>JAGSMW010000010.1:162500-762500 GCA_029286795.1 Byasa hedistus | reverse complement strand
AACAGTCATATGGTCTTTGACCAGCAGATGATGATGAAAGCGTATCAAAAGAAATTTAATAACATGCTCTTTACTTACAACTATCGTTAAATCTTTTCATAGGCACTGCTGAGTCTTGAGAAGACACTTTAAGTTATTTACATAAGTAAGAAGTAATTGAAACTTCAATAAGTTGTAAATGTTACTTATATAATTAACTGATTTAAAGGCGTCAGTCATTCAGAGTAGCGAAAAACGTAACTTATCTTCAGTTGCTTCTTGACCTTCATCATTATGCACCTTCAGCTCTTTACTTACTGTTCATTCCTCAAAGTGAGCTGCGACTGAATGCTTCTAATATTTTTTTTTATAATATATTTACAGTGACAATGAACATACAATATTAAATTTCTAATTATAATAATTTAGCACAATTTACACGTTTTCACATATAAGTTTTTGGAAGAACTTGCTTGTTTACACAGTTTTTTTTTTTGCAGCTTTTTAGCTATAATGAAGAACATATTTTGTCGTTTAACTGATTTAGCTAGTTTTCGAAACATTGCTTGATTAATAATGATTTCAAAGTGTGTGTTTTTGTTGTAAAGAGATCAAGTTCAGCGAGGTCAACCAATTCATTATGCTTGGTGTTTTAATTTCATGAACAACGATCACAAGCTGGTGGTGGTACAAAAATGAAATTTGGTGTTTTTTAATTTCTATCGTCTTGTGAATCATTTTTGATAGGAATCAAATATAATTAGAATATTTTAGAACATAGTCAAAGACTATTTGTTACGATGTTCTGTATATTCTCGTCTTCAATCAGGAAGGTCAACGTTTGACGTCGAATGTCAAAGTTATTAATTATTACTTCTCTGTGTAAAAATGTCTTACTACAGCGAAATTTTTCCAACGCCTAAAATAAATATAATTGTGGAAGTCGTCGAAAAACACCCGCCGAGTGCACTTGAAGTCGAGTGTCACTCGACCGCGATCCGAGCCGTTTGTACCTTCCGTACTTTGCGAGATTGAAGAGATAAAGGGCGGGGTTGCCACACACAAATACCTGTTCAATGGTCGCTTTACTTGTAATCTTTCAAATGCTACAGGACGTGCTAAACGGTATTAAACTGAATTATATTTTATACTACTATGCGACGAGACGAGCAAGACGTTCACCTGATGGTAAGTGATACGCTTGTTAACAACGCGGTGCTAGTTAAGATGGTACACACTGCACCACATTGCGCTCGTCGTAAGACATAAAGTATTAAGTCTCGTTACCCCAGTAACTACACTAGCTACAGCGCGCTTCAAACCGGAACACAGTAATGTTTGCACACCACTATTTGTCGGTTGCAATAGTCACTGCGGTGGTACCCACCCAGACGGTCTCCGGCAACAGAGACCTACCATTTAGAAATTAATATTAATAACATAATATTTTAGAATAATTACCACACAGATAATAAGATTAATACATTAGGTATTTTATACAATCGCGCAGTAATTCATTAATCGCTCGATCTGTGCTCCCGTCGACAGTCGGCGAAAAACTGACCCAAAATTAACAATGTGACGAAACAGTACCGCCATCTATTGAAAGTGTTGCCAACCTAAACTCACCGCGTTAGTTACAAACACATAAATGATAGTTGGTACCACCGCTCTTATTCTTGCTATAACAGTAGTGTGCAAACATTACTGTGTTCCAGTTTAAATGGTTGTAGCTAGTGAAGTTACTGGGTTAACGAGACTTCTAACCTAACTAAAACCAATATTAGTCGCGATATTATAAATCTTACATTATTTCTAACGTCATTTATTAACTGGTTATTATTTCGCATTTGATTAACTTACTGTTATATAGTAATGAAATTATTTATTCAAATTTAAATTGTTACAAGTTATCGTTTAATAACTACTACTTTTACTATTGCTGCTTATATTGTTTTTAATATTTCTATCCTTCATTGTATGTGCCTCTCGACTTGATATAAATGATACTCGTAGTTAAATTACTACTTATTTAGTAAGTTAACTATTGTTTTCATTTTAATTAAAATATTTAACTTTGGCTTTGAATGGAATTTAGTTTTTATACAGAGTTCCGCTGCGTTTTAGGGTCTTGGTCTTTCTTTCCTTTTTGTTTGGTTTTCTTTTCTTTAGTCTTCATTCAAATTCTTTTCCCACTGTAACACTTTTCATGCTTTTCAGATGTTTACAAACTTTTTATCTTCTTTCAGGCATCGCCTCTCACGACTAAATTCGCCCCTTATTTATATTTTCTTACAGTTTCTCTTATTTCTAGTTTACATCTTTTTACTCTCTTATCTCTTTTTACATTATCCTTTCAACTCTAATTTACATTTTTCCAATACGCTTCTTCTGTTTACAGTTCTGTGTCCGATCTATTTTATATTTCGTTTCTGTCTGTATCCATATATATTTTCTTCCTCCTTTTCTAACTTTATGGCTTTTATGTTTAATTTTTATTTATATTCCTACAATATTTTTAAATATGCGGCGGCTATAGATAGAATTTGGTTTGGATTCGCATGGATTTTCAATGAATCTGAACTGAATTCCAATAGCGTTTGCATGAGAGGTGGACTTTGCACATTATCGGGATTCCTCCGCCTGAACTTGTGCCCTGTGAGCATACCACGTGCTCACTGAAACTGCAGCATTTCAGGAGCTGTAATGCGATTTACGTCTCACGCGGTTCGACTGTAATGTATGAAAACTGTTTTATGTTAGATGCGATGATTGTATTTGTCGTTGCTAATGAACTTAGATCAACTCTATAACCAACTTGGGTCATTTCGCTGCTGTGCCAAGGCTCTGTAGGCAGTATAACTCTTTCGGAAAAACTCATGATCTACATCACGGACATTTCAAGGTACAGGAAACGGGTTCTGCAACTGTTAATCACCAATAAATTGTGAACTATACGGTACTCAATCATGTTCACCATTATTTTTTGTTATTTTGTTGTTTAAATTTGCATGCTGTGGTCTCCTATAATTGAGGAGCACGTCGCAAAGTGAAACTATTATTTGTTACGATCAAACTTGTTACATGTCGAGTATGCCGCGTTGGAGTTCCTTAAGTAAATAAATAAATAAACTGGAGAACTTAGTCATATAAGATAAGCATTGGTACTTAGATTTAACGACTTTTTTTTTAATTTATTATTTGGAAGGCGTTGTATTAATACGTTGTAAAGAAACTTATCTTAAGTCCGAAGGTGATGAATATATTTTTTTCTCACGAAGCGACGAGACGATACGTATTTACTGCATCATCATTTCAACCGATGGACGTCCACCGCTGGACATAGGAAACTGAACATCCGTTTTTACTTACTTGATAATAGGTGATACTTGCCTGAAGAAAGACAAAAGCATGTATTCATCGCTTTTAGACAGTTTCGTTATTTCAGTAACAGCTGGCTACACCTCCCTTCAAACTTTCAATGTGATAGTGTAGATATTCTAACCAGCGTTGATTTGTCGTGTTAAAGTGAATCCTTTTTTTTTTATGCTGCTTTGCGACGAGACGAGCAAGACTTTCACCTGATGGTAAGTGAAACGCTTGCACATGACAACGCGGCGCTAGTTAAGATGGTACACACTGCACCACATTGCGCTCGTCGTAAGACATAAGGTGTTAAGTCTCGTTACCCCAGTAATTACACTAGCTACAGCGCGCTTCAAACCGGAACACAGTAATGTTTGCACACTACTATTTGGCGGTTGAAATAGGTAATAAATAATAATAAATTCTATCTGTAGTTAACGAGACAGTTTAAGTTATTACATATTAACAAGACTGAAATCTCGATATTTTCTCTTTTGTACGTGTACCTGTTATTTCCGTTTCATACCGGAAACAATTTCGCCGCGTGTCGGTACGAATGTGAAATTTGATCTTCGAACTCGTTGTGATGGGATTTATATTCAATGCGAATAGCTACTGCTTGGACTCAATTGTGGAGATCCAGCTTACTGCTTGGACTCAATTGTGGAGATCAGCTACTGCTTGGACTCAAGTATGGAGATCCAGCTTACTGCTTGGACTCCAATTGTGGAGATGCAGCTACTGCTTGGACTCAAGTATGGAGATCCAGCTACTGCTTGACTCCAATTGTGGAGATCAGCTACTGCTTGGACTCAAGTATGGAGATCCAGCTACTGCTGGACTCCAATTGTGGAGATCCAGCTACTGCTGGACTCCAATTGTGGAGATCCAGCTTACTGCTTGGACTCAATTGTGGAGATGCAGCTACTGCTTGGACTCAAGTATGGAGATCCAGCTAATGCTTGGACTCAAGTATGGAGATCCAGCTTACTGCTTGGACTCAAGTATGGAGATCCAGCTTACTGCTTGGACTCAAGTATGGAGATCCAGCTACTGCTTGACTCCAATTGTGGAGATCCAGCTTACTGCTTGGACTCAAGTGTGGAGATCAGCTACTGCTTGGACTCAATTGTGGAGATCCAGCTACTGCTTGACTCCAATTGTGGAGATCAGCTACTGCTTGGACTCAAGTGTGGAGATCCAGCTTACTGCTTGGACTCAATTGTGGAGATGCAGCTACTGCTTGGACTCCAATTGTGGAGATGCAGCTACTGCTTGACTCCAATTGTGGAGATCCACTACTGCTTGGACTCAAGTGTGGAGATCCAGCTACTGCTTGGACTCAATTGTGGAGATCAGCTACTGCTTGGACTCAAGTATGGAGATCCAGCTACTGCTGGACTCCAATTGTGGAGATCAGCTACTGCTTGGACTCAAGTATGGAGATCCAGCTAATGCTTGGACTCAAGTATGGAGATCCAGCTTACTGCTTGGACTCAATTGTGGAGATCCAGCTACTGCTTGGACTCCAATGTGGAGATCCAGCTAATGCTTGGACTCCAATTGTGGAGATCCACTACTGCTTGGACTACAATTGTGGAGATGCAGCTACTGCTTGACTCCAATTGTGGAGATCAGCTACTGCTTGGACTACAATTGTGGAGATCCAGCTAATGCTTGGACTCAATTGTGGAGATCCAGCTTACTGCTTGGACTACAATTGTGGAGATCCAGCTTACTGCTTGGACTCAAGTATGGAGATCCAGCTACTGCTTGGACTCCAATGTGGAGATCCAGCTTACTGCTTGGACTACAATTGTGGAGATCCAGCTTACTGCTTGGACTCCAATTGTGGAGATCAGCTACTGCTTGGACTCAATTGTGGAGATCAGCTACTGCTTGACTCCAATTGTGGAGATCAGCTACTGCTTGGACTCCAATTGTGGAGATCAGCTACTGCTTGGACTCCAATTGTGGAGATGCAGCTACTGCTTGGACTCAAGTATGGAGATCCAGCTAATGCTTGGACTCCAATGTGGAGATCCAGCTTACTGCTTGGACTCCAATGTGGAGATCCAGCTACTGCTTGGACTCAAGTATGGAGATCCAGCTACTGCTTGGACTCAAGTATGGAGATCCAGCTTACTGCTTGGACTACAATTGTGGAGATCAGCTACTGCTTGGACTCAATTGTGGAGATCCACTACTGCTTGGACTCAAGTGTGGAGATCCAGCTTACTGCTTGGACTACAATTGTGGAGATGCAGCTACTGCTTGGACTCAAGTATGGAGATCCAGCTACTGCTTGGACTCCAATGTGGAGATCCAGCTTACTGCTTGGACTCCAATGTGGAGATCCAGCTTACTGCTTGGACTCAAGTATGGAGATCCAGCTACTGCTTGGACTCCAATTGTGGAGATCCAGCTTACTGCTTGGACTCAAGTGTGGAGATCCAGCTACTGCTTGGACTACAATTGTGGAGATCCAGCTTACTGCTTGGACTACAATTGTGGAGATCAGCTACTGCTTGAGCCTCGACTTGTGGAGATCCAGCTACTGCTTGGACTCAAGTGTGGAGATCCACTACTGCTTGGACTCAAGTATGGAGATCCAGCTTACTGCTTGGACTCAAGTATGGAGATCCAGCTACTGCTTGGACTCAAGTGTGGAGATCCAGCTACTGCTTGGACTCAAGTGTGGAGATCCAGCTACTGCTTGGACTCAAGTGTGGAGATCCAGCTATGCTTGGACTCAAGTGTGGAGATCCAGCTTACTGCTTGGACTCAAGTATGGAGATCCACCTACTGCTTGGACTCAAGTGTGGAGATCCAGCTACTGCTGGACTCAAGTGTGGAGATCCAGCTACTGCTTGGACTCAAGTATGGAGATCCATCTTCTGCTTGGACTCAAGTGTGGAGATACAGCTACTGCTTGGACTCCAATTGTGGAGATCCAGCTACTGCTTGGACTCCAATTGTGGAGATCCAGCTACTGCTTGGACTCCAATTGTGGAGATGCAGCTACTGCTTGGACTCCAATTGTGGAGATCCAGCTACTGCTTGGACTCCAATGTGGAGATCCAGCTTACTGCTTGGACTCCAATTGTGGAGATCCAGCTACTGCTTGGACTCCAATTGTGGAGATGCAGCTACTGCTTGGACTCCAATTGTGGAGATCCAGCTACTGCTTGGACTCCAATTGTGGAGATCCAGCTACTGCTTGGACTCCAATTGTGGAGATCCAGCTACTGCTTGGACTCCAATTGTGGAGATCAGCTACTGCTTGGACTCCAATTGTGGAGATCCAGCTACTGCTTGGACTCCAATTGTGGAGATCCAGCAACTGCTTGGACTCCAATTGTGGAGATGCAGCTACTGCTTGGACTCCAATTGTGGTGATCCATCTACTGCTTGGACTCGATGACTAAAAATGTGCGCGCGCTTATGTCGGGCCGCGATCACATAAACCATAGCGCGCTCCTTCCTACCAGTGGCGCCATCTATCGACGCCGCAGGAAAACGTCCCGTTACAAAATGATAAATTCTTAAAATTGCAACATTTAAAGAGAGACTGAAAAATTATAATTTTTTTTTAGTTATATCAGTTTTATTTTTAACTGACGATATTATATATACTATAGTTAAAGTGGAAGTTGAAAAAACATTTGTTAGTCTTGTTAATATTATTTCTATTGCTGTTATATTTTAATAATCGCTTTATTCATCTATTTTTCGTTATGACCATTTATAGTTTTCCATATTGTTAATTTGACCCTTGTTGACCTTTGTTAAGGCTCCACATAATGTCAGCGTTGCAGCATTAAACTTGCTGGATCAGGTGCTGAGTGGATACCACAATATTCTTTTAATTATTCTTTTACCAGTAATTCATTTTGTTTAGCAAATGTTGTGTGAAGCTTTCTTTCTGTCTTTCTAAGTTAGGTTAGAATATTTATTTATTAAAACATATCCTTATTATTACCCTTACAGGATTCTCCTTATGCGGTAGGGAAGGTAAATAGATAATTTTTTAAACAAAATTACATTACATAAAACATTAATATTGTATTAAAAACTTGAAAGTATTACATCATTTACAAGTTATTATTAAATATTAAAAATCAATCTAATATACGTTACAATATTTTGTTATATACCAACCAAAAACTTATAATAAAAAAGGAGTACACTAAAAATACAAAAATGTTTCATGAAAACATTACTTAAATTACACAACATGTCATATTCTGAAAGTTAATATATCTTACAAATTAAATAATACAATTAATTGACACTTCTCTTTTCAACATACATATTTAATTTACACGTTTTTAAATATACAATTCACATTTCTTACGCTGTCCAAACAGTAATGAGCCTGAGATCCACAGTTGTCCGCCATTTATACCAAAATGACAGCGGCGCCATCTTTACAATAATCAATACAACTATTTAATTATTATCAGTTTTATAAAAGTCATGGATTAATAATATTCCCAATATTTCAATTACACTATAAGAAATATAAATACAATGATTAGATAAATATTAGTATGAAATATAATAGTACAATATGCAGTAATTCATTTTGGATTCATTAACAGTCAATACAATTACTATTTTTCTAACAAAATGTTTATAACCACAATTATTTATCCTTAATATCTAACACAATTAAACCAAAAAAAAAGGTATATTAAAAACTGAGAATATTATATACAGTCTATATATAATACATTAGTGGTGATGGTTTGATTGACGATAAAATATATAAGAATATAACCTGAAGTTAACCTTTTAATGTACAACCATGATAACGTTGGGATATGAAATTGAAGACCTGTTTCAAAAACATAGAATTTACGTGAAAAGTTAGCGAGAACTTAGAGTAAAGAATGTAATACGAAACTTTCTGTTCTCAAACTAATATTTTTATTTATTCTACTATGCGATAGAACGAGTAAAACGTTCACCTGATGGTAAGTGATACGCTTATATGCCGCTAGTTAAGATGATATACACTGCACCACAATGCGCTTGTAAGACATACGTTGATAAGGCTCGTTACCGCAGTAAATTAATTAGTAGCCTAGTTAATCAAATGCGAAATAACGAATACTAACCAGTTAATAATAGAGCCGTGATAGCCTAGTGGTTTGAACGCCGGCATGCATGGCAATGCCAAGGTACCGGGTTCGAATCCGGCCTGCACCAATAAATTTTTCAATTTATGTGCAGTTAGCATAACACCAACTAATATCACGTGCTTTGACGGTGAAGGAAAACATCGTGAGGAAACCTGCATATCTATGCCATGACCATCAGTGGTCAGACTAGTATGTGAAATGGAGAAGGCAATGGCAACACCACTCCATTATAAATGCCAAGAGAGTCGTCATGTGTTTCAATAAAAACACGATGACCACGACCCTCAGTCATGAGGAAATACGACTTAGAAGAATAAATGACATGAGAAATAACGTATCATTTATAATATCGCGACTAACATCAGTTTTAGTTAGGTTAGAAGTCTCGTTACCCCAGTAACTTCACTAGCTACAGCACCCTTCAAACTGGAACACAGTAATTTTATCACACCACTGTTTGTCGGTTGAAATTGTCACTGCGGTGGTAGCAACAGATACCTACCAGCATTAAAAAGTAGTGTATATATACATCCGGACACATCTATCGGCCCACCACCCAGTGTTTAAAGTTTCGACGGTGTCTAGTTAAAAATAAATGTTAGGTGCAGCAATAAGTTTTAATGCAGTTTTGAAGCAGATTTATTGGTCAACCCCTGTGTATGTTTTTTTTTTTAATTTTTTTTGTAATTTCGTATTGATTTGGCCGGCAGAAGTTTTACAGCTTGGGCGACAATTTCAGGCAGAGTATCCATATTTTTTGGTCAAATTGGCTCTAAGTTTAGATTTGCCTTTTTATGGAACCAATAATCGGAAACATCAAAAAAAAATATCCAACTTGTGCGAAACAAAAAAGTTTTCACCATTCCTGGGTCGTTGAAAACAATGAACAGACTCGAATTTTCGTTTTTTTTTCATAATCCTGAATCAAAATTAAAAGAAAAACCATACAAAAAGGTTGAACAAAAAATCAGCTTTAAAACTGCATTAAAACTTATTGCTGCACCTAACATTTATTTTTAGCTAGGCACCGTTAAAACTTTTAAACACTAGGCGGACCGATAGATGTGTCCGGGAGTATATATTTACAATAGAAGCGATTAAATCTATTAGTTAATAGGATGTAGTTGCTAGGACATGTCCCCTGGGAGGGGTTCGATGTTCGACCTGTCGCCGCTGGTGTGGCTGTATCGATCGTGTGCCAATAGCTTCGCATCCACTCCATTGTAATTCCGTCCGAATGTACGCTTCAGGGAACGAATGTACGATTTACATATTACATATCGTAAATCTGACAGAGTTTGCATGTAGCTACAAACTATAGCTACATTATAATTACACTTCAATAATAATCTTTTAAACACAAATATCTAGATGTTTAAAATGAAAACTGTTTGAAACTTTTCTTATATGAGTCTTTAATATACAATTTGATAATCCTTTGTAGTGACTCTTTCGTACCGATGTGTTGAAAATGACTGAAAAGAGACTTAACATATTCATGAACAGGATTTAATCATGAAAGTAATTAAACAGAATACAAAGTTTTCTACTCACACTCGTAGTTACCAGGTTTTTACCAGGTGGTAGGTCTCTGTTGCCGGAGACCGTCTGGGTACCACCGCAGTGACTATTGCAACCGACAAATAGTAGTGTGCAAACATTACTGTGTTTCGGTTTGAAGCGCGCTGTAGCTAGTGTAATTACTGGGGTAACCAGACAACACCTTATGTCTCAAGACGACGAGCGCAATGTGGTGCAGTGTGTACCATCTCAACTAGCGCCGCGTTGTCATGGGCAAGCGCATCACTTACCATCAGGTGAACGTCTTGCTCGTCTCGTCGCTTAGTAGTTTAAAAAAAAAAAAAGTTGTCTTCGTTACTAAATTATCAAGAAAATATATTAGTATGTTAGAAATGATAATCGTTTGTGTATGACATCATGTGTAATGAAACACACGACGAGTTTTATGTCAGTTATAATGGAGTGGTGTTGCCATTGCCATCTCCATTCCACATACTAGTCGCACGGATGCTCATGACGTAGATATGCAGGTTTCCTCACGATGTTTTCCTGCACCGTCAAAGAACTTGATATTAGTTGTACACTGCACATAAATTGAAAAATTCATTAGTGCAGGAAGATTCGAACCCCGGTACCATGCAGAAAGAAAGGGGGCGTTAGAACCATTAGGTTATCACGGCTCGTAATGATTCGTATCACGTTTCAAATAAACGGTGCTTCGTTTATCATGCGGCGCGTAGCACCTCGTAGCGGTCGGTCGTAGCGGAACGGTGCACGCGCTACGAGATCTTAACCAAATGTTTAACCGGGCAACCGTTGTAAGCACGGCGCTAGTGTCGCGAAAACATAATGTCGCTAGTTAATATGTTTACCAGGTGGTAGGTCTCTGTTGCCGGAGACCGTCTGGGTACCACCGCAGTGACTATTGCAACCGACAAATAGTAGTGTGCGAACATTACTGTGTTCCGGTTTGAAGCGCGCTGTAGCTAGTGTAATTACTGGGGTAACGAGACTTAACACCTTATGTCTCAAGGCGACGAGCGCAATGTGGTGCAGTGTGTACCATCTCAACTAGCACCGCGTTGTCATGGGCAAGCGTATCACTTACCATCAGGTGAACGTCTTGCTCGTCTCGTCGCTTAGTAGTATAAAAAAAAAAAAAGTTGTCTTCGTTACTAAATTATCAAGAAAATATTAGTATGTTAGAAATGATAATCGTTTGTGTATGTTATCACGTGTGATGAAACACACGACGACTTTGTCGGTTATAATGAAGTGGTGTTGCCATTGCCTTCTCCATTCCACATACTAGTCGCACGGATGCTCATAACGTAGATATGCAGGTTTCCTCTCGATGTTTTCCTTCACCGTCAAAGAACTTGATATTAGTTGTACACTGCACATAAATTGAAAAATTCATTAGTGCAGGAAGATTCGAACCCGGTACCATTGCAGTAAGGCGTTAGAACCATTAGGTTATCACGGCTCGTAATGATTCGTATCACGTTTCAAATAAACGGTGCTTCGTTTATCATGCGGCGCGTAGCACCTCGTAGCGGTCGGTCGTAGCGGAACGGTGCACGCGCTACGAGATCTTAAACAAATGTTTAACCGGGCCACCGTTGTAAGCACACGGCGCTAGTGTCGCGAAAACATAATGTCGCTAGTTAATATGTTTACCAGGTGGTAGGTCTCTGTTGCCGGAGACCGTCTGGATGGGTACCACCGCAGTGACTATTGCAACCGACAAATAGTAGTGTGCGAACATTACTGTGTTCCGGTTTGAAGCGCGCTGTAGCTAGTGTAATTACTGGGGTAACGAGACTTAACACCTTATGTCTTACGACGAGCGCAATGTGGTGCAGTGTGTACCATCTTAACTAGCGCCACGTTGTTAACAAGCGTATCACTTACCATCAGGTGAACGTCTTGCTCGTCGCATCGCATAGTAGTATAAAGAAAAAAAAAATGTTGGTTACCTTAATGTTTATATTGTATTTCACAAGTTAACGTAATTTCTTCACAAGCTGAAATAAGCCGGAAAAACAACGCATGCGTTTTATTATCCAGGTCTCTATTACATTATTTTCGTGCTGGACACAAAGGTCGTGGGTTAGATTCTCATTGAATCTATTTGCTTTTTCTTTCTTCTACAGCGCTAACTTTCACCTTTCATGTCTACTTAACCGAAAGAGCTGTAGACTTTTTATTTCACATTCCTCGTCTCCATATCCTGTACTTCATTTCATCCTAAAAGCGTATCGCATGCAGCTGCTCCGGTTTAAATTACAAGCGAGTATTTTTACTCTTACGCTGATGCAATCAAACTGACTGTAACGTGTGTTATTACACTTACGTCTGTAGCTTCTAGTGAAATAAGTTAACGTTAACTAAAACTTTCTTGTAGACGTGTAACTTTAAGTTTCTTTCACAACTGATAAATGAAATAGTGAAGCAACCGATATGTTTCAGCAACAGCTTTCGACTCACACTTAGCCAACTTGGACAACGGCCTTAAATTTTAGAATTTGTCCATTCTTCTTCTAAGTCGTATTCCAACATGACTGAGGGTCGTGGCCATCATGTTTTTAATGAAACAAACGACGACTCTCTTGGCAGTAATAATGGAGTGGTTTGCCATTGCCTTCTCCATTTCACATATCAGTCCGACCACGGATGGTCAATGACGTAGATATGCAGGTTTCCTCACGATGTTTTCCTTCACCGTCAAAGCGCGTTATACTAGTTGATGTTATACTAACTGCACATAAATTGAAAAATTCACTGGTGCAGGCCGGATTCGAAACCGGTACCTTCGGAGTAGAAGGCGGGCGTCGAAACCACTAGGCTATCACGGCTCATGATTACACGATGAGACACGACGGTTCGACTCACACTTAGCCAACTTGGACAACGGCCTTAACTTTTAGAATTTGTCTATTAACATACTGTAATTAAGCAATCTTAAGTTACTACAGCTCATAACGTTAGTATTCTAATTTGAAGGACGCTGTAGCCAGTTAAGTTACATACGTATATTAACCGGATTTCAGTTAATTTAAACATTAGTTAATTTGCATACTTTCCTTTTAAACTCATTTACATACTTTGTTCATATTACACGGAAGTCCTTGGTTCGATTCCAGAGCGATGCGTTTTGTAGTTTGTATCTTATCCTACTTATCGATGTATGAGGGTATATTATGAATGTACTCGTTTGTTCTTCGGTTTAATTGTAACTTAATATTAAACGCCCGTTGCAGAGGTTAATGCGCAAGTTACTATATAATGTATATACCGGTATACAGGCTCCGGTCGCCGCTTTATTGCTTTCATATAAAATCGGATTATCCTTTGTACGGAAACAATTTATTGGCTCGCGTTCAAAATATATATATACAATTTATGAAATATAAAGGAAATCGCATTTGTTAAACTGTTTGATGGATTTTCAGTTGAAAATCAATTAATTTCGTTTTCAGACAGTCGCTTTAACAAATACTTTATAATAAATTATCTGTTTTATAAACATATTAAGTTTATAACTTCATGAGCTACAGCTTATCGAAAACACAGGAACATTTGCAGACTATTATCTATCAGTACAAATACGCTATGTGGTAGTATTAAATGATTTAATAGTAAACTAATACACAGTAAACTTTTTATATATATAAAATTATCGTGTGACAGTGTTTGTAACCAAACTATGAAACGGCTTAACCGATTTTTATGAATTTTTTATATATATTTGATAGGCCTGAGAATAAGTCGTGAACTAATTTTAAACTCCTAAGTAATGTGTTTGTTTTGATTAGGCATTAAAATTCCATATAAACATTAATTCAACCCTCAACCACTAATCCAAATTTTTAATATAGATATTATGTACTGTAACAATGTTCAGCTTTCAGTTATCAATCGATCAGTTCTCGTTAACTTAGTTACTTATATAAATCAATAGTATTCAACGCGTGACATAAGCTTAAGACAAAGTTAATAAAGTGAACTGAATCTAAAAAGTTAACGGCAGGTGTTTTGTTATTTTTATATACCGTTATAGTCTCCATTGCTATTGCAGTCATAGACCACATCTTTAAACTTACAAAAGTCGTATTCTCTCATGACTGAGGGTGTCATCATGTGTAATGAAACACACGACGACTTTGTCAGTTATAATGGAGTGGTGTTGCCATTGCCTTCTCCATTTCACATACTAGTGCAAGCACGGATGCTCATCACATAGATATGCAGGTTTCCTCACGATGTTTTCGCCGTCAAAGCGCGTGATATTAGTTGGTGTTACACTGCAAATAAATTGAAAAATTCATCGGTGCAGGTAAATTCGAACCCGGTAGTTCCGGACTGGAAAGCGGGCGTTTAAACCACTAGGCTATCACGGATCAAACATCCAAGAATTCATTAGAAATATACTCCCGGACACATCTATCCGCCCACCACCCAGTGTTTAAAGTTTCGACGGTGCCTAGCTAAAAATAAATGTTAGGTGGAGCAATAAGTTGTAATGCAGTTTTGAAGCTGATTTATTGGACAACACTTATGTAGGTTTTTTTTTTTTTTTTTGTAATTTCGAATTGATTTGGCCGGCAGAAGTTTTACAGCTTGGGCGACAATTTCAGGCAGAGTATCCATATTTTCTAGTCAAAACTGGCTCTAAGTTTAGATTTGCCTTTTTATGGAACCAATAATCGGAAACATCAAAAAAGAAACCCAACTCGTGCGAAATAAAAAAGTTTTCTCCATTCCTGGGTCGTTGTAAACAATGAACAGACTCGAATTTTCGTTTTTTTTTTTTTCATAATCCTGAATTCAAAATTAAAAAAGAAAACGTACATAAAGGTTGACTAAAAAATCAGCTTTAAAACTGCATTAAAACTTATTGCTCCACCTAACATTTATTTTTAGTTAGACACCGTTAAAACTTTTAAACACTAGGTGGGCCGATAGATGTGTCCGGGAGTGTATATGGTAACACAACGTCTGCCGGGTCGGCTAGTAGTAAGGTTTTTATAAAGAAATAAAACGGCTCCAAGATTAAAGTCATCCGGAGGTCCGCCGTTCGGAGGTCAATCCATAAAATTGACATAACTGCGGGGAACCTCTTTGATCCGGTCCATTTTATTACCACACTTCTTTACTTAAAGAGGAGAGTACAATTTGTTATATCGCCGAGTAATTTATATCCTCGAAAGCCTCCGGGGCTTAAGTATTGATGTATCGATATTTATCAGCGCAAATACTTTACTTTTATACAATCAATATGTCACAAAGTATTATCTGGTGCTGACGTCACTGAACGTGTGATGATAAGTGATACAACTAACTAATAATACTAATTAAGATGTATACACTACATCACATTACACTGGTCGCCTTAAATAATACAATTTCATTACCTCAGTATATCAGTTTTAGTTTAGTATATTCGAATCTTACTGTTACACAGTAAATACGTGTGTATAGCAATAATAATTATTTAAAACAAAACATATAACTAATTAGTATTTTTTAAATTCATTGGTTCTTTTGTCTTGTATAATATATCAAAGCTACTTATGTCTTTAAGTTACTCTGAAATATTACATAGTATTTATAGTATTCAATTGATAATAATTACTTGAATAATTAAGTATTACTGTTCGGTTCAACGTTGAACTATGGGCTAACCGGCGCCCTCTGGTGTCAAAATAAAGTTATATTTAAAATGTAAACACTCATTTAATATGTAAGTTCCCAACACGAAACCATCGCACGTTGCAACAACGTGCAACGCCATCTACTGGGCGAAAGTTGAACAAAACTTATACAATTACTATATAAAAAACCAATATTAAAATCGTTTACGTTTAATTGTAAATTCTTAAGTTAACAAATAAGTTAAAGTGTACAACTAACTTTACTATTTATGAGTATAAAGAATAAACTACTTTTAAACTTCTTTAACATTATGAAAGAAAAGTTTTCTTTCTTTCAGTAGAGAATAAAACTTTCAATTCATTAACAGAGCCTCGTTTAACCGGTTAAAGTATGATGTTATAAAGTCTTTTCTAAGTTTAATCAACAAATAAATATGTTGTGTAAAGTTAAACTTATATACGCTCTTTTTCGGAATCGTTTTCTATAATTTCCTATATAAATTTCTACCGGATATCCGGATCCGCGGCGGACGTCGCGTTTCGAAGTCAGCTCTTATTATTTCATTGATCGGAATCCAAACTTATACCAAATTGTATTCAATTAAAATACTAGATATAACAGAATTAGCTAGATTTAAATATATAACCTAACTCGATTATTTTTTAAGTTAAAAACAATAACTACTAGTTTATTTATTACATAAACATAATTCTAATGAAATACGTTTTGTGATATTTATATTTATTGCTTAGCTGGTGGTGAGCGGTTACCTTTCATACTTAGGACGAACCTTACCACACTTAAACAACTTATGTGCTCTAGAATCTAAGTAGGAAATACCGTATTACATGTTCAACCACTGCGCTATGAATCTTAACATTAACTTGAGGTGTTACCATGACCATTTAATTAATACGTCAGATTTACAAGCGATGATCCACCGGGGTAATAACTTATAATGCCCCAAAAGGATTTTGTCCCGTTCGGGTCGCAATGATTTATATCACCAATCAGCTCGCATCGTTTAGATAAATCCTCTACACGTATAACTTGAATTAACTTAATGCATTAAGTACTGTTGTAACATACTGATTGAGAATTCGAAATAAGTAATAATAAAGAAATACAGCGAGGTTTATTAGTATCATGAATTTCCCTTGTGAGACGTCCCAGCAGTGGGAATAAAGTTGGAAAGTCTCTCATTGCAACGTTAAGGTGATACTAAGCTATACTTATCTACGGGATTGAAGTTGGGACGTCTGTATGCCGTCCGCCGCGTGCTTTTTTTTTTATTCTATTATGCGAAAAGGCGAGCGAGACGTTCACCTGATGGTAAGTGATACGCTTGCCCATGACAACGTGGTGCTAGTTAAGATGGTACACACTGCACCACATTGCGCTCGTCGTAAGACATGAGGTATCAAGTCTCGTTACCCCAGTAATTACACTAGCTACAGCGCGCTTCAAACCGGAACACAGTAATGTTCGCACATCACTATTTGGCGGTTGCAATAGTCACTGCGGTGGTACCCAGACGGTCTCCGGCAACAGAGACCTACCACCTGGTAAAATTCCCAATAGTTTCCAATAGTGGGGCTTACGATGCTGTTCTTCACCAGCTGAAGTTACCGGGTATCGAACCCGAACCTTCATAACCCGTAGACCTTTTTAGTCGACTATGTGAATACGTCAGTTTTTGTTCGCAGAGTAAATATTCCCATTCGCTTGCACAACGCCCGAACAATGCATCGAACTGCTTATGGGAACTTAAACTACACTTAACATTAACTTGAGGTGTTACCATGACCATTTAATTAATACGTCAGATTTACAAGCGATGATCCACCGGAGTAATAACTTATAATGCCCCAAAAGGATTTTGTCCCGTTCGGGTCGCAATGATTTATATCGCCAATCAGCTCACATCGTTTAGATAAATCCTCTACACGTATAACTTGAATTAACTTAAGGCATTAAGTACTGTTGTAACATACAGATTGAGAATTCGAAATAAGTAATAATAAAGAAATACAGCGAGGTTTATTAGTATCATGAATTTCCCTTGTGAGACGTCCCAGCAGTGGGAATAAAGTTGGAAAGTCTCTCATTGCAACGTTAAGGTGATACTAAGCTATACTTATCTACGGGATTGAAGTTGGGACGTCCGTATGCCGTCCGCCGCGTGCTTTTTTTTTTTTATGCTATTATGCGACGAGACGAGCAAGACGTTCACCTGATGGTAAGTGATACGCTTGCCCATGACAACGTGGTGCTAGTTAAGATGGTACACACTGCACCACATTGCGCTCGTCGTAAGACATAAGGTGTTAAGTCTCGTTACCCCAGTAATTACACTAGCTACAGCGCGCTTCAAACCGGAACACAGTAATGTTCGCACACTACTATTTGTCGGTTGCAATAGTCACTGCGGTGGTACCCACCCAGACGGTCTCCGGCAACAGAGACCTACCACCTGGTAAACTCTAACTCTAACTCTCACTAAGCCTTTACTAGCTTAAATGTAACTTGTGCTTAGTAAATTGCATGCTTATTTAAGTGGCGATGCGACAACAAGCAGCAGCGAGCACTGTTAAGTTACAGAGCTCGATTTAAGCTAATGGTGCCGTTTAAGTAAGCCACAACTTTTACTACAAGTTTGAAGCGCAACCGGTGTAAGTTAACTTAAGCAGTTTGAGTAAGTGATAACTTAGCAAGGGATGGTAACCAATGAGGTTTGCTAATAAGTGGTACATCTTTTGAAGAACCTTCTCCTCCTAGTGAACATAGTAAAGATTGTGAAGAACAAGTGAAGAAGGTTTTTTTTTTTTTGAATGCTAATATGCGACGAGACGAGCAAGACGTTCACCTGATGGTAAGTGATACGCTTGCCCATGACAACGCGGTGCTGGTTAAGATGGTACACACTGCACCACATTGCGCTCGTCGCCTGGACATGCGGTGTTAAGTCTCGTTACCCCAGTAATTACACTAGCTACAGCGCACTTCAAACCGGAACACAGTAATGTTCGCACACTACTATTTGTCGGTTGCAATAGTCACTGCGGTGGTACCCTCCCAGACGGTCTCCGGCAACAGAGACCTACCACCTGGTAGGTGAAGAGGGTAGTAGCCAGTGGGTTAAAAAATCCAATACGTAATCTCGGAATCGAACCGGCGCCCTCCGTGTTGCAATACAACCGCTGATCCGCAGCCCATAGCTCTTCATAGTTCGATCGTCTCCCGTAACTCATGCGCACCAGTACGCCGCCGGCGTCCGGAAAAACCGGAACAAATGAGCCGAGATAATTGCCGGTATAAATCAGCCGGAGCGCAGCCGAGCCGGTATAATGGAGCCGCGACGGAGCCGGTACCGATTTGTACCGAATTAATCGAGTCGAAATGCGCCGCCGGGAGCAGGGAATAATTTACCCAAACTTTAACCTATATATGGATGAAAAATTACTTCGTTGAAAGGCGATGTAGCTAATGATCGTACTGGGGTGACGAGACTTAACAACTGTATTACTTATAGCGGAGATTTTTTAATGGAAGTCTTCATTCAGCAGTGGATGTATGTAGTCTGTTAATGATGATGAATTTTAAAACATTACTGTGTTCCGATTTGAAGGGCGTTGTAGCTAGTGATATTACTGGTGTGACGAGACTTAGCAACTGTATTACTTATTGCAGAGATTTTTAATGGAAGTTTTCATTCAGCAGTGGATGTATGTAGTCTGTTAATGATGATGAATTTTAAAACATTACTGTGTTCCGATTTGAAGGGCGTTGTAGCTAGTGATATTAATGGTGTGACGAAACTTGGCAACTGTATTACTTATTGCAGAGATTTTTAATGGAAGTTTTCATTCAGCAGTGGATGTATGTAGTCTGTTAATGATGATGAATTTTAAAACATTACTGTGTTCCGATTTGAAGGGCATTGTAGCTAGTGATATTACTGGAGTGACGAGACTTAGCTACTGTATTACTTATTGAAGAGATTTTTGGTGGGAGGTCTATATCCAGCAGTGGATTTATGAAGTCTGTTGACGATGATGAAAATTTAAACATTACTGTGTTCCGATTTGAAGGGCGTTGTAGCTAGTGATATTACTGGAGTGACGAGACTTAGCTTCTATATTACTTACTACAAAGATTTTTGGGAGAGATCTATATCCAGCAGTAGATTTATGAAGTCTGTTGACGATGATGAAAATTTAAACATTACTGTGTTCCGATTTGAAAGGCGTTGTAGCTAGTGATATTACTGGTGTGACGGGACTTAGCAACTGTATTACTATTGTCGGTTGCAATAGTCACTGCGGTGGTACCCTCCAGACGGTCTCCGGCAACAGAGACCTACCACCTGGTAGGTGAAGAGGGTAGTAGCCAGTGGGTTAAAAAATCCAATACGTAATCTCGGAATCGAACCGGCGCCCTCCGTGTTGCAATACAACGGCTGATCCGCTACCCATAGCTCTCCATAGTTCGATCGTCTCTCGTAACTCATGCGCACCAGTACGCCGCCGGCGTCCGGAAAAACCGGAACAAATGAGCCGAGATAATTGCCGGTATAAATCAGCCGGAGCGCAGCCGAGCCGGTATAATGGAGCCGCGACGGAGCCGGTACCGATTTGTACCGAATTAATCGAGTCGAAATGCGCCGCCGGGAGCAGGGAATAATTTACCCAAACTTTAACCTATATATGGATGAAAAATTACTGCGTTGAAAGGCGATGTAGCTAATGATCGTACTGGGGTGACGAGACTTAACAACTGTATTACTTATAGCGGAGATTTTTTATGGAAGTCTTCATTCAGCAGTGGATTTATGTAGTCTGTTAACGATAATGAATTTTAAAACATTACTGTGTCCCGATTTGAAGGGCGCTGTAGCTAGTGAAATTACTGAGACTTAGTAACAGTTAACTTAAGGTTACGCACAATGTAGTGCTGTGTATATCATTCTAACGTATTAATACAATGACGGAAACTCGCGTTAAAACTGTAACTAAGCTTTTGGTAATACGTTTAAAATAAATACAGTTAAAGTATACAAACATTGTTGTTGCGAGTTCAGCCAAGAGTTTTCTCTTCTCTTCTATCGAGAAGCGTGTTCAGTGAAGCAGAGGTTGTTTGTGGAACTGTTGAGCTGTAGATTTGTTGGCCGGATGCGAGCGGCGGCGCGATTGTACCGGAAGTCCAATGAAACTGGAATACAAAGCCGCGTTTAAATCACAAACATAAATCAGTTGAGCCGCGCGCTGCGGACGTACGCCGCTCGATATTCCGCTGCATTACTATTTTGTTCTATTACGTTTTATTGTTTTCTATTTACCAACTTTTAATGGCAACCTATATTAAAGGAAAGGCATTTTAAGAAGTAGAATAATGCTTAAAACTTAACAAGCGTAAAGCTCGCAGCTTTCACAGTTTACTCTGAAATCTGCGACTATTACTTTCGCAAGCAACGCTCACCTGATACACTACACCACTGCGCTCGACGATTAAAATCAAATTCAATTAAATTAAAATAAAAATTAAATTCAACTCTCGTTATCCCTAATAATATATCCCTAATAATACCCCTAGTAATGAATAGCTACAGCGCCCTTCAAACTGGAACACAGTAATATTTGCGCACCACTGAAAAAGGGATCCGTCAACACAGATACAGATATAAAAAAAGAGAGGTTGATTCATAATCGAAGATCAGGACGGAACATCCGCTAAGAGTGGGTTATGTCCAGCAGTGGGCTACAGCGGTAATAATGTAGATAGATCACTAAGAATGTAAATATTGATGTAAACTTACCTTTTTCTTTTCTTTGAAAACAATCTCGTCCGGTTGTATATTTCAGCTAACAACTAAAATATCTCTACGAATAATTTTGTAAATTTATTCTGTTACTTTATATTAATATTCCTCGCTGCAGTGTAATGATGTTCGATGAATATTCATCGACTAGATGCGGTGAAATATTTTGGTGACGAAACATCGTCCGCCATGTTTGGAAATCACTTATTCGTTTATTCAACTTTAAATAATATTATATTTATTTTCGTTGAATGTTTAAATAAGCTTTTAAACATTCAACGAAAGTCTAATTAACCTAGAAATATCATTAGCTACAGCGCCCTTCAAAAGGGAAGACGGCACATTATAAAATCTTGATCATGTTAACATCCAGCAACAAAGGCCAGCTTTTTCCACATAACCATAAAATATATGATCCTTAACTTTCATTAACTACAGCGATCTTCAAAACAGAACACTACATGTATATAATTTGTATAGTGTCTATCTCCAGCAACAAATATTACAGCATTTCCACATAACCATAAAAAATATGATCCTTAATTTTCATTAACTACAGCATTCTTCAAAGAGAACACTCCATGTATATAATTTGTACATTGTCTCTGTCTTCGGCAACAAATATCTACAGCATTTCCAAATAACCATAATAAAAAGATCTTTAATTTTCATTAACTACAGCGATCTTCAAAACAGAACACTACATGTATATAATTTGTATAGTGTCTACCTCCAGCAACAAATATTTACAGCATTTCCACGTAACCATAAAATATATGATCCTTAACTTTCATTAACTACAGCGATCTTCGAAACAGAACACTACATGTATATAATTTATACATTGTCTCTGTCTTCGGCAACAAATATCTACAGCATTTCCACGTAACCATAAAATATATGATCCTTAATTTTCATTAACTACAGCGATCTTCAAAACAGAACACTACATGTATATAATTTGTATAGTGTCTACCTCCAGCAACAAATATTTACAGCATTTCCACGTAACCATAAAATATATGATCCTTAATTTTCATTAACTACAGCGATCTTCAAAACAGAACACTACATGTATATAATTTGTATAGTGTCTACCTCCAGCAACAAATATCTACAGCATTTCCTCATAACCATAAAATATATGATCCTTAATTTTCATTAACTACAGCGATCTTCAAAACAGAACACTACATGTATATAATTTGTACATTGTCTGTGTCTTCGGCAACAAATATCTATAGCATTTCCAAATAACCATAATAAAAAGATCTTTAATTTTCATTAACTACAGCGCCCTTCAAAAACAGAACACTACATGTATATAATTTGTACATTGTCTGTGTCTTCGGCAAAAAATATCTACAGCATTTCCACGTAACCATAAAAAATATGATCCTTAATTTTCATTACTACAGCGATCTTCAAAACAGAACACTACATGTATATAATTTGTATAGTGTCTACCTCCAGCAACAAATATCTACAGCATTTCCACATAACCATAAAATATATGATCCTTAATTTTCATTAACTACAGCGATCTTCAAAACAGAACACTACATGTATATAATTTGTATAGTGTCTACCTCCAGCAACAAATATTTACAGCATTTCCACGTAACCATAAAATATATGATCCTTAATTTTCATTAACTACAGCGCACTTCAAAACAAATATTTGCAAGAAGTTATTATAAATGTACTTTTAGGTAAACGCAATAAACACGCTGCTAGCGAAGTTCATTAAGTTTCTATTTAGCTCTTTATATTAAATATCTAGACTTTATGAAGACGCGAATATTGCGCAGTTTAGACTTAAACGAGGTACGCCTGAATAAGACTGCTGAATTAAGAACATGAAAATTCAGTTTTCTACAGAGAGACGTAATGACTTTGTATATATACACTTTTTTTCTGATTTTATTTTGCTGTAGTCAATGAACTCATTTACAAATACATCTTGGGTTATCACAACGTTCACCTGATTATAAGTGAAACACATTGTGTTCATTTTTAGACATAAAATGTCAAGTCTTTACCCAGTCATTTCATTAGCTACATCGCCCTTCGAACGGAACACAGTAATGTTTGGTATACTGTAGCTATGTTATAGCATAGATCTTTAGATTTTATTACTAAATATATCCATATATATATACTAATATATATATAATACTATATATTACCTATCTATAATATATACTATTTATTACCATCTATATATATACTTATATATCTAAACAGTAGTGTGCAAATATAACTGTGTTTTAGTTTGAAGGGCGCTGTAGCTAGTGAAATTACTAGGGTAACGAGTATTAACATTGTGAGAATAACGTAGTACATCACACATTGTGTTCATTTTTAGACATAAAATGTCAAGTCTTTACCACAGTAATTTCACTAGCTACAGCGCCCTTCACACTTCACAGTAGCTATGTTATAGCATAGATCTTTACATTTTATTACTCGTTACATACTAATATATCTAAACAGTAGTGTGCAAATATAACTGTGTTTTAGTTTGAAGGGCGCTGTAGCTAGTGAAATTACTAGGGTAACGAGTATTAACATTGTGAGAATAACGTAGTACGTCAGTAACCATTTTTAACTTGAGCTAAGTTATGGCGTAAGAGTGCTTGTAGCTAAACAATTAACTACAAACTCCGCGGTGTGTCTACAAAGCGAGGTTGTAGCCTTTACATAAATCAGCGCGCGGTGTTCGCGAGGCAGAATTAATTGGTGCCGGTGTTGCCGCAGCGACGCGATATCCGCACTTAATCCTGTGCTTTATAACTTGACTTATACTTAATCACAAAAACTTAAGTTAAAAAGATAAACTCAATTTAGCACATTTAGTATTTAATTTATCTGGTATTAGTAGTTAAACTAATAGTACACATCTGTCAATAATGTGGCGCTAGTTAGGATGATATTCACTGCAACATTGCGCTCGCTTTAAGACTGGATGTTGCCTCGTTCACCCAGTAATATTACTAGCTACATCATCATCATCATTTCAATCGGACGTCCACTGCTGGACATGGGTCTCTTGTAATGTATTCCACAAAATACGGTCATGTGCTGTTTGAATCCAGTGACTTATTGAAGTCCAGTGAATTACTAGCTACAACACCCTTCAAACTGGAACACAGTAATGTTTGCATTCTAATGAAATAAGAGCTGCGGTGGTACGTCACCAGCAACACTACCACCACCATTAAAATATAATTCTAAATACATGAGGTTGTTTCTAATCTGTGGTCACTAAGAATTTTTTTTAAGTTAAAGTTAAGTTAATTTTATTGCAATAAAAAACTGAAAAGTTAAAGTTCAACTTTTTCTAATTATGAAAAATTTTAATATTTCATTCTGTTATATGACATAAGTAGCCCACTTTATATTCCCACAGCTGGGTCAAGAGAGAGAGAAAGCCTGCTGGTGACAATCCAGACACCGCCGCGGGTCCTGTTTCATTAGAATGCAAACATTACCGCGATCCAGTTTGATGGACGTTCTCGCCAGTAACATTACTGGGTGAACGAGACTTAACATGTTATAATATAAAGCGTGGATTTCGGTGCTGTGTATACTATCTTAACTAGCGGTATATCACTTACCATTAAGTGAACGTCTAGTTTCGTCCATGTTAACTTAACAGCAGTAGAACTTTATGTGTACATATAAATTAATTACTGTTATTCTTACTGCAACTCCACTGAACTCTCCCAAGCCGCGCTCGTAGACGTAGTTAAGTTGTGTGCTTTAATTAAATCTACGTACAAACTTACGTTACACTGATTACTTGAAGTTGTTATGTAAACATATTCCTAGTTCTAAACCTATTGTTATGTAGTATTATGTAATCTTTGCAATGTTACTCGTTACTGCAATAATTTCAGCTACAGCAACTTACAAACTAGAAAATAACGTTTGCGCGTTACAGCGCGACGGTAGCGCCATCTAGTGAACTTAATTTATATAACTAAAAAACCAATTTTTATTTATCACGTGAATAAATCGCGTTGTCTATCCTTGTAGGAGAATGCAGTCCCAACTGTGGGAAGATGAAATGGTCTTTATAATATTATTAATTGAATATCGGTTTAATTATTTTTTTAATTACATTGATAAAGATTTTTTCTAGTGAGACGTTCACCTGATGGTTAGTGATACGCTTGCTTAGATGCCGCAAGTTAAGATGGTATACACTGCACCACATTGCGCTGTACGTAAGGCATGAGGTTAAGTCTCGTTACCCCAGTAACTTCACTAGCTATTCCACCCCTCAAACTGGAACATAGTAATGTTATCACACTACTGTTTGAAGGTAGAAATAACCACTGCGGTGGTACCTAGATGGTCTGTAGTAACAGAGACCTGTCACCAGTAAATAATTACCAGTAATTAATTGTTATTGGTTAGTAGAAGTTAATAAAGTAATAGTTTTTCGACAACTGTGATATTAAAGATAAACAAACAGACAATCTCATTAAGTTTTAGATAGTCCTTGAGTCTCCTTGTGAGAGGTCTCAAGTGAAAACATTAAGGAATGTACTTATACAAACAATCAAAGCGTGGCGAAGTTAAGTAGAGTAAGTGTTAATTGCCTGAAGTCACAACTTCGGGAAGAGTTCGGACGAAGTTGGGCGAGTTACAAAGTTGTCACTATCACCCGTACGGACAGATTATAACTTGGGAACTAAGTTTGTTTAACGTGTCTGAAGGTAATGATCAAGTTTGATGTAATTTTTTTATTCTATAAACTGACGAAACTAGCGAGACGTTCGCGTGATATACGACGTTGTGATCATCGCTTTGAAATTTATGATATCAAGTCTCGTTACTCCAGTAATTTTATTAAATATGTCATTCATCATTTCATCAATTCATCTCTGTTTTAGATTTGCCACTTCATAAATTAAAAAATAAAATCAAAAATGTTTTGATAAGTAAATCATATTATAGTGTTAACGATTGTTTAAATGATAAAGATGTTTGGAAATAAATGGCGCTGATTCTCAAGCAGTATGTGTCAGTACGTGTTAGACATTAAAAATTGAAGATGACAAAAAAAAATACGAGTATATAGCCCGCTGAGTTTCTTGTCCCTTCTTCTCAGGTCCGTGGCATTTGTTTTGCGAATGGCTGGTAGATTTTGACGTTCAATAAGTAAACTATTGTTTCCATGTTGGATAAAAATTTTTGACTTTGTCTTTGACATTCAAACTGGAAGATACTAATATATGCAGAATACCGAAAAATAAGCTGTCGCGGTATTAATTTAGACGGTCTGCTTCAATTTCAACTTCTCATATATAAAATATTAAATACAATAGAGATTGATAACTTTAATATTAAATGACTTAACATGTTATAGTATTATATTGTATATGCTAAAATAGCTTACTCTATGCTATATGTAACAGCAATAGCTACGGACACATTTTTAAATCATAATGTCAGCGTTGAGGGTACCACCAACTTCATTTTGAGGATTGCCCATTGTACAATAAAACGAAAATTTGCAGAATCTTACATTTGTCCAACAGCGCAACGACCTCTTAACACGTCCGCACACTCCGGCGGACGGAGCGCGACTGTATTTTTTATATATTCTGTTTCTACCCGCGCAAGATTTACAAAAACATGAGCGATCTCTAAATTGAAATTATTAAATTTTTCCAGGTGGTAGGTCTCTGTTGCCGGAGACCGTCTGGGTACCACCGCAGTGACTATTGCAACCGACAAATAGTAGTGTGCAAACATTACTGTGTTCCGGTTTGAAGGGCGCTGTAGCTAGTGTAATTACTGGGGTAACGAGACTTAACACCGCATGTCTCAAGCGACGAGCGTAATGTGGTGCAGTGTGTACCATCTTAACTAGCACCGCGTTGTTAACAAGCGTATCACTTACCATCCGGTGAACGTCTTGCTCGTCTCGTCGCACAGTAGCATAAAAAAAAAAGAACAAAATCATAATTAATAAAATTTTATCCAATAGACGATTATAAAACGTATTTGAGCTGATGTTTAACAATTTTTTAGAATGTAAATGATTTTACAACGTAATAGCGCCGACATATATAATCTGTTACCAAATTTCGGAGCGCGGCCGCCGTTCGCAGCAGCGCCGAACAGCAGCTGTACCAACATTGCAAAGTTTAAACTAATTCAAGTTGACTGCAGCCAACATGAATTTAACTAAGACAAACCGACGGAGAAGTTCAACACGTTCACTTGATAATATATATAATACCGTCTTACCAGAAATTGATATCTTCAATATTTCTTTAATTAAATTCAAGTGCCTTGTTATAAAAAAATATCTAGTTCTTAATGTTACATAATATGTCTAAACTGTGTACGTTTATTATTAGTTTACTTTTTGGTTTTAATTTAAACGTTTAATGTTGTAAAGTGCTGATATGATCAGTGCTTGGTTTATATATAACAAATCATATAATTAACTTAATATACTCTATATAACTTAATATACTTTTATTATACTCTGTATAGAGAAGGTTTTGTTATATTATGCAATTTAATTTAATATTTGATTTAATTTAATTTTTATTCAATTTTTGTGTTTGTTAGATAATAGTTTTTTTTTATGTGCCTATATATAAGTAATGCAAGCTGTGTGTCCTTAAACTTAAAGTGCACAATGTTTTCTATATTGCCTGGTTTAATTTATGTAAGTTGTATTGTGTAATCTTTTTTGGAGACCTTATAAATAAATAATAAGTGTAGTGGTAGTTACTTAAACTAATCGCACAGACTTTTTAAGCTTGGATTATACTCCGCGGTCGGAGACTTAAACTATAATGATTTCTTATATTTCCGCGAATGTTACACATTTATTAAAACTAAATTTTACGGATTTTATCGCGTTTATTATTTCGTTTGTTTATTCCCGACGTTTCGACCGTTTTGCAGCAGTCATGCTCACGGGAGGACTAAGATGACAGACGTCCAAATGTCACAGCTATCACGTCTTACCTATAACTTTTTTAATTATTATTAATGGTCCGTAGGTCGGATCTTTCTGCGTAGATCGGACCATTAATAATAATTAAAAAGTTGTGGGTACCACGTGATAGCTGTGACATTTGGACGTCTGTCATCTCAGTCCTCCCGTGACCATGACTGCTGCAAAGCGGTCGAAACGTCGGGAATAAACAAACGAAATAATAAACGCGATAAAATCCGTAAAATTTAGTTTTAATAAACTTAAACTTTTTTTTTTTTTTACTACTATGCGACGAGACGAGCAAGACGTTCACCTGATGGTAAGTGATACGCTTGCCCATGACAACGTGCTGCTAGTTAAGATGGTACACACTGCACCACATTGCGCTCGTCGCCTTGAGACATAAGGTGTTAAGTCTCGTTACCCCAGTAATTACACTAGCTACAGAAAAAACTATAAGTTTAACTTTACCAAGTGACTCCGCAACACAGTCGACGGTGACCACAGTGTCGTCTTGATTAAGTGTATGCTGTGACGGTGGTGCCGTTGCAGTAATTTATCGCTGCAATAACTCCGTGTAGTGGTTCCGCCGGAAACAATTACACAGCTTGTTTTAACGCGCGACACGTCTCGTGCGGCCTTTAATTAAACTGAATACATGTATCTACATCGAAACATGTTACATCTGAATTTCATTAAAGATATATTCAAATTTATAACTTTAACTTGTTAACGTTGGTAGGTTTTTTACTGGTAAATTTGGGAAGAGATCATTCATGACTATGACTGTTGCAATTTACTGGAAACGTTCTGGTAACAATTTGTGGAAAAGCAATAAAAGTCTTTTGAATTTATTTTACTATATTCGCGTATGTATACTTAATTATATTACGGATTCAAACTGAAAATTTCACGGTGAATAAGTTGGTCCTTCTCTCCGATCGACTTGGGTAGCTGTTCGAGCGTTAAACACGATGATATATTATTCGGAATTTTTCAAAATGGCGCCGCGGGACATCCGCCGCTTGAACTCGATATTAAAGTGAATTGAACTGGTAATGCGATAGTTTATCGTACCGGAATAATGCGATTTAAATTTTATAATTTTTTCATGATTATACACTCCCTGACACATCTATCGGCCCACCTAGTGTTTAAAAGTTTTAACGGTGCCTAGCTAAAAATAAATGTTAGGTGCAGCAATAAGTTTTAATGCAGTTTTGAAGCTGATTTATTGGTCAACCTTTATGTATGTTTTTTTTTTAAATTTGAATTCAGGATTATGAAAAAAAAAACCAAAATTCGAGACTGTTCATTGTTTACAACGACCCAGGAATGGAGAAAGCTTTTTTATTTCGCACAAGTTGGATTTTTTTTTTGATGTTTCCGATTATTGGTTCCATAAAAAGGCAAATCTAAACTTAGAGCCAGTTTTGACCAAAAAATATGGATACTCTGCCTGAAATTGTCGCTCAAGTTGTAAAACTTCTGCCGGCCAAATCAATTCGAAATTACAAAAAAAATTAAAAAAAAAACATACATAAGGGTTGACCAATAAATCTGCTTCAAAACTGCATTAAAACTTATTGCTCCACCTAACATTTATTTTTAGCTAGACACCGTTAAAACTTTTAAACACTTGGTGGGCCGATAGATGTGTCCGGGAGTATATTTTATTTCAATTCTGTATCTGTAATTAGTGACAAGCTATATACAATTTTTTCCGTTATATACCCGAAAAATTATATACGAGTGCTAATTTTCATAAGTATCTAGCCGATTACGCTTAACCATAAAAGACTTGGTTTTAACTTAACACCATGTGAAGTTGAAGTCAAATATTAGATCATAGTAGTAATGTATCCGGAGATTAAAATTCTTAAACTTTTTCATATCTTAAAGTATATTTTGTACTTTTAAACCGCTTAAAAAAAGAGGGTTTTATACGAATGTCACGTTAAGGATTTTATTTATACTTTCATTATTAAGTTTATTTTTAATGGTACAAAGTAAAATTGGTCGACTTTGATTTCAAAAATAATATATTAAAAAAATGGTTGTCCAGTATGGGTATCGAGTACTTAAACGTGATATAAGAAAATAGCTGTTATTTTAGTTTGACAAACAGACAAATATGTTATTAAGTAGATAATGTAGTAACAATTGTATATGTCATGGCCGTAAAATGAAAAATTCTTATTTTTAATAATTTCGCCTTATTGTTTAATTTATTCTTTTAATAGTTAAAACAATCTATGATACAGTCTTTCTCATTTCAGACCGCGAGTGCCCGGAACTGGAGCAGCCAGAAATTGGGAAGGTGGTAGTCTCCGGGCGCCTGTTTGGTAACAAGTGAGGATTATGTTATATTTGTAGTAATTAAAGGATTTAAACTCTGATTGTTGTTTTGTGAGTTTAATGTTATAAAATACTATGTGATTCCAGGGCGACTTACTCATGTCCACACGGCTACCACGTGGTCGGGCTGCAGAGCAGGAGTTGCCAGGCCGACGGGAAATGGGCCGGGCAGCCCCCCTCCTGCAAAGAGAACAGTGAGTGGTTAACAGTACACTATATTACCGAAAAGATGACACGAATATGATTCCCATGTGTGAATACAAACACTACCAACAACCAAACTACTTATCCTGATAGAGTTAAAGGAAAGTAACTTTGCATGATTTGCTAGCTTCAATATTGATGGTCTACGTTCAACTTTTCCCAGTCTATTGCCTCCAACCGCCGACCATCGAGCACGCTCGTCACTCCGCCCTGCCCGAGCAAGCCACCTTCGACCTGGACGCGACGGTGCAGTACAACTGCCACACCGGCTACGTCACCAACGGCTTCCCGCGTGCCAAGTGTCTCGCCATCGACGGGCAGGCCTCGTGGTATGGACCCGACATCAGTTGCGAACGTAAGTTATGGGCAGCCTCTTTTCTCTTGCTAGTTAAGAATCTCCAACTTCTCGTCTTTCAAAAGCTAATGCTTAAAATGGTATTAGATTGAAAGATCTAATTATTTTTAGTGAAGTCAATGCCTAAAATTAATTTATTCATTATTATTACATTTTCCTTGCATAGCACGCTCATGTGGCGAACCAGGCGATGTTCCTCACGGATGGGTGACCGCCGACTGCCACACCTTCGGTTGTCGTGCGGTGGTGCAGTGCGGTCAGGGGTTCGAGCTCGTCGGTAAAGCGGAACGATACTGCCAGGCCGACGGAGCCTGGGCTCCTAAAGAACTACCCACTTGTGTCCGTAAGTAATATTCCAAATCTAAACCTATCAAATTCTAATGATGAGTCTGACGATGAAAATCTTAAAGCGCTAGCAAATATTAATTAAACAGTTAAAGTAGAACATGTAAAAGAAGTGTCTATTATCAAAAACGTCTTCGAAACATTAGTTAGTAAAGAAATAGATACAGATGCGAAGTCAAATTCAAAAATTTCTGAAACATCTTAAAAATAGATTACTAGAAACAAATGCTAAGTCTTTTTTTATAATCAAATTTCGTTTGGATTATTCATAAACAAATTCAAAACAGGAGAATCTAATTTAAAGTCTGACAAAGAACAATAATAGATCTTGACTGATGGTTATCATAAATATGATGGTTGCATCGCAGACTCATCATTTCTATATATTTTATTATTGAAACCTCGCCGTATTTCTGGCCGTTGCTTCGTGACAATGTAGTTGCCGATTTCGGTGTCGTTATTGATTTTTGGAATGTTGCATGGTTTTCAAGTTATCGTGGATTCAATGTCTACATGTTACCGAGGTGAATAGTTGGCATGACGCTTGATATTTTATGAATTATCATGGCTATCATTCAGAGCAATATCATTGTCATGATGCAATCAGACTACCGGATCTCCCACTCAATTGGAATCTGTTACTATATCTATTTATTTATCAATATTGAGATTTACTAAGCTTTTTTTTTTCAAATACTAAGTTACTATAACACTTGTAAATTACCAATTTAAAGTACAAAATTCAAGGTCAAATTTACATTTAAAGTTGGAAGTTTTGGTTTTTATATATCCAAAATCAAAATTCTCCAATAACAAGTGGGACATCCATATAAGAATCATTTATGAATTATAAAAATTTTTAAACATCTTTTTTCTCCTTTCCTGCCGCTGTTCAGAAGGAGGAGAGAAGGGGACAGTTTGAATCAATCATTACCTTACGTAGCGTGTTTGAACTTGTTACAATTAATCTATAGGAAATGTTGTTCTCTTTGAAATTCTATCGAATTAGTGACCCTTGGAAATTTTAAAGTTTTATGGCCATGGTAAAATTTGAAAATGTCTACCGACCCGTAACTGCCTCTAGCCTAAAGTTATAGCTACATTTATGTAGATCAATTATTACTATTATTGTAGTTGAGGCTTCGATGTTGAACGAGCAACGATTTAATGTAAAGACTTCTTATAACTACGTTGTATTATGCTGTAGCAAAATAAAGGTAAACGATATATCATTGTTTCATTTACTCTCTGCATGTTTCTTGTATTGCTATATTGCATGTCCTTTCCGTCGATACTCAACAAATATATTTTTTATTATTTCTTAAATTCTTGTATGTGTATCTTTGTAATAAAAGTCCCTTCCGTAAAGCTTCTTAAGCTTTTTAATTGTTTACAACAACGCCATCTATGTCCGGACACGATAAAGCGGCATGTGTCGCCATCTAGTGGTCACGCAGGTGCAATGCCCACCGCCCGAAGCACCTCGGCACGGGAAGGCGGTGTACACGTCCTGCGCATACAACTCCGTGGTCTCGTACGAGTGCAAGTACGGCTACAGGCTGGTAGGCGACGCCACGCGGCGCTGCGGAGCTGATAAGAAATGGTCGGGGACTCAACCGATGTGTAAAGGTGCGTGGAGACGAACTCTGAAACTTGAGTTCGTTAGTACATCTCAACAAAAGTCGAACTAATCTGTTTTCTAAACGGTCTACGATTGATAGACTTATCAGGTGAGTGGACATATGATATCTATCACTAAATTAATATTAGAAACAGTTCTCCAATTTGGTAAGAATTCTATCAAATGTCTAGTTTAAAAATAATATTTTCATATGATGCTAATTATACTTAAACATCCTTAGGGGACTTGAAAACGAGCTCATTAAATCAAACATTCAAATTATAGTTAAATGAAAAAATTTAATCTAATTTCTGTTTTGTTTAAGAAATCAACTGCGGTCACCCCGGCCAACTGTGGAACGGATGGCTGGAAAACATATCCTCTGGAACTGGTCTTGGTGCGTCCATCATCTTCAGATGCCAAGACGGAATGAGAATGGAGGGTAACGGCTCAGCCATCTGCCAAAGCGACGGGACATGGAGTCATCCGTTACCTAAATGTTTAGGTTGGTTACATTTCTCGTTCACCCATAAACAAAATAGGAAAGTTCTAACTCTTTATATGATTGTTTGTTCAAGTAATTCTTCAATGTCTAAAATTCTTATAGTAGTAAGAAATGCTACTTAACTTTAGTCATGAATAATTTTTCATACAAATTCCTTTTTTTCCGTCCAAAAAATTGCAAAAATTAGTTTACGTTAAAATCGGTTATTACTTAACCACCAACTCAAGATTAAAAGTCTAATACAGTAAGTGCGTCCCATTCTATCATAAGGTGCTGTGTATGCTAATGAAGGCTTTCATATCCTACTCTTTTATAAACAGAAGTAACCGTTACTTCACCGTTTAATTAAGTAAGTAAATTTTCAAATCGTTTCCAGCGCCGTGCGTCGTGCCGCACGTCTCCCAGGGCCGGGTGGTGCGGGTGGAGAACAAGACTGGCAACAACACCACCAAGGAGTACACCCAGATAGTCGGCAGCTCCACTATGGTTCAGCACGGTGTGTGTCACTCGTAATCTATTTATAGTTTATATTATTGACTAATTTTGATGTAGATAGGTGGGACTGAAAAAAAAACATAGGCTACTGTTACGGTAATGCCCAATAGTCATCCTTATTGTGTGATAAGAATGAAAAATTACGAAATTTTAATAACAGGAGAGGTGATAATGGTGGACTGCGAGAAGAATTACGAGTTTCCATCAAACAACGTTGCGGTGAACTGCAACAATGGCACGTGGACGCAAATACCGCGCTGCCAACCCGCCAGGTATAATGTTACCAGTAACATCGATTAATTTTTTTATTGACTAAAAGCATGGGAATAGGAGTTCGTTCCACTAATGGTATGAATGCAAATCATTGCGCTTCTCGCGTACAGATTACAAATAAAAGTACAAGTCTCGAAACTTTAGTAATTTCACTAGGACTCTTCGACCAAATCTACCACAGGGTCCAATAAAGCGACGCAACTCCTAGAACAGGATGTTCATCTGGTGATAACCTCCCTTCTCCGTTGCTTTGAGATTTCGTTTATTTAGATATCGATACGGAGAGAGCATTACGATTTGTCAAACTATAGCCGTTACTAATATAGAAAGTTAGTATCATTTTCAAAATATGTGACGTGGTGATGACTAACATTAATTTATCTATTAAAAGACTTAATTGAATACAATTTATTTTTTCTTTGTTAGGGTCAAATTCTTCGACAAATGAGATAGGCCAAAAGTAAACTATATTTCTCTAATTTAGATGTGGGTTAGTATGTTTCGTATTATAATTATTGTTGTATTGAAATACAGGTGCAAGAAGATGCCGAAATTTCCAAGGAACGGTATGGTGATAGCGCCGAAGACTGAACACGGTATGAAGGCGAGATTCCGCTGTAAAGATGGTTTTGAGCTCAAAGGGAATTCGATAGTGGTTTGTTCTTTTGGCAACTGGAGTGGTGAGACGCCGCGCTGCGAAGAAGGTATTACAAAAAATGTCCAAAATAAAATATTATTACACTTGCAACAACAAGTAAAGCTAGAAAAGTGCAAATATTTTTAATTATAATATACTTTTTTATAATAGGTTGATGGTAGTAGTAGTTGTAGTTGTTCTATTATATTAAGAGCTGGAGTATTCTGAGCGAGCACACTTTGTCATCTGGGGCCTCAGTGTCACTTTAAATGGTAGTCATTGTTGATAAACAAATTTAATGATTATTTGCGGCTTCAAGTTTAAAAGTTGCCGCTATTTTATTTAGCTGCTGTTCTGTTTCAGTTTTCTGCCCTTTCCCTGGTTACATAGAAAATGGAAAAGTTTTCTTAGTAGGCAACATGGGATTATACGATTACAGACCATACGTAAAAAAAGTAAGTGCCTTACTTTAAACTTATTTTATTAGGTAATTGGCTTATACTAATAAAGTATTTATTAACAGGTTCATAAGTCTTTCAATCAACTTAAGGCTGGAAATTGTTATGATCTATTCCAATTTTGAGTATTTAACTTTTGCGTATTTTAAAATTTACCGATTCTATGTAGGTGGTGAACAACAAACAAATCATGTATGAATGCGAGAAGGGTTACGTATTGTCTGAGGGTCCACCGGGAGCAACCTGCATCGGTGGTCATTGGAGTCCAAGGGAGTTGCCGAAGTAGGTATTTATTTGATATTGATTAAAATTTTTATGTACGGATAATCATAAGTACTTATGTACTTAGAAACATTTTGTTTTCATAAAATGTATGGATAATATATTTCTTTCTCATGAGCTTATAATACATTATATATTAGTAGATAAATGATATATAATGCTATCAATATTTTATTTTATATCAAGTTAAGATTAGGGAAGTATTATGTTTTTAAAATTTATGTCACTTGGACAATTGTCTTCAACAGATGTACCTTATATCAACACCCACGTATTCGATGGAGCCGTCGACGCAGATCCGTTACGGAGCCCGAAATACGTCACAGGCGATCAACCTACCTCCGTCAATATTACAATAACCTTCATCGGCAAACTGATCCGAATCAGGAGTATTTAAACCAATTATATGAAAAATATAATCACGAAAACCAGAAACCTACACTGAGACATGCTAATTTTAAATTAATGAAGAAATTTGATCTTAATTTAGAAGAAGACGAAATGATAGGCTCGGACGTTGAAAATGACGAGGAAAACTTTCCAACAGCTGTGTACACCGTTTACAATGTGCACGGAGAACCAATTGGTCATAGGCTATATTCCTATCAACCTGTATACGAACCCGAAGAAGAAGATATAGTTCGTCACGATGAAGTGTCTGAATACGAAGAATCTGATGAATTTGATGAGGACCCCTCTTCACACATCACTATTCTTAAAGGCGGTCTGTTCCCTGATCATGAATTGGCCTCCAAGGATGAAATAAAAAGCGGTATAAATGCATTAAAACATCAATATTTCGATAGATATGTTGATAAACGCCGCAAAAGATTTTCGAGCCAGAATAACACTGGAGAATTAAAAAAAGAATTAGACATAGATTTACAAAGCGCTGAAACTAATAACGTACAAATAACAACTGAAAGAAGTGAAACAGCGTCTAGGATAAAACGTGGCGTAAATTTAGAAGAATCAGATACAGAAATATTTACATTAAGTCCGATAGCTAAAACATCCGGAATGTTTCATGAAATTGTAGACATATTAAAAGTAGTCCCACTGAAAAATCGAAATGACACGTCAAATGATATGTTGGAAAAAGAAATAGCAGTGATTCCTTTACAGAACAACAAAACTAATTCCACTGATGTTAATAATATATTTGAAAGACGTGACAAAAGAACGAGCAGGAAAACGGACCGACTTAACCAAACTACAGCGAGTGTTCCGAAAACGTAAGTTTTTTAAATTTTTCGCAACTTCTAGATATTTTTGTTTATAATTGTAAAGAAAAAAGCGTTTTGCTTTATTAAAGTTATACAAGATTATATCTATATAGTACAGCTTGAATATTGTTCAAAATTTTTCAATAAAAACAAAACATTGTGACGAAGCTAGGAACTATGGTTAACATCAAGAGTTTTTTCAAATGTGGTGTCTCAATTACAAATTTGGAATCCATAAGTTAAAAATGCTTTTCAATGATGTAAAAATAAAATATGTTCAATAATATGGCAACACTCCTGACAGAATTTCTGTTAGAATGTTGTCCCAACTGTTTCGGAACATTGTACCAGCGATCGTCGAAATTTTTATCATATCCAAATTAATTTTCTTTCTGATGTTATGCGTTAAAGATAATGAATAATAATGTTTATATAGCGGTAGGGAGAGCAAAGGTAGTCGAACACGGTCACAGTCTGAAAATTTAACTGAAGGTGAACCAAACGCTGACAATATAAATGGTGGTGAAGGCGGAAATAAAACTGAAAATGGCGAAAAGGTGAAAAAAGGCCGCCCGAAGAGCCCATGTGAACCGATAGAGAGCGAACCTTACGTTAACATAGAGATCGTGAAATACGGAAGAGATCCTAACAACACATTCAGTTCTGGTGAGGCTTTTAACATTAATAGAAAAAATTTGTAGAAAATGTGAACATTTTATTTGTTTGTCCTAATAATGAATAGCGTGAATATCGGATTCGATGCCCACTGTGCTGGAGCTTTCAGAGAATTGAACATTCAGAGAACAACAACAAACCGAACTTGGCCAGCGTAATAGATAAATGAACTTGACTCTCTCCCTATAATAAAAGGCCTCGAATTCCAAAGAAATATAAAAGAGTCATCTAATATATTCGCAACCAAATATTTTCTAGGTACCATAGTCAGAGTCGCGTGCGGGAAGGGTTACGGTCTTAATCTAGACGCAAACGTAACAGCTAAATGTGTAAGAGGAAGGTGGAAACCGGATAAGCCTAAATGTGAAATTCGTAAGTACATTTTAATCATAATAGTATAACTAAAAAAAAAATCGGTGACAGGTTTCTGTTGTCGGAGACCGTTTAGATAGATACATTACTGAAGTAAGGTGATATAACATTTTTCTCAAAGTGACCAGCACACATCGTGTATCACTTACCATCAGCAACAGAGGCTTTTCACCACTAAATACTGATATGTTAAAGTATTATATAAACGTGATCAACCTTTTCCTCAGTACCATGCCACGTACCGACGACAGAATACGGTATTTATACAATGGCGCCAGAGAACGGTCAGCCTCCCGCACAGTTGAACTTAGGACTCAATCATAGTGATGAGAAGGAGCTGAACGAAACGGATCCCGTTCCCAACGGCCAGGTCGTCCATTTCTCATGTGAATATGGGTAAGGCCTCTAAGTTATATACTTACTCCGGTGCTGCGATCCAAAGCGAGTCTCATCTTCCGACTCAAGTGCGTAAAACGCCGCCTGTCTTTCACTGTCTCCTATTAGTCAGCTGCTTGGAGCCATTATAAAGTTAGCAAGCCTATTTAAACTACAATCATCTGAAATGAGTTATTTAAAGTATTTTTATTAATTATCATGTTATAAATCTTTAGGTACAACGTGCAAGGACCCACCAATCTCCGATGTTGGTTGGGTGAATGGGCGGTAACGAGCATGCCGGAGTGCGTCGCCGGTACGTATAGTAAAATATAATAACTAATATTACAGAAAATTACATAGTTCACTTTACTTGATAACCAGAGATTACCATCTTTCTACGACTTCGACTTTTCTTTCGACTATCAAGCAGCAGTTAAAGTTGTCTGGTCTTCAGGATGCTATAATTAGAACCATAGACAATATATATATATACATTGATTATATTAATGCAGCGACGGGTCGAACAGGTTGTTCACTGGTGGTAGGTAAAACAACGTGTGATTAATTGCCTTCATAATTCATCACAGATCTGACTTCTTAAAGATATTAAATGGTAAATTTCATAGAATTAGTAATTCCTCTAGGTAAACCGAAACGGTGATATTTGTCTCAGATGCGTTAACGTAAGAAATAAATGCTGCCGTGGTATCAACTTAGACCTTTAAAGAAAATTTTCCTTTCAAGCTCCCTGTGAACTTCCACTCCTGCATGGTGCAACTTACGAGGCTGGCTATAGGGCCGGTCTTACCGTCGCCCACGCCTCCTCTGTGGACATAGCCTGCGAAGCGGGAAGGTCACCTCCCGCAACTCTGAATTGCCATTTGGGTCGACTGCAGCCTACTGTTCACGACTTCTGTAGACCACTAGGTAAGTTGTGTCTGCCAACCGCTGTTTAATTAATACGTATTATTTTATTATTCTTATCTTTGCGCATCTAGTTTAAACCGAGCATTAGAGGTAAACGTTCAAATTAACAAAAAATTAACGAAACAGTTTCATCAAGTATAACAGCATGATAGAACTATTGAGTATAAAAATTTTAAATTTACGCTGAAGCATAATTTAAAAAGGTTCCTATGTATTTGCAGCGAATCTCTCCAGACCGAGGCCAACATCAGAGTATCAAAGTGGCTCCGATATAGTACGCGAAGATATATCAGAACTAGAACCGGACCTTCACGGGAAAACCGTTCTCGAATGCGGACCGCCGGCTAGGTAAACAATTTTCCGCTATAAAACAATAATTATGAACAGGAATTATTGTTTTGTTCGTACACGAAATTAAATCTTGTCTATGTTAAAATTTTGGATCTAAATTTTAAATAATTACCAATCTCCGATTGTATGATTCATTAGACAATGAGATTTAATGTCGTATACATTCTGTCATTGTGACTGTGCTTTCATTGTAGCTTGGGTGTCTTTTATTTTTGGGTTTTCTTTCATTTTATTATCATCACATTAATGTTTTTATTTCCTTTCAAACACTAATTATTTGCTGGCTATATAACTAAAATTATCATTGTCAAAATTTAACACCAAAACATGATGCGTTCACAATCGATGTCATGCTTATGACGCATTTCTGTATCAACTTTTGTTTTGTTCGCTTTAATTATTATTAATATGATAGTTAAGTAGCAAATTGTACTCAAAGAATCACTTAATAAGTTGCGGGAGCACAACTTGCTTCTTAACAGTATTAACCCACGTCCAATTCAAAATGGGATGGACAAAAGAAATAATGTTTTTGCAAAGAGTCTGCGTTTCTTATTTGCTGGCTGGAAAGACTGAAGGGAACCCAGGCGTTCAGGGATGCCAAGCCCTGGTGAGAGCCTTCTAGGTTCGGACTTTTACTTAACTTGTTCTTCATTCTGATCACCGATAGTCACATTATCACCGTCATCATCAACATATATATCAACAATCCTCATAATTTGATAATGTAACAAATCTTTCACATTTCGACTGTCAGTATTTCTATATCTCTGTTCTGAAATTTTGATCGTTATCATGATTATAGTAAAGATCTTTAGAAATCCTCGGATAGCAGGACTTAGCCTTGAACTTATTGATGTATTTTAAATTTTTTAAAAGAATTGACAATTTTATACCAAAGTCTTAAAGCAGCTGTATTATTGGCTATATGTTTTGCTTTTTACTTTATGTCTTGGCCGGGCTTGAGTTTGTTTGCCTCTTTTTAGTGGAGTTCGTCTGCGGGTAGTGCATGCTGTCTGTGGATATGTTCTCATGGAAACGGGCGACACTTTCCATTTTCCATGACTGATCTTTCTATTAATTGTAATATAAATACTTGATAATTATTAATAACAAATATAATAGTTTAAAGTTTTCCGTAATTTTATGTAAGTATATGTTATTTTAAAATGATTTCAAATAATTTATAGGGTACAGGGTACGCTTATTTACCGGGACGGAGCCGAAGTCGATGGGTCCTTAGGTCTAGAGGGTTATCCACATGGAACGGAAATAACATTTAGATGTATTGCTTCAATCATGGGGGAGAAGACTACTTGGAAACTAATCTGTGAGCACGGAGACTGGGTCGGCAAGAGTTTTAATTGTGGTATGATTTGCCTTTACCAAGTAAACTATTAGAATATTATATATTAATTGAGGTAAGGCTCAAAACCGGAGAGACGAAAGAATTTATAACGTCCACGTGTTATACACTCTGAAAATAAAAATTCCTAATATATTCCATAAGTCTGTCTGTACAATATATACCAGTCACGATTGTATAGAAGTAATCATAAACAAACTATTCACAAAATTTAAACTATTTACTAATAAAGAATAATAAAGCTGTTGTCGTGTTGCAGAGGAATTGGAAGCCCAAAGCGAGGAGCTGTTGAATAACAACAGCTGTACGTTCAGAAATGAGGAACCTCACGTGGTGTCCTTCTTTAATGACCTAGAAATAACGGAGGCCGTTGATTTTCCACCTGGAGCTATCATAATTTCCAGGTGCGTCCGTTTGGTGTGAATGTTTGAATGTGAACGATTGATTTGGCGAAACCTCACATACCATTTAAGCCGACTTTTGTGTTATAAAATCTTGAAATTTTTCATCTCCTCTCTAAGTTTTCTAATATTTTGGTTTCTTCTATATAAACATTATATATTTTTTTTTATAATATTATGCGACGAGATGTGCAAGACGTTTACCTGATGGTAAGTGATACGCTTGCCCATGACAACGCGGCACTAGTTAAGATGGTTTGAGACATAAGGTGTTAAGTCTCGTTACCCCAGTAATTACACTAGCTACAGCGCGCTTCAAACCGGAACACAGTAATGTTCGCACACTACTATTTGTCGGTTGCAATAGTCACTGCGGTGGTACCCAGACGGTCTCCGGCAACAGAGACCTACCACCTGGTAAAACATACAATTTACAAAGAAAAAATTATGCTTTTGGTTTGTGAGACGAAGAGTCCCAAACTAGTACTCCCTGCGCTATGTAACTATTTAGTACATAAATTAAACGTTTGCCGTTGGATGACAATTTCAGATGCGGCGACATCGGAAAGTACGCTATGACCGGATCTCAGAGCAGGAAGTGCATCGGCAGCTCGTGGGATGGCGTTAAGCCGACTTGCTTTGGGCTTAATCAAGAAAACGACTATGCAAGTAAGTGTTACCACCAATTGTCTTAGAACTTGATGTATTCTTAAAAAGCGAGATATTTTTAATTAAATTTTGTTGAGTCTGAAAAGTCCTAACAGATGGATTCAATTCCTTTGATAGTCTCTTCTAGTTTATGATAAAAGTTGTGAAAGGTGAACAAAAGGGTTAAATTATTGTTAATAAAAATAAACTGATATTATTGTAATACTGTTATTAGAAACTTCGATAACTACCTAAGAATTATTGAGAGTGATTTTAGACCATTTTCTTTAACAACTGCGTTTATTTAATCGTAATCAAAATTAGTATGCGAATAGTTTATTTGTACAGTTATAACTTGATACCTAATCTGCTGTAGCAAGCAAACTATCCGAGTATCAATTTTGTATAAATAATAATGACAGAGTATATACAAATCAGAACAAGACCGTATTTTGAGGAATACATTACAAAAGACCTATGTCCAGCAGTGGACTTCCATCGGTTGAAATGATGATGATGATGATGATACACAAATCTTAACACATGTTATGTATGAAGGAGAAAATTGAATATTTCAAAAAGAATTCATAAACTGTGTTGTCATTTTCTTTCCAGTGGAGAAACCGCCGACGATACTTTTCCGACATTCGCAAGGTCCCATCGCTCAGACCAACGACGGCAAGCTGCTTGTATACCCTGGAACTGTACTTCACATGGAGTGCCTTTGGATGAGGAGGTTCGGCAATCCGAAGTGGAATGTCACTCATCAATATCCGGAGTAAGTTGTACAATAATTCATATACATCTTCGTTAGCCGCATAGCTACGTATGGTAACTATTTGTTGAGAAATTGACTTTGAATGAAATAACCACATAAAAGAAGGCACTAAGGCACAAAAGCTAAGTAATTACAAGTAACAACAGATAAATAATATATAAACATATAATAAAAAATATAGCAAATAAGATCTAAGACATTAGTCCGAGAAGAATGTATAAATATACAAATAAAAAAAAGGCACAAAAGTCGGCTTTTGTAAACTTTAGATATGCCAATAAAGTTTTTATATAAAATAAAAAGATAAATTAAGAACTGTGAAGATATATCATATATGTATAATTACCAGAGATCGGAGTAGGCTAAGTAATATGATGGAAGAATATGGATATTCCTCGAATCCCAGGATTTGTTTTTCAAGTAGAATAATAATAAAAAGCTATTTACGGCGGAGATTCCTTCCTAAATGGCTTTCCATTATTTTAACATAGGAAAAGTTGTCCGCTTATGAGCTTACACCACTTTTTATACATGCTAATAACAGTAATTGTAATAATCGAATCCCTGAGTATTAGTTGGGATTCCGTGGAATATTATATAATTAACATCAATGTTTTAGGTCAATGATCCTAAATAGCTGTACCTACTGCGATCTTTAATAATTATTTAATTATTCACCAGGTGGTAGGTCTCTGTTGCCGGAGACCGTCTGGGTACCACCGCAGTGACTATTGCAACCGACAAATAGTAGTGTGCGAACATTACTGTGTTCCGGTTTGAAGCGCGCTGTAGCTAGTGTAATTACTGGGGTAACGAGACTTAACACCTTATGTCTCAGGCGACGAGCGCAATGTGGTGCAGTGTGTACCATCTTAACTAGCACCACGTTGTTAATAAGCGTATCACTTACCATCAGGTGAACGTCTTGCTCGCCTCGTCGCAAAGTAGTATAAAAAAAAAAAAATATTTATGGATCAGTTTAAATGTTGTGTCAGTAATAAATCAAAACTTTCAAGCCCCGACCGAAAGTATCAAGAAGGTTGGACAACTGATCCGGGCAGGGACAGCCAGCTGGAGTACCGTCTGAGTATATTGGGAGCCGTGAAAGAAGACTCCGGGATCTACCGCTGCGAGACGCCGGCTAGGCAGAGCCATCAGGTGGAGATCATTGTAGAAGGTAAGAACAATTGTAAAAGAAATAATATCTGTCTTTGTCGTTACATATTTTAATACACACCCTGTCTATCAATAAAAATCATGATTATGTTAGTTATGATAATATATAACTAATATTTTAAAAGTAGTGAATGATAAAAAAGTTATAACACCGAAAGTTTGTAATATACACTCCCGGACACATCTATCGGCCCACCTAGTGTTTAAAAGTTTTAACGGTGTCTAGCTAAAAATAAATGTTAGGCGGAGCAATAAGTTTTAATGCAGTTTTGAAGCTGATTTTTTGGTCAACCTTTATGTATGTTTTTTTTTTATTTTGAATTCGGGATTATGAAAAAAAAAAGAAAATTCGAGTCTGTTCATTGTTTTCAACGACCCAGGAATGGAGAAAACTTTTTTATTTCGCACAAGTTGGATTTTTTTTGATGTGTCCGATTATTGGTTCCATAAAAAGACAAATCTAAACTTAGAGCCAGTTTTGACCAAAAAATATGGATACTCTGCCTGAAATTGTCGCCCAAGTTGTAAAACTTCTGTCGGCCACATCAATTCGAAATTACAAAAAAAAAAATAAACAAAAAACTTACGTAAGGGTTGACCAATAAATTTGCTTCAAAACTGCATTAAAACTTATTGCTCCACCTAACATTTATTTTTAACTAGACACCGTCGAAACTTTAAACACTGGGTGGAGGGCCGATAGATGTGTCCGGGAGTGTATATGATTAAATCTTCAATTTAGAATACTTCGGTTTGTGTTGTTATAATATTTTGATGTTTCTCAGACGTTCACTGCCCTCCGTTACCAATCAGAAGGGGACTTGTTGCCAGTGGGCTTGGCACGCGCCTCGGCACCGAGATCAGGTTCTCGTGCGCGAACGGCAACGCCCTCCTCGGCGCGCAAGTGCTGATCTGCCGAGCCTCCGGCAACTGGAGCGCTCCTCTACCAGTCTGTGAAAGTATGTTCCGGGAATTCTATGGACATTTTTCAAGTCTTATTTTATTTATTTAATTAGGTTCTCCAACAGTACTGCTTGATAATCATCCAATGTTATGTCAAGTGATAGGATTAGTTATAGTATTAGGACATAATTTACACACTAAAGTAGTTTATTATAATGGTTCAGTCTTTTACTTAAGTACTGCTTGATAATCATCCAATGTTATGTCAAGTGATAGGATTAGTTATAGTATTAGGATATAATTTACACACTAAAGTAGTTTATTATAATGGTTCAGTCTTTTACTTAAGTACTGCTTGATAATCATCCAATGTTATGTCAAGTGATAGGATTAGTTATAGTATTAGGATATAATTTACACACTAAAGTAGTTTATTATAATGGTTCAGTCTTTTACTTAAGTACTGCTTGATAATCATCCAATGTTATGTCAAGTGATAGGATTAGTTATAGTATTAGGATATAATTTACACACTAAAGTAGTTTATTATAATGGTTCAGTCTTTTACTTAAGTACTGCTTGATAATCATCCAATGTTATGTCAAGTGATAGGATTAGTTATAGTATTAGGATATAATTTACACACTAAAGTAGTTTATTATAATGGTTCAGTCTTTTACTTAAGTACTGCTTGATGATCATCCAATGTTATGTCAAGTGATAGGATTAGTTATAGTATTAGGATATAATTTACACACTAAAGTAGTTTATTATAATGGTTCAGTCTTTTACTTAAGTACTGCTTGATGATCATCCAATGTTATGTCAAGTGATAGGATTAGTTATAGTATTAGGACATAATTTACACACTAAAGTAGTTTATTATAATGGTTCAGTCTTTTACTTAAGTACTGCTTGATGATCATCCAATGTTATGTCAAGTGATAGGATTAGTTATAGTATTAGGATATAATTTACACACTAAAGTAGTTTATTATAATGGTTCAGTCTTTTACTTAAGTACTGCTTGATGATCATCCAATGTTATGTCAAGTGATAGGATTAGTTATAGTATTAGGATATAATTTACACACTAAAGTAGTTTATTATAATGGTTCAGTCTTTTACTTAAGTACTGCTTGATGATCATCCAATGTTATGTCAAGTGATAGGATTAGTTATAGTATTAGGATATAATTTACACACTAAAGTAGTTTATTATAATGGTTCAGTCTTTTACTTAAGTACTGCTTGATGATCATCCAATGTTATGTCAAGTGATAGGATTAGTTATAGTATTAGGATATAATTTACACACTAAAGTAGTTTATTATAATGGTTCAGTCTTTTACTTAAGTACTGCTTGATGATCATCCAATGTTATGTCAAGTGATAGGATTAGTTATAGTATTAGGATATAATTTACACACTAAAGTAGTTTATTATAATGGTTCAGTCTTTTACTTAAGTACTGCTTGATGATCATCCAATGTTATGTCAAGTGATAGGATTAGTTATAGTATTAGGATATAATTTACACACAGCTTCATATCTGATGTGTGTACCAGTCAATGGAGTACACAACGTTCACAATGCACGCATTATTATTAAATTATAAACTAAATTAAAAATTTCTTAGAGATAAAAAAGAAAAGCTTAAGAAAATAGGTAAACAATTAAAAGAAAAAGAAAAATACATCAAAGAAACAATTATGTAAATACATTTAAGTAGTAATGAATACATTATTATAATGCTAAATGCTTGGCTTACATTTTGAATAGCTACATGTTACAGTTATTGCGCGGAGTAGAGGTTACCAATTTCTTTAGAATATACGTAAACTTATCGGTTAAGGATTTTAAAATATTATTTCTATTTCTTTCTTAAATAAATTTTATGAATTCGAAGATACGAGATGTATTTATATTATGTACGATTTTATAACTCCCAACGGAGCAAGTTTTACCTTTAAATTTTCGCTGACGTGTGTTAATAATAAAAGTGTTTCACTGAAGGACCAGAAACTCTTCATAAAGCACTTAAACCATTCGCTGAAAGGTTTTCTATAGAAATAACATAATAATTAATACACAGATCTTTCAGTATTGAGGGTTTCCCCTGCACTAATAATGAAAAAGTACTGAATTTTTTGTAGAATCAGGTATTTAAAATTGAGAACCATATTATAAGATTTGTCATTCGTTTTAAGGTGTAGAGTGTGGGGACGTGGTGCTCGACACTCCGCTGGGGGAGGGAGAACGGCGTCCTCGTGTGACGGTGGTGTCGCGAGGAGTTGGAGGCCGAGCCGCCTTCTCCTGCCCGCCGGGCTGGGCGCTCAGTGGAGCTGCTGAGACCGTCTGCTTGCCGGCCGCCGACTGGGCTAAACCATTCCCAATTTGTCGAGGTGATCCCACTTATGACTTGTCTTAATAAATATTTCAGACTTGCAGATAATTTACACACTAAAGTAGTTTATTATATTGGTTCAGTCTTTTACTTAAGTACTGCTTGATGATCATCCAATGTTATGTCAAGTGATAGGATTAGTTATAGTATTAGGACATAATTTACACACTAAAGTAGTTTATTATAATGGTTCAGTCTTTTACTTAAGTACTGCTTGATGATCATCCAATGTTATGTCAAGTGATATTGCTCATGTAATTGAAAAAGCCCACAAACTTGAAGCAACCTTTTCATTCTCAGAGCTCATTTCAGATTAAATTTGACTTCTGTAACAAATTCCCAGAGGTATCCTGCCCGGCTCTTCCGCCGCCAGCTTCAGGATACGTCCTCGGCCGGGCTCCGTACAGAGCTGGCGACGTGCTGCAGTTCCACTGCAACCCTGAACACACGCTGCACGGGAGGCCGATCCTGGTGTGCCAGGACAGTGGTCGGTGGAGTGATAAGCCGCCCACTTGTGAGTAGATGACAATTGTAAATAAAAACAATTGATTTGACTGAATAAACGTATTCCACAAATATTGAGCGTCATTTCAATCGTGTTAATGAATTCTTTTTTAATTTTCTGTATCAAACTTTATCGTCCCATTATAGAGCTCCCCGAAATAAACCGAAGCGTAATTTATTTTTAATAGATTATTTATTAAAATTGAAAGTGTTTAGAGTTAAACAAAAGTATTCGGTAATAAACATAACAAATTATATGATGTCCTATAAACAGACTTTTAGCAGAATTGTGTAAGAATTCCCGGTGAAACTCTAACACCCGGTCGTCAGTCAATCTGTCAGGTGACCGTTCAACTTATTCGTATCCATCATCCGGTGCTTAATAGCAAAAAATCGAATTGGCTTTTTATTTCCGTTAAAATATTTCATTTCCGTTGCATACAACTAGGTGCCCAAGCGTGCACGTACCCCGGTACAACCATATCAGGGCGCATGTCCTCCGTCAAGTTCTACTACAAAATTGGTGAGACGGTGTCCTTCACGTGTGAACCAGGGTACAGGATCAAAGGAGCTCCCATGCTGCGCTGTCTCAAGTAAGTTCTCTATACAACTTTCGTACTCTCATCTGCAGAAACATCTTTTTAAAAAATATAGTTTCACAGTTAATTTTCATTGAAAGCCCCTGTCTAAAGACAAGCAATGATATCTGCAACAAATTAAAATTTTGACGCTATCTTTAAAACTAATGATAAATAAAAACAATTGATTTGACTGAATAACGTATTCCACAAATATTGAGCGTCATTTCAATCGTGTTAATGAATTCTTTTTTAATTTTCTGTATCAAACTTTATCGTCCCGTTATAGAGCTCCCCAAAATAAACCGAAGCCTAATTTCTTTTTAATAGTTTATTAATTAAAATTTAAGGTTTTTGAGCTAAACAAAAGTATTCGGTAATAAACATAACAAGTTATATGATGTCCTATAAACAGATTTTAAGCAGAATTGTGTGAGAATTTCCGGTAAAACACTAACACCCGGTCGTCAGTCAGTCTGTTAGACGACCGTCCAACTTATTCGTATCCATCATCCGGTGCTTAATAGCAAAAAAACGAATTGGCTTTTTATTTCCGTTAAAATATTTCATTTCCGTTGCATACAACTAGGTGCCCAAGCGTGCACGTACCCCGGTACAACCATATCAGGGCGCATGTCCTCCGTCAAGTTCTACTACAAAATTGGTGAGACGGTGTCCTTCACGTGTGAACCAGGGTACAGGATCAAAGGAGCTCCCATGCTGCGCTGTCTCAAGTAAGTTCTCTATACAGCTTTCGTACTCTCATCTGCAGAAACATCTTTTTAAAAAATATAGTTTCACAGTCAATTTTCATTGAAAGCCACTGTCTAAAGACAATGATATCTGCAATAAATTAAAATTTTGACGCTATCTTTAAAGCTAAGGAATAAAATAAAAACTATTTAAATAGTAACACAAGTCATTCCTATTGAAACAATTTTCTGAAGAACTGTGTTTGACATTTATTAAAACTCAATTTTACGGATTTTATCGCGTTTATTATTTGTTTGTTTATTCCCGACGTTTCGACCGCTTTGCAGCAGTCATGGTCACGAGAGGACTAAGATGACAGACGTCCAAATGTCACAGCTATCACGTGGTACCCATAACTTTTTAATTATTATTAATTTAAAAAAAAATTTAAAATTAATTAGAAGACTTCAAGATACAGTGAGCTCTTTCTGCGTAGATCGGACCATTAATAATAATTAAAAAGTTGTGGGTACCACGTGATAGCTGTGACATTTGGACGTCTGTCATCTCAGTCCTCCCGTGACCATGACTGCTGCAAAGCGGTCGAAACGTCGGGAATAAACAAACGAAATAATAAACGCGATAAAATCCGTAAAATTGAGTTTTAATAAATGTGTAACATTCGCGGAAATATAAGAAATCATTAACTGTGTTTGATATGAATAAAAATATATAAAATGTTTTTTCAGGAACAGGAAATGGTCGAACGCTATACCACTGTGCACCCCGGTAACGAACTACACGTCGTCCGACACGGTCGCCATGTTGAATGCTGACATCGACGCCATGTTGTCGGACGCGGGCGCCGTGGCGGACATTTTGCGGACGCGCGAGGAGCCCGCCATCTTGTCGCCGGAGAGCTTAAAGGCGGCAATGACTCGAGCTGCGGCGTCCAGGCTTTTGCGCAGAGCACCGATCGAAACTTACAAAAACCGAATATCCAGGGTGAACAGGCTGCTACGGAGGGACGGGGAGAGATAATTCTAATTATTTCATAAGTTAAATTAATGAAAATAATCGAAAAAAAAATGTACACATACATTTTAATAAAATCAGTTTCATGTTACGATTACATCATATTTATTATATAATTTACGCGATAATCGTTTTGTGAAACATCTATATTACAATTAAAACGCAAACTAATTCTTATTCTGAGGTTATCTTAATAATAATATATCAATAAGAATTATCAATGGATTTGACGTGAACATATTTGTCTGATAGTATAAAAGAAATATTTATTAATTGTAACTCAATTACGAAAAGAAAATAATGTTATTTGTCACGCGACTTCGCATTTTCCTACCAAATGTAAATAATATTTGCTTCGCCAAAGATATAAATAGTCCATTCTATCGATGTAGGTAGCTTTATGTATAAGTTAAATAGATAAATTAAAATTATAGTTACAATTAACCGCTAGCTGATTCATAGTACTTCTAAATTAATCCTAGCTCCGTAATGTGACGCACAAATGTTTGGAAAACTTTTTAATCTCTGTCTAAACTTTTAACTCAATTTAATGTCTACTTATTAAATATCTAAGAAAAGAAGCACAATGATGCACATCTTGATTATAAATAATGTATATAACTATTTCTAACTTAGTTAACTTTAATAACAACATTCTAACGTTAATATGAGATTTAAAACTGCAAGCTATAAATGTATTTATCATTGTGAGTTACTGTACTTAAAAATTTCATAATTACAGTAACATTTCTTCGTAATTAATGATTATGCTAATTAGGATCTCATCTTTATCTAATTATTAAATTATGAGTTGTTTACTTGGAAATTATATAACAGTTTACACGTAAATAAAATTATGTAAAATAAATTGCTTTTATACAATCCTTCAATAACACAAAACGATGAAAGAACTGAAGAACTCTTGAGGGTTGAGGCCGATACTTTGTTCCTAACAAATCCGTACCTCGTCGAGTAAAGAAGTGTTTAATGGACCTTCCATCACCAAGGACTTGAAATCGTCTACCGATCCAACAGTTAACGACAGTATTGAAGAAGACAATTTTAAAAATCGACAGATGTACTTCTATTATGTTTCATTATTTTATAAAGATTAAAGTTATCGTTATTGTTTTTAGAAGTTTATTAATTCCTAGACTTTCAGGAAAAAACTGGGCCCGGTTTCCGACATTACGTTATGTTAATACAAATATAACATTACGTACTTGTGTATACGCTACTTTGAATATATCTGAAATTACTCTGTCCTTTTCAAAATAAAATATAAAACAGTTACTTAATAATATTGTGTATTTATTGTGTTTCATTCAACACATGTATCACCACTTTACTATTAAATGACTGAGAGATTTTTATCTATTAAATTTGTTTTAAAAAACTAGTGAAGAAACCAGGATTATGACGACAGAGCGAATTAAACATTCCGTTGCTTGATTTTCTTTTTAAAAACTTCGAATGTTTGTAAACTGTCACAAACTACTTATTATTATCACGGTATCTCTTGTAACATGTAGACACGATACAACTTGTTCTAATTTTGTACGGACTATCTCAATTATTTTTATTATCGACAATGGGATATCACTTGACCCCAATCTCACACGATGTTAAGTAACAATGATTAGGAAGGTGTTAAAGCATGCTCGCACAGAAAACTGGCTGTTATATGTTGATAAGCGGAACACTGCAAGGATAAAGATGAATTTACAAAGTGAAGGAGACATAACCAGGTAAAACACTACCATAATCCAAACGTATCATATCATTAGATAAATAGGCGAAGAATTAGCACTTTCTGTTTACTCACCGGATTTAACGTATTGCATGCTAGGTTTATGTCAGTCATTTTTTTTAGATCCATTGCTGAAAACAACCTGAATATTTCCAATTGAAAAAATTCCGTTGTATCCAATTCATGGATCTGTAAATAATTAAGCAATTTAATTTTTAGTTTCCTATTTAATACGTTAATTATTTTTATTAAATCATTTTAAAAACTATTAAACATCGAAACAATTAAAATAGAGATTAATCTACTCTTATGTTTAAACAGCATTGTACTAGTACAATTGAAGCTTTTTTAATATACAAAATTAATACAATTGTTATGTTAGATAGATAAAATGGTTTGTCTATGCAGTACAAATATACAGAAACAAACAGATACAATATAAAGGATGTATAAACGAAAGCACATTAATACAGTTATAATTAAAATAAAATTATTGCTGTAAGTATTGCTGCAATGGTGCAAAAAGGCCGTATGTCTGTTTATTATACTAAACTCGCTGCATTTACTTTAATTTTTTTTTTTTTTATTATTATTTATAGACTATCGCTTGACTACAATCCCACCTGGTGGTAAGTGGCGATGTAGTCTTTGATGGTAAAGCGCGCTAGTCTAGAAGAAACCTATTCACTCTCTCTTAAATATATAAGTTCACACTGTACTTAAATAAAAAAAAAACAATTATCTTCTTCATCATCATCATCATCATCAGCCTATAGACGCCCACTGCTGGACAAAGGCCTCCCCCAAAGATTTCCACTCCAATCGGCTTTGCGCAATTCGCATCCAGCGGTTTCCCGCGAACTTCACCAGATCGTCAGTCCACTTTGTGGCTTCCACCATTGCGTCTACCTTACTGCCCCATCGGCCATCAGTTCCTAAAGCAATGTGCCCTGCCCATTGCCACTTAAGTCTAGCAATTCTCAGGGCTATGTCGGTGACCTTGGTTCTTATGCAGATCTCTTCGTTTCTGATTCGATCGAAACTCCGAGCATAGCCCTCTCCATTGCCCTTTGGGTGACTTTGAGCCTTATGAGGCCTATTGTAAGTGGCCACGTCTCAGTTCCGTAAGTCATCACAGGCAACACGCACGAATTGCATCAATTTTAAAATTTGTTTGAATTGTTTTCCGAATGAAAACAAATGTGATAATACACTCCCGGACACATCTATCGGCCCACCTAGTGTTTAAAAGTTTTAACGGTGTCTAGCTAAAAATAAATGTTAGGTGGAGCAATAAGTTTTAATGCAGTTTTAAAGCTGATTTTTTTGGTCAACCTTTATGTATGTTTTTTTTTTTTTAATTTTGAATTCAGGATTATGAAAAAAAACGAAAATTCGAGTCTGTTCATTGTTTTCAACGACCCAGGAATGGAGAAAACTTTTTTATTTCGCACAAGTTGGATTTTTTTTTTTGATGTGTCCGATTATTGGTTCCATAAAAAGGCAAATCTAAACTTAGAGCCAGTTTTGACCAAAAAATATGGATACTCGGCCTGAAATTGTCGCCCAAGCTGTAAAACTTCTGCCGGCCAAATCAATTCGAAATTACAAAAAAATTAAAAAAAAACATACATAAGGGTTGACCAATAAATCAGCTTCAAAACTGCATTAAAACTTATTGCTGCACCTAACATTTATTTTTAGCTAGACACCGTTAAAACTTTTAAACACTAGGTGGGCCGATAGATGTGTCCGGGAGTGTATAATGAAACATTGGCGTTACAACGTTGCGTTCGGCTAATTATTTAACATTAGGTTATCATCCGAATTCCACACGGGGCACAAATCGATAAAACATCCAAACATCGTTTCGTGAACTAATGAAGACAAACGGACAGACGCACGCGCAGGTGATAGCGGCGCGCGGTTCGCTTTGCATCAATAACGCCTACCGCACTCCAGTAGAGCGCGCGCCGCGCCGTCACGTTGACGCGGGTTTTGGCGCCACTTCCGTCGCGCCGCCATCTTTGTGTCTTACGCGAACGAAACAAATAAAAATTCGTAATGTCTTGTTATGTTCGCCACAGTTCAGTGATAAGTGTGTCGTGTCGCAATTAACTAAAGCAGCGCGTGAGTAATCTGTGTATTATTTAATTGTTTTAGTAATTTGCTGCGTCGGTATTTCGCTACGATTACGATAAAATGCCAATCTACCTGCGACATTTATCTGGTACGCATTAGTTTCTATAGTATGTGCTCTAAACGCTTTATTGTTATCCATTAACTACTACAATAACCTACACGAAAGTAAGTCGGAAACTATTGAAATAATTTTAATAATTCTTTCAATGTTAGAATATAGCATTTTCTAAATTGTACGAACTGAATCCATTAGACATTGTCTTGATGGCGTCAGGAAATGGGTTATTAGTGCATACCAATCGTAATCACCTCTTAAATTAAGTTAATGAATAATATGCATGCGACTTAGAACATTGTTAGATTTTACTTGATATTTGTTATCAATAAAATTTCCATCGTAACAATTAAGAAAAAAAAAGATATTTCATGTGAATAATAAGAAAAAATATTTAAGATTTCAATCAACTATATTCTTTTTATAGTAAATTCAACTGAATAAAACAACTCCAAACTGTAGCACGTTAAAAAAATATGCAAGCACATCGCAAATATCACTCGTAGCTAATGAATACTTGAAAACTTCATTAGATGGACAAAAAAAAAGTAATTAACATGCACAGAAACCGGTAATATATTACACATACATTATTATTGCCAAGGTTAAGTCTTTTGTAATGGAGTTATAGGAACTACATACTTCTTTATATACATGTGCTCATCGCTTGCGAAAATGTGATTGAAAACAACTCCGACATAGTTGATTTAAAAGAAACAAATATATTTTTCTTTAAATTGGAAAAATTATTTGTTTTCTATCTATATTTCTTATTCAAGTTTTTTTCTAATAATTCTTTGTTAATTCATATTCCAAATAAACCCGAGGTTCCTTTCATATTATTCTTTTACGTTAACATAATCTATATTCGTCGACTCGCACTTGGCTGGTGTGGTAAATAAGTGTTACTCTTTTATCTAGTTCATTAAATTTAAACAATGCCAATGACTTTTAATTGGGCACCATTTAATTTGCATTTTAAATCATCGATAAGAAACCGTAAAGATGTATTTTAATATATTCGATTAACTGTAGTGTTGCCATGTTATTTATTAAATATTCAACGCCATGATTTCGAAATGTGCTAAACTAGGACCTGCGTTTGATTTTAAATTCTAGTTTTTAGTGAAAAAAAACATAAGAAATCCAGCTTTTTTATATTATATTCTCAAACGATTAAATCGATTCCGATCGATTTGAATTGTGATTATTAAAAATGATAACTAAACAAAAAATCGATCTTTTTTTCTCTTTTATATTCTGTATTTTTATCATCATCAATTCAGTGTAATATGTTACTGAAAATATATTTTCAGCGCGATTGGTCTGACGCTCCGCTTCCAATGCTCCTTTGAGATCATCACCAAGTTTTTTTTTATGTTTAGATGTTTGTAACTATACTCCCGGACACATCTATCGGCCCACCACCTAGTGTTTAAAGTTTCGACGGTGTCTAGTTAAAAATAAATGTTAGGTGGAGCAATAAGTTTTAATGCAGTTTTGTAGCACATTTATTGGTCAACCCTTATGTAGGTTTTTTTTTTATTTTTTTTTGTAATTTCGAATTGATTTGGCCGGCAGAAGTTTTACAGCTTGGGCGACAATTTCAGGCAGAGTATCCATATTTTTTGGTCAAAACTGGCTCTAAGTTTAGATTTGCCTTTTTATGGAACCAATAATCGGAAACATCAAAAAAAAAATCCAACTTGTGCGAAATAAAAAAGTTTTCTCCATTCCTGGGTCGTTGAAAACAATGAACAGACTCGAATTTTCGTTTTTTTTCATAATCCTGTTTCAAAATTAAAAAAAAACATACATAAAGGTTGACCAAAAAATCAGCTTTAAAACTGCATTAAAACTTATTGCTGCACCTAACATTTATTTTTAGCTAGGCACCGTTAAAACTTTTAAACACTAGGTGGGCCGATAGATGTGTCCGGGAGTGTATAAGGTTCCTATACATTCTTGTACTTTCTACTGATATGTAAATATTAATATAATTAAGAGTCAGTTTAGTGTTGTGTAGTGTGAAGTTCGTGTGATGAGGATAATGTGAGTAGTTAGATCGTGATCACGCGTGCGCCACGTGACCGCGTGATGAGGCTCTATCGGGCGCTATTCAACGCACGTGTCACTCGCGCGGCGGCTTCACGACTCGCCGCTACCGGGTTCGAATCCAATTAGTTGATATACAATTGTTGCTTAGGTCGATGAGCTGTTCTAAAGTTTTCTAGAACTTGTTCAGTGTGTTCTTCTAGCTAGTGTAATTACTGGGGTATCGAGACTTAACACCTCATGTCTTACGACGAGCGCAATGTGGTGCAGTGTGTACCATCTTAACTAGCACCACGTTGTCATGGGCAAGCGTATCACTTACCATCAGGTGAACGTCTTGCTCGTCTCGTCGCTTAGTAGTTTAAAAAAAAAGATCAGTCTTAAGGTAAAAGACCATAGTGAATACTGAAAATAATAATTTAGATTACTTACTATCTAATTATTCATTTTCCCACATATATAAGTATATATACTGGTATATTGTTGCTGCAAATCGTCTAGGTCTGACTATTTAAACCGACAAGCAGTATTGTGATAACATTACTGTGTTGTAGTTTGAAGGATGTAAGCTAGTGAAATTACTGGGGTAACGAGACTTAACACTTCATGTCTTACGACGAGCGCAATGTGGTGCAGTGTGTACCATCTTAACTAGCGCCGCGTTGTTAACAAGCGTATCACTTACCATCAGGTGAACGTCTTGCTCGTCTCGTCACATAGTAGTACAAAAAAAAGTCTCGTCACCCCAGTAATTTCACTAGTCGCAACACTTGTTTCGCGGCGAAAAAGAGTTGCGGTGATAACTCCGGAAACAATTTACCATCAGTAAAAATTTGGAGCTGATCTTCCTAGACCTAAGTCATTAAGTAGCCAAAGGTCACAAATCGTCAACATGGTCTTCATGTCTTTAAGCATTGTAATCTCAAGCGAAAGACTTGTAATAGTCAAAATAAATTTATATAATCTTTTTTTTTATATATATACTATATACTACTATGCGACGAGACGAGCAAGACGTTCACCTGATGGTCAGTGATACGCTCGCCCATGACAACGCGGTGCTAGTTAAGATGGTACACACTGCACCACATTGCGCTCGTCGCCTTGAGACATAAGGTGTTAAGTCTCGTTACCCCAGTAATTACACTAGCTACAGCGCGCTTCAAACCGGAACACAGTAATGTTTGCACACTAATATTTGTCGGTTGCAATAGTCACTGCGGTGGTACCCACCCAGACGGTCTCCGACAACAGAGATCTACCACCTGGTAAACTTAATCTTACTGCATATTGATAAATTAATGGAAGCATTGATAAATTAAATATGATTTACTTAAATAATTTATCGGACGGTGGACGGTGACCGTCTGCGTTACCAGGAAGTAGCTCTGGGATACAATAGCGGAATACCATCTTAACTAGCAGCACGTTGTCATGGGCAAGCGTATCACTTACCATCAGGTGAACGTCTTGCTCGTCTCGTCGCTTAGTAGCATAAAAAAAATCAGTCTTAAGGTATAGGACCATAGTGGGTACTGGAAATAATAGCTCAGGTTACTTAGTATCTAATTATTTATTTTCCCACATATATAAGTATATATACTGGTATATTGTTGCTGCAAATCGTCTAGGTCTGATAACCGACAAGCAGTATTGTAATAACATGACTGTGTTGTAGTTTCAAGGATATAAGCTAGTGTAATTACTGGGGTAACGAGACTTAACACCTTATGTCTTACAAGCCTAATGTGGTGCAGTGTGTACCATCTTAACTAGCAGCACATTGTCATGGGCGAGCGTATCACTTACCATCAGGTGAACGTCTTGCTCGTCTCGTCGTATAAAAAAAAAGATCAGTCTTAAGTTAGAAGACCATAGTGGATACTGGAAATAATAGCTCAGGTTACTTACTATCTAATTATTCATTTTCCCACATATATAAGTATATATACTTGTATACTGTTGCTGCAAATCGTCTAGGTCTGATAACCGACAGGCAGTATTGTGATAACATTACTGTGTTATAGTTTCAAGGATGTAAGCTAAATTACTGGGGTAACGAGACTTAACACCTTATGCCTTACAAGCCTAATGTGGTGCAGTGTATACCATCTTAACCAGCAGCATGTTATAGGCGAGCGTATCAATTACCATCAGATGGTTTCGTAAAATAAAAAAACTTTGTCATAGCAACTACTTAAGTTAAGACATCTTCAGAATCGTTCTTAAGAGTAATCCTGCCCCTTCCCCCCCCCCCCCCCCCCCTTACACTCAAGTTAGAATAACACACGATATTTAAACTTAATACAAAGTGGTATATCTTCTTGCCATAGATATATACACTGAAACTGAATACAGTAACATGTATTACTGTATTCAGTAAGAATAGATAAACACTATTTGAAGTAACAATTAGCGATTGGAGTTTTAGTGAAGCGGAAGTCTTAGTTTGTTCATTGATCATGATTATCATGGTGATCGAATACTATGTTTATTGGTTTTTCAAATTCGTGATAGTCCTTTTTTTTTAATCAACAACCTCGGCAAAAGCAGCAACCTTGACTTGGTAACATTGGTGCTGTTAACGAACCGCTTCCGCTGATCGGAGGTCGGAAGAGCCTCATTATGTATGATGTTACAAGTAATTTTACATTTGACTATATCACAGTCACATCGGCTAGTGTTTAATGGAATCAAATAACAAAAGAGGTTTAATAAACAAACCTAACCTTTTTTTATATTTGTTTGACACCCTCGGTATAGGCGCACTTAATGCTTGTGAGCAACTTAAAATATAGAATACTATTATACTTAAAATATCCTCCCGGACACATCTATCGGCCCACCACCCAGTGTTTAAAGTTTCGACGGTGTCTAGTTAAAAATAAATGTTAGGTGGAGCAATAAGTTTTAATGCAGTTTTGAAGCTGATTTATTGGTCAACCCTTATGTATGTTTTTTTTTTTTATATTTTTTGTAATTTCGAATTGATTTGGCTGGCAGAAGTTTTACAACTTGGGCGACAATTTCAGGCAGAGTATCCATATTTTTTGTTCAAAACTGGCTCTAAGTTCAGATTTGCCTTTTTATGGAACCAATAATCGGGAACATCAAAAAAAAAATCCCACTTGTGCGAAATAAAAAAGTTTTCTCCATTCCTGGGTCGTTGAAAACAATCAACAGACTCGAATTTTGGTTTTTTTTTCATAATCCTGAATTCAAAATTAAAAAAAAACATACTTAAAGGTTTACCAAAAACTCAGCTTCAAAACTGCATTAAAACTTATTGCTCCGCCTAACATTTATTTTTAGCTAGACACCGTTAAAACTTTTACACACTAGGTGGGCCGATAGATGTGTCCGGGAGTATATAAACTACTATATACAATGTATATAGTAGACTCTTTAACTGTCTCTGTAGAGCAACTGGTCTCCAGTTCGATCTCGGGACTTCGTTGGAGTATAGTGGTAGAGTTTCTAGTCTAAAATCAGCGGTTACCCCCAAAATCAACTACTTAACCGTCACTTAAATTATGTTAAACTAAGTTAATGCCTTATCAAAAAACTGCAACAGTTGATGATAGTGATATCCAGTAATCAATATTCTAGAAACTTCCAATTCGTAATTTGCTTTGATTGCAAAACAAATACGTTTGTTAGTTTTTGTAGTCAATCGAAAATGACTCTTATTCGTATTGGAAGTAAGTCGAAAGTGTGTTGAAGTTGCGGCGGGACGTGGTCACGGTCGAGCGCTAAACGGTGACCTTCTGGCGACCTTCGGCTGACGAAGAAAAAGTTGCCAGTTTCCGGTGCGCGCTCCGTTACCTAATTCTCATGGGACTTTGGGTGTCTTCTTAGTCTATCACCAATGACTAGTTCCGTGTAGTTCCTGTTACTATTTCTACCTTTACTACTGAAATAGTCCTAGGTCTATCTAGGACTCAGCCCTGTAGTCACGGGCAGTTAAGAATAGGACTAAGGTAAGCCCTGCCTGTCGTATAAGGCAACTAAAAGGGTTTTCGAGTTCGCGGGCTTTGATGGTGGGGGCCATCATTGTCTAGCAAGCGAGCTCAAGATGGACGACAATTATGAGGTGGTCTCGTTTTTGTCGTAGCAAACAGAGGGTATTGAGGAGTGTTGTTGCCCTCCTAGGGACGTGCTCAGGCGTAGTGCAGGGAGGCACCGGTGCGTTCCGTAGGAGATCCCGGGGTCTCCCGCAAAGCATTTCGAATGACCACCGAGGGGGTTTTAGTGGGTATAAATCCCACATAACCCTGCCTTCCCCCCAGAAGCAGAGTATCTTTTTGAAGATTTCCCCCCCGAAACCAAAAAAAAAAAGGTCTATCTAGGACTATCTACTAGTATCACACTACTGTGTGTTAACATTACTGTGTTACACTTTAATGGGTGGTGTGTGGTAGTGAAATTACTGGGGTGACAAGAATTAACACCTCATGTTTTACGAAAAGCGCAATGTGGTGCATACCATCAACCAGAGCCACGTTGTTATTGGCAGGCGGGTCATTTACCATCAGGTGAACGCCTTGCTCTTCTCGTTACCCAATAAAAAAAAAACTGCTGACAGATCTGTTGTTGGTGACTAATTAGATACTGTCACGACACTGTGTAAATATATTTTTTTTTTAATTAGATATAGACTATCGCTTGACTACAATCCCACCTGATGGTAAGTGGCGAAGTAGTCTTTGATGGTAAAGCGCGCTAGTCTAGAAGAAACCTATTCACTCTTCTCTTAAAGACTCCCACATTTTATTTATTTATTTATAAAAACACACTTTCTTACTACTACCATTACAGGCTTGTAATGCGGTAGAGAAGGTAAATAGTTAAAAAAAAACAAAAACAAAACTACTTTACATAAAAACATTAAATAAATTATATAACAACATTTTATATTCTTAAATTTACAAATGAAATAGTAGAATTAAACATAAAAAAAAGGTATATTAAAAACTGAGGATATTATGTACAGTCTCTGTGTATCTGTTCAGTGAGCAAGAAAACATATCAACATCATCATATTACTGTGCTCCAGTTTAGTAGACACTATGTTAACACTTGATATTGTATATCTGAACGTGATGATCACAATGCGATGCGGTATCATAAAGAACACCATATTGTCGTCTATCACCATCAGGTGAACGGACGGATTAGGAGAATGATACTTTTTCAACTCAATCTCTCGCCGTCTCCACAAAAAGTCGACGGACAAACGAAACGATGAACGTAAAAAGCAGCTCCTTTCAGACGGACACTGAACAATGTTTTTCAGGTTTTTTTTCAGCTTCTATTTACAGACTATTAAAATTTCGCCGATAAAAAACGCGAGTAATCGAAGATACGAAAACTCATTTGTAACCGTAACAATGACGGGGACAGTTTCGAATTCACTTCTTAATGCTACTTCTTTCTTAGACACTGGAGGTTAGTTCACATCTCTTTCTATTGCTAAACAGTTGAAATTTACTGAGTAATTAACTGCGTGTTTGCTAACCGGGTGCTAATTAAGTTTGGTGATAGAGTTCTATCAGTCCGTCTAGCTGATCATCTTCTATCTTGTCGATTGTTCCTCAGTTAAAGTTCGGGAGTGTAAACTTTGTAGAGCTGATGACCTTCGCGTGGCTGTTGATTTGTCTGCATGGTGGTCTTCATCCTTTTAAGTAATGAAATGTCAGCTTAATCATAATCGGAGACAATGGCACAAGGCCGTGCGCCGACGCACTGCGCCGAGACGTGAATATTCATTTACATTGTGTATCTAGGAGCACAGCACGAACAGAAGCTGATATCTTCCGTTCTACTCTTTAGATTATCTCAATATCAATTTTAAAAAGAACAAGGTTTTGGAGAAAAGAAATGTATTTCCCAACGCATTAAGTGTCAACACCGAAAAATGTTTGCGCGCAAAAAAAGTACACATCTGATGCTAAATTGTCCATCAGTCTACCAAGAGGTAGGAATGAAGATCTTAAGAAGATAAAGTTTAATTATAAATATTATGAATAGACCATATTTTAGTGAATAGGACTCTCACGTCAACCTACGAGATCACTAAGAGCGACTTACAATTCCATCCTCATAAACCATAATAGGTACATCCTGGCTACCGGCCTGACAACCTGCTCCTAGTCTTCATCTGACTCCTGCTATCCATCTCGTAGTATAAAAATCATAAAAATGATTGAATGTTAATAGACCATAAGTCAAAAAGAACTTCACTTCAGTAGTAGATATGTTAGGTCAAAAAGAACTTCATTGCAGTAATAAATATGTTAGGTCAAAAAGAACTTCATTGCAGTAATAAATATGTTAGGTCAAAAAGAACTTCACTTCAGTAATAGATATGATAGGTCAAAAAGAACTTCACTTCAGTAATAGATATGTTAGGTCAAAAAGAACTTCACTTCAGTAATAGATATGTTAGGTCAAAAAGAACTTCACTTCAGTAATAGATATGATAGGTCAAAAAGAACTTTATTGCAGTAATAAATATGTTAGCTCAAATAGAACTTCACTTCAGTAATAGATATGTTAAGTCAAAAAGACCTTCATTTCAGTAATAGATATGATAGGTCAAAAAGAACTTTATTGCAGTAATAAATATGTTAGGTCAAAAAGAACTTCACTTCAGTAGTAGATATGTTAGGTCAAAAAGAACTTCACTTCAGTAGTAGATATGTTAGGTCAAAAAGAACTTCACTTCAGTAATAGATATGATAGGTCAAAAAGAACTTCACTTCAGTAATAGATATGATAGAAGCATGCTCTTCTTAGTCTTTCCTAATAATGAAGAGATGAGACTGGTGGTAGGTGTACATTGCCTGATATCGTTTATGAAATCCCGCAGCTCCTTTACTGCCTTCAAACACCAGTAATCAATTATTACTGCGTTCCAGTTTGAAGTGCATCTAGTGAAATTTAAAGTGATGATACTTAACTTACAAACGGCATGATTTTCCGTAAACGTCTTGCTCGTTTCGTCGAATAACGAAAGCTTCATTTCTTTTTTAATAACGAAGCTTAAGGGTCAGCGCCGTTTCCTTGACCATCCCGCCTTAAAAGGATGACGTAGTAATGCAGGAAGTAGGATGCGGCGCGTGTGTGCCGCTTGCCGCTGTGTGCGATGCGTCATGCACTATCAAGTATTACCTAGGGTTCACATTTCTACACCTGGAAAAAGAAACGACGCTGTAGGCTGTTCAGTATCTAGACTTCTGAATTTAGGATGCTGAATGAAAATCAATCAAGAAACTACTGTTTGAAGAGCTGCAGCTCATAAATATCAAAGTAGTCGAATTTTATTCATATGTTTTTTTTTTTTTTTAATTTTTGTACAAACTAACAACAATGGTTACATGGAAATGGAATGGTACAGGCGAGCTTAACTCAAAATGAGTTTTCTACCAGCTAACCTCAGCGAAAAAGAAGAGTTCATAGTTCATAAATTCATAAATTCATGGTTAAAGTTAATAAAAAACTAAATAGAATTAGTAGTCTAGATTTTCATGTAAGATTTAAATCTACCATACAATTGTTCTGAAACATAAATTACTAAAATTTGAATGTTGGCACTAATAAATTTCAACCATAGACAAACATTGTTATTTTTATGTTGGCCAGTGTTTGTAATTTGAAATTTGTTATTCGCCGAAAAAGAGCATCACAAAATGGCGGATATTAATGATGTAATATGTTAATTATTTAGTAAGTTTTCATTATTGTTTCAATTATTATTGTAAAATATTTGTTAAAAAGTTTTGATAGCCCTGCTGTTCTTCACACTCCACTTACCCGTGAACAAATTGATGGGTGCGCCGTCCCGCTCGCAAGCGTCGCGCCGCTCGCGCCGTCCCGCTCGCACGTAACTGTGGCCGAACAGTTATATGGCATGAACCGTGATCAATACGACTTGAAGAAAATGCTCGAAAACGCATTCTGTTATTCGTTATTATAATAACCTGTCGGCGATGGTATCTGGCGATCTTGTTATAAAACGTAACACGTCATCTGGTGGTGAACATCATCGCAACAATCGTAAATAGGTTGAGGTTGTAATATCACCATGAAACGGAGAAAACCATCTCGTCCCACTGACTCCAATAAGCGGGCGATCAGAAAATTAATGAATTAACTATTAAAAGTTAATAACGCTGGTGATTAGTCGATTTGGTCCAATGTCGAATGCGACATCGTTAAACTGGAAAATGATAAAACGGACACTGTCTTCTGATCGCGACATCAAAATTGGTACCTAATTTGAAACTGTTTTTTCATGAAACCCTGAAACATTTAAAAAAAATAAATACTCTGTATCATGGCTTATATCTTCAGGTACCAGCCAGTGAAAGTCACATCGAAATCGGTTTAGCCGTTTTTTAGATCACTACGAACAAACATATGGTTTTTTTTTAAGTATTTGTTGTCACACAAACAGACAAATTCTATATATTCGTATAGACAACAGAAAATCTAGTTCTCAGTCTAAGCTGATTACTAGAACTAATTGCATTACCGATTTAATTACAAGTAAGCACTTAAACGACTCCAAGTAAATAATTCAATTTTACCGGCTAATAGTAATACTTAAGGAAAACTGTTATTGTTGTTACTTAAGTAAAAAACGGTTATACTTAACAAAGTAAGTTATACACTCAACTTTAAGTGAGACAATTTTAAAGATTTTCATTTAATTATTAAGTTGTATATAGCCAGAAGTAATTATGCGATGCTGTGTAAATATATATATATAACGCTTAAATGTTATGTTTAAGCATATAACTGAACAGCAGTAATATTATTGCGGTTTAAGAAATTTAGGAAGTTATGAATATTCGAATGCAGTGTGAACATCTTAACCACCATAATATTTCTATCGACGACGCTTTGTTGTAACAAAGAATCGACTTTAATACGTTAATACTTAAAGTCGACTTTCCAACCACTGCAGCATTTACAACCTTGAGGTTGTGTAACTTGAAGGTGACAGTTTTCCGATTAAGTTATCCTCGTGTTGAATATGTAATGCTTGAAGCGGTGATTGATCAGTAAGTATGACTTAAAGGTGTCTGATATACACTCCCGGACACATCTATCGGCCCACCTAGTGTTTAAAAGTTTTAACGGTGCCTAGCTAAAAATAAATGTTAGGTGCAGCAATAAGTTTTAATGCAGTTTTAAAGCAGATTTATTAATCAACCATTTCGTATGTTTCTTTTTTTAATTTTGAATTCAGGATCATGAAAAAAAACGAAAATTCGAGTCTGTTCATTGTTTTTAACGACCCAAGAATGGAGAAAACTTTTTTATTTCGCACAAGTTGGATTTTCTTTTTTGATGTTTCCGATTATTGGTTCCATAAAAAGGCAAATCTAAACTTAGAGCCAGTTTTGACCTAAAATGTGGATACTCTGCCTGAAATTGTCGCCCAAGCTGTAGCACTTCTGCCGACAAATCAATTCGAAATTCCAAAACTTAAAAAAAAAAACTACATAAGGGTTGATCAATAAATCTGCTTCAAAACTGCATTAAAACTTATTGCTGCACCTAACATTTATTTTTAACTAGACACCGTCGAAACTTTAAACACTGGGTGGTGGGCCGGTAGATGTGTCCGGGAGTATATTTATGAACATCTTTCGAGGATATGACATCAATGCCCACTTCAGTCTCTTCATCTGGATTTTAAACTTGTGGGAAAAGGCTTCGAATCCCAACAGTAAGAACATAAACTTATATTCTTTATAGACTCGATCTTCCAATCTGGTGATTGTCAGCAACAGAGCTGAAAGCGGAGAGGATGATCAGTCCCCAGATATATAATATTAACCGACCAAAGAAAATAGGCCCTCAATTTGGTAGTTTTATTTTAGTGACCGCGAATTTTTTAATTTTATAGTCTTATAAGTACCGTTCTATATTTAGAGTTGTTTATCATTTCGCTTACATTTACAATTAATAGAATGTAGTTTTTAGACCTAGATATCTAAGTAATCGCTACGTGATGGTAATTTATGAATTACTTAAACTTGAAAGGCGGTAACAGAGAATCAGCGCAAAGTAAACGAATATGTTTCCGTCTGCATCATCTCTACAAACAGTTAAAGTTTAACGCGAAACGGAAGCATAATAAAAAGGGGTGCTGATACTAACAATTACATTAGTCGATGCTCATATAATCCATACTAATATTATAAATGCGAAAGTAACTCTGTCTGTCTGTCTGTCTGTCTGTTCCTCTTTCACGCCTAAACGGCTGAACGGAATTTGATGAAATTTGGTATGGTGATAGATGATAACCTAGAAATGGTCATAGGCTAAATATATGTATATAATAAAGCTTGTAGTAAATATAACTTATGTACTTTAGTTATAACTTTGGCCACTCTTCTGCAACCACTAATATTTAAATATTAGTTATTAGATGAACATATACAGAGCTGAACCCCACACACCGCCCTATCACCAGGGTGACGGTTCAGTCCAGATTTTTGCGATGGCTATAAAATAGGTAAGAACAAAAAAACTGCCACATTCCAATTTTTTTGACAGAACGAAGTCTGTCGGGTCAGCTAGTATAGATCTATTTTTAAACGGTTTTTTTTAGCTCGACCCGTACGGAATTTGTTTGTTTGGGTCAAAATTAGAAATTGAAATTTAAGCACCTTCCCTTTGTCAGATTGATCTGAAATTTGGTGCATACATTTAATTTAGATGACAATACAATATAATAAAATCAATAACATTATAAATCTAAGATGGCCGCCGATACAAAATGGCGGATTACATATTTTTCCACAACCACCACAATATGGGTATCAAATGAAAGGGCTGCACTAGTAAAACACGGTGATTATGTCAAAATTTAAAATTCAAGATGGACGCCGTTCCAATATGGCGGACTAGGTACATATTTTTCCACAACCACCACAATATGGGTATCAAATAATAGGACTACACTAGCAGAATACTGTCATTATGAATATATAATATATGTAAGAATATTCGGTAGACAATTTCGCTAAATACTAAAAACAAGAAAATAAAAATCGGTAAAAAAACTTTTAAGTTAAACGGTTTTCTTTATGTGCACTGAAATCTACAAAATAAATAATAAAAAATAAAAAAACAATTAATAAATAATAAAAACGTGGGTTAACTATTTCTGTATTACTTCCTACTATACTAAGTGTGGATTGCATCGACTTATTATAATCGTCATCATCATCATCCTATTGTTGTTTTTATTATTTATTAATTGTTTTTTTTTTATTTTTTTATTATTTATTTGCAGATTTCAGTGAACATAAAGAAATCCGTTTAACTTAAAAGTTTTTTTACCGATTTTTATTTACATATATATATATGCGCATGCGCAGCACTGACTGATCGTATTGAAGTAGATGCGAGCGCTGTCCGGCCGCGCTCTGATTCTCTCGCATTTCTACTCGAGGTCGGCAGCATCGGTTCAAGGAGGCACGATCACTTACATACACAACCTACATTAACTTATTACACATCCGATAACCCAGAAGGAGACAGAAGTACCAGAGCAGTTGTAGTTATAGAACCAATATCACAACTACAGCCGGATTGAGAAGCATTCCCGGAAAACAGCAGCTTTCAAATAACTAGATAAGAAATACTTTAAGATGATTTAAGTGATACTTATGTTTTTTTTTTTATACTACTATGCAACGAGACGAGCAAGACGTTCACCTGATGGTCAGTGATACGCTTGGTAACAACGCGGCGCTAGTTAAGATGGTACACACTGCACCACATTGCGCTCGTCGCCTTGAGACATAAGGTGTTGTCTCGTTACCCCAGTAATTACACTAGCTACAGCGCGCTTCAAACCGGAACACAGTAATGTTCGCACACTACTATTTGGCGATTGCAATAGGAACTGCGGTGGTACCCAGACGGTCTCCGGCAACAGAGACCTACCACCTGGTATTATCCCGTGGTGAGCGTATACCATCACCGCGAAGTTAAAAATTTTAACTGTAGTATCATTAACGAAGCAACAAGATGAAGTTATTAAAACATAACTGAACTGTTTTACAAATTAACAAAAGGCTACTTATAGCGGTAGCTGGTTTGAACGACGGCCTTACGCTCTAAAGGTGCCGGGTTCGAATCTTGCCGCACTGTTGAATTTTCAAAATTATGTGCAGTAAAAAAAATTATAACACCAACTAATTCATCGTGAGGAAACCTGCATATCTATGTGATGAGCATCCGTGCTCGCACTAGTATGTGAAATGGAGAAGGCAATGGCAACACCACTCCATAATAACTGATAAGTAAGTCGTCGTGTTTCATTACAAATGATGACCACGACCCTCAGTCATGAGGAAATACGACTTAGAAGAATTCTTCTAATCCGTCCGTTCACCTAATAGTGATAGACAATATGGTGTTCGTTATAATACACCGCATCGCATTGTGATCATCACTTTGAAATATACAATATCAAGTCTTAATACAATGTATAACTGGGGCACAGTAATATTTACGCAATGTTTCGCAACGGTATCTAATTAGTCACCAACAACAGATTAACCAGCAGTAATACACTCCCGGACACATCTATCGGCCCACCTAGTGTTTAAAAGTTTTAACGGTGTCTAGCTAAAAATAAATGTTAGGTGGAGCAATAAGTTTTAATGCAGTTTTAAAGCTGATTTTTTGGTCAACCTTTATGTATGTTTTTTTTTTTTTATTTTGAATTCAGGATTATGAAAAAATAACGAAAATTCGAGTCTGTTCATTGTTTTCAACGACCCAGGAATGGAGAAAACTTTTTTATTTCGCACAAGTTGGATTTTTTTTTTTGATGTTTCCGATTATTGGTTCCATGAAAAGGCAAATCTAAACTTAGAGCCAGTTTTGACCAAAAAATATGGATACTCTGCCTGAAATTGTCGCCCAAGCTGTAAAACTTCTGCCGGCCAAATCAATTCGAAATTACAAAAAAAAATAAAAAAAAAACCTACATAAGGGTTGTCCAATAAATCTGCTTCAAAACTGCATTAAAACTTATTGCTGCACCTAACATTTATTTTTAATTAGACACCGTCGAAACTTTAAACACTGGGTGGTGGGCCGATAGATGTGTCCGGAAGTACTCGTATATTTATATGTTATAAATATGCTTTAATTTAGTTTCTTTAACTTATTTATATATCTAGTTTATTCTCAATTGTGTACCCCAGTAATTTCACTAGTTTACATCACCCTGTAACACAGTAATGTTATCACATTACTGTTTGTCGTCTGAATTAGTCACAGCGGTGGTACCTAGACGGTCTGCAGCAACAGAGACACTACCAGCAGTAAATCTCTTATTAATTCATGAAATAATTATCTCTTATTCATGTTACTTAATTTATACATGTGTAACTTAGATGCAGAGGTGATTAAACGTGTTATGATTCAGGTCGCGTCTAAGTGTTTAATCAAGTAACGCGCGTTATCGCGGCGCAAACACGAGCCACTCGCGCGAACTGATATCATTACCGGCGGAAATTACTCATTACTAGTAACTTGCGTGTCGTTCTTTTCAGCTGAAATATTCATTAACCTTTCTCTTCAGTTTTCAGTTGCTGAACAGAAGAGGCTAACTGCGGAGCTGTATGAAAGCGTTGTGAGTGGTTAGACAGATAATTTAATGGATTCCGGTTTCGGTGTGCGGTGCTGAAAGCTTCAGTGTTTCAGTGTACGACTGTGAGTGTTCGTGTATAATGTGTTCGGAGTATGGATGACCCGCAGACCGTACACAAGACCTGCGTGAGGGTCAACTCGGCCGACGACGAGGAGTCGAAGGACGAGGTCGATCATGACCTACCAAAGAAAAACCCTTTTATACGGGTGAGTGTTAAGTTTACCAAGTTACTTATTCTTCTTCTTCTTCTAAATCGTATTTCCTCATGACTGAGGGTCATCATGTTTTTATTGAAACACATGACGTCTCTCTTGGCAGTTATAACGGAGTGGTTTGCCATTGCCTTCTCCATTTCACATACTAGTCTGACCACTGATGGTCATGACATAGATATGTAGGTTTCCTCACGTTGTTTTCCTTCACCGTGAAAGCACGTGATATTAGTTGGTGTTATGCTAACTGCACGTAAATTGAAAAATTCATTGGTGCAGGCCGGATTCGAACCCGGTACCTTCGCATTGGAAGGCCGGCGTTGAAACCACTAGGCTATCACGGCTTTAGTTACTTATTAAGCTAATTGATTATGAAGGTTATGAATTTCAATATCATACATCCAATCATGAGGATGGTTTAGTATAGTCCCATCACTACTCTAACCTAAACTTACAGCTTGTTCTTTACTAACATACTTCGCTTACCTTTCCATATAATAATCTAGATTCAGAATCTACATTCTGTAAATTAGTAATAACAAGGACAATGCGAAGGAGAGGAGAAATAATGTAAAGTAGATATAAGAATGTACTCGTGAGAGGTGATGCCTGAAAGAAGTTAAATAAAATTGTTGAGATTTTGTAAGATATTAAGCAAGTACGAATTAGGATTAAGTTAAAAAAAAAAGTTCGGCAAAGATACATTAAAGACTCAAATACGCAGGAAAAAAATCTAGATTCAAATAAGCTGAAAAATGGAGTTGCTACCTCAAGCTTACACCATCAAGTTCTTCCCACTTCTCGTTGATTAAGTTACTGTTCCTTGCGAAAAATTAGAAAAGTGTATGCTGTTACGAATGTAATTCAAGATCAGACATTCTGGCGTAACTGTTCAATTGGCATCACCTGTCGGAAACTAAAAATAGAACCGGCTCAAGTTAAGTTGTGACCGCCCAAATAGGAATGATGTCTCAAGTGTTGCCTCGTATCGGCCTGTTGATATATTTCTTTTTATCCGTGTGCCCGCGCGACTGTCGGTACGTTCACCCGGTTGTGAGTGGCCCGCGGACAATGTAGACCCTAATCAGGTTTTTTATACCATATAACACCGGTATTGTTATTGATTTTATTAGTTATGATGATGTTAATTAACTACCTAAATGTCGCAGCAGTTAACGCGGTCGCGGGTTCGATGATCTCCAAACAAAACTAAACCAAGACTACTATAGTGATACACTTATTAAATGTAAATATATCTCATTATGTACGTCTAATATATTATATAAATAAGATAACCTTTAATGTCAAGTACCGTAATAGTAATAGTTTACCAGGTGGTAGGTCTCTGTTGCCAGAGACCGTCTGGGTGAGTTTTAATTACATTCGGATTGAATCATATGGCGAAAGTTTTTGCCGGAGGTTTACTATACCCGTATGAATCGATCGGTAATTAATTAATATAACCTATACATTATTGAAATAATAATAATTTTAATGAAACTACCAACTTCTTAATTCGCGTCTTTTCATTATCCCCACTGCACTTTCGTATGCTATTCTCATTAGTTATTAATACGTCAATGTTGCCAATTAAATAATTTTAATTTAATTGAATTTTAATGAAAGAAACGTTAATACGACACAATTTTTAGCAAATTTTTTTAATCTAAATAAAAAAAAACAAAGTTACAATAAAAATTATATAATGCATGATAATCGAGCATGAATAGAGTTTTGCATGACTGCAATATATCATAGATTCTAATAAATTTATGTATTAAAATATTATTTTCTATTTAACGAGTTTTTACTAGGTGGTAGGTCTCTGTTGCCGGAGACCGTCTGGGTGGGTACCACCGCAGCTCCTATTGCAACCGCCAAATAGTAGTGTGCGAACATTACTGTGTTCCGGTTTGAAGCGCGCTGTAGCTAGTGTAATTACTGGGGTAACGAGACTTAACACCTTATGTCTCACGACGAGCGCAATGTGGTGCAGTGTGTACCATCTTAACTAGCACCGCGTTGTTAACAAGCGTATCACTTACCATCAGGTGAACGTCTTGCTTGTCTCGTCGCATAGTAGTATAAAAAAAAGATTATGTGCTTGTACTACATAATGTAATCGACCTCCCTTGTAATTTTTCCCATTGAGCTGGTCTCCATTGTCTTCGCCCGTGCGTCAGTAAGAAACACAATGTGGAGCAACAACCGTCGCCCGTCCGACTGCGAGCGCGTTGTGACACGAGATTTCACATACGTATCGATCGAGCGATCATTTAACCACTGGACAAATAGAGGTGTGTCAATGGCAATTACATTTAATATTCACACAGAAAGGAATATTTCGTGGATGGTATTCTCTATGAAGAACCATCAGGTCGGGTAACAGCAAAGTTTTTTAAACAAACTACAAGTTGAGATTCTTATCCAACATTGGGAAGACTAACATTTTTGTTAATTAAAATATAAATAAAAATCACATTAAAAAATATAAAAAGTTCACTTCTAAAGTGACAACCCTGTCAACTTGCCCACCCATTCCGGTAATACCATAAGTTTCGCAAGAGTTGCTTCGAGAATACGACGGGGAAGTGATGGTGTGAAGTTAGAGAAATGCAGTTATTAAAACGGGTTACCTTTACTTAGCGACGCTACTTTAGTTTTTTAACTTGAAAAATATTTCATAATCATCATTGCAGCATATGTCCAAAAAATGTTTTCAGGCACCATCAGCCGTACTGAATTTCAAATGATGATAACAATGGTGGTGAAATATTTCTCCGTTTTGAGAACTCGGTGATGGTTCTAAAAAGGAAAAAGTGGTGATGCACCTTTAAAAAAAATTACGCTTTAAAAAAATATATAATAATTTTATTAAGGCACAGCCCTAAGCAAAGCGCGTATAAACCCGAGTATGCAATTAGTCATGTCGTCGCATGCGTGTGCACTTTTACTTTGAACCTGCACGTAGGGCTGTACAAAGATTTTTTTTATAAAAAAACTGCAAATGACACTATGGCTATTTGAAAGTGACACTACCACAACAATATCCACACCGCAGTAGCAGTGTGCAAACATTAATACAATTGGTTAACCAAGACCTTATAGCGACACGTGTGCAATGTAAACATCTTAACTAGCATTTTTTATTGATACGCGTATTATGGCGAGCGTCAAGTTGTTCATACATTCGCAAAGCTAGTTAGGATGTTTACACTGCACTATATTTCGCTCTCCATTATACCGGTATATAGAATATTAATAGATAATCGTCTTTATCGAGTTAAGAGATGAAAGTTCTAGTGAAATCTACAGCGGTGCATTTTTCTAAGCACCGGAAATAGGGCCGCTCCCTCAGCGACTACTTTCCGTTTCGTATCCAGCTCCACTTCCCGCTCTGGTGAGGATACGGTGCGGAAGAAATTCCATCATGATTTCCGTAATACAACTCTTACATCCACATTTCATACAGCACCGGTACGGCCTTATACAATTGCTGCTTTCTCACAAAACTTTATAAAAAAAATACAGATTAAGCATTTTTCACTATAGACGTTTATATTTATATATAACCTCTTTGATAACTTTATTATATTTGCATTAAAAATAAACTGGCATAAAGTTAAAACTATGTCCATAAAAAAATACTAGTTTAAAAACTATAAATTACAAACATAGTTTATAATCTAGAAAATAGGTATTAATTTTTGTTTTAATTATTTTGCTTCTTCTAATCTTTTACGTTATCTGTGAGTCGCTTTCAATATGGCCGCCCTTCGTATATTTTTGTGAATTTATTATCAGTCGCTCTTTGACTATATTCAACGTCTTTCAACCTGTTAAGTATATGGCTATTTTTTTGGAATATATACAATAATATTAATATTATTAATTCACGTATTGATTACCATTAAAATTACATTATTTAAATATTAACAGAAAGGAAGTGAACTGAATAACGGAAAGTAACAGATAATATACACGTATTTCAAATGCATTTTTTGTTACCGTTTATATTTTATAGATTAAATATTTTTTATCTCGAATCTTGTCAAAGGTAAATTTGTTTTTTTTTAATTAAAAAGGTTAATGTTTTACAACAAAGATGTGATAAAAATCACTAACCTAACCTAATTTTTCTACAAGGCACGAATCAAATCGCGTGGCTCTAAGCTTAATTAAAAAAAAACAAATCTTCACAACTATGTATAGGATTGCTATTTTTTTTTGTTAATGTTTTCACGGCTCTGGATACGAGTCCTTTTGAGCCTTACAGGATTGCTATTCCACTTAACCTTACCAGTTACCTTAAAATAGGTTAGAATTTGTTACAGAACTAAAGTAGACCTTTAAATATCTTATTAAGTAATACTAAGTTTATTTAAACGTCTCAAAGTGTTATGTCTGCTACAATAATCGCAATGAAATGCACACACTACCTACTAAAGATAGAAAAGTATACCCGTACAGTATCACAGTAAATATTGTTGCGGTTAAAACTATTACGATACACTTTAAGGTGTAATTTTGTTTTTCAAAAAGTAAATCACGTAAAAGAAATTGTTTCAGTTGTTACTGGTATATATCATAATAGCCGTCACTGCTTTTAAGGAAAGCTCATAGTCCCAGCAGTGGGAACATTAATTGTGAACACATTTTGCAGTTCAATCAATATGACTGTCATCTGAGTGAAGGTGGAAGGTAACATTACCATCACCGAGTAAAATTACAACAACGAGACATACATCTCAAGGCGACGAATAAACGTATTGTAGTATATATCATTCTAACCACCGTCACATTATTACTAGTAATTACCATACAGTAAAATCTATAAGCTACCAAGAGAAAGTATCGGTTAGTTTGTGCGTTGGTGTCGTTGTTTGGTAAATAAGTTACGTTACCATGGGAACCGGCTGCGTGTGAACAATGGCCGGACGGCGACCAGCAGCGCCGTGTGGGACCGCACTTTCACCACACCGTGGGGGACGGTGGCGAGGTGAGCAGCGGTCACATTTAACGAAGACATCTTCATTAGTTTATCATCGATACGAGTGAGACGTTCACCTGATGGTAAATGATACGCTTGCTTACATGCTAGTTAGTTTAGTATCACCAGGTGGTAGGTCTCTGTTGCTACAGACCGTCTGGGTACCACCGCAGTGACTATTGCAACCGACAAATAGTAGTGTGCGAACATTACTGTGTTCCGGTTTGAAGCGCGCTGTAGCTAGTGTAATTACTGGGGTAACGAGACTTAACACCTTATGCCTCAAGCGACGAGCGCAATGTGGTGCAGTGTGTACCATCTTAACTAGCACCGCGTTGTTAACAAGCGTATCACTTACCATCAGGTGAACGTCTTGCTCGTCTCGTCGCAAAGTAGTATAAAAAAAAATAGTTAATATGGTATACACTGCACCACATTGCGCTCGTCGTAATTCATTATTGAGTCTCGTTACCCCAGTAATTTTACTAGCTACACCACCCTCCCAACTGGAACACAGTAATGAAATAGTCATTGCGGTGGTACCTAGACTAAGGTGACCAGATTTTTGGATGCGCAAAGCGGGACAATTTTGAAGTTTTTTTTTTTTGGGGGGGGGATATCATCAAAAAATTTCATACAGAATAAAAATAATACCTACAACCTAACTATAATTTTTTATTTTGAACATTAGTTCAATTTATGAATACAAAAAAATGTATAATATTTTATTCTTTGACATATCTGTTTATTTTTAATTTTGGGATTTTTTGCTTCAAAGGCGCATATCATTCCCATCGTACCCTTTGATCCATACAATTTATCAATAATCTAAAACTCCAAAGTAAGCACTTAAGAAATAATATCCTTAAAATTCGCCAAAGACATCAGTTCTATGACGAGACATATTTCTTTTTTCAGCGAATTTGTTTAAGAAGATTGTTGTCATTTTTTTAAACATTTTGATATAATTTACACAAGAATTTGTCCAATTATTAATTTGATTTTCATAAATATAAAATTTCATTTAATTCTAAAAGTCGGACGTGAAAATAGTGAGGAATCGGGACGTCTGGTCACCTTAACCTAGACGGTCTCCAGCAATAAACACCTACCAGCAGTTACTTTCTACTTCTTCTCATGTCTGGAGCTCAACTGATGAATCAGGAAAAACTTGATCCAATGCGGATAAGTTCCTCATCAGCAGTGATGCTGGTATCCGGTATCTATACCATCTACCATCTTCCATAAATATGATCAAACACTTCATCTATCTGATGGTACGTTTAAGAAACCGTCTATTTAGTTATAGCTACAGTCTAAAGAGCTGTAGTTAGTAAAATTACTAGCAACACTAATAAAATAGTATATATATGTTCAGTTATATTTTTTATCGCGGTTATTAAAAGTCGACTAAAACAGCACCAACAAGTAGAACGCACCGCTATTGTATCCCAGAGCTACTTCCTGCTAACGCAGACGGTCACCGTCCACCGTCCGATAAGTCATTTAAGTGAATCATATTAAATTGATCAATGCTTCCACTAATTTATCAATATGCAGTAAGATTACATAAATTTATATTGGTTATTTCAAGTCTTTCGCTTAAGACTACAATGCTTAAAGACCTGAAGACCATGTTGACGGCTTGAGACCTTTGGCTACTTAAAGACTTAGGACTTGGAAGATCAGCTCCAAATTTTTACTGATGGTAAATTGTTGCCGAAGTTACTACCGCAACTCCTTTTTGTCGCGAAACAAGTGTTGCAGCTAGTGAAATTACTGGGGTGAGGAGACTTTTTTTTTTATACTACTATGCGACGTGACGAGCAAGACGTTCACCTGATGGTAAGTGATACGCTTGTTAACAACGCGGTGTTAGTTAAGATGGTACACACTGCACCACATTGCGCTCGTCGTAATTCATTATTGAGTCTCGTTACCCCAGTAATTTCAGTAGCTACACCACCCTCCAAACTGGAACACAGTAATTAAATAGTCACTGCGGTGGTACCTAGACTAAGGTGACCAGATTTTTGGATGCGCAAAGCGGGACAATTTTGAAGTTTTTTTTGGGGGGGGGGGAAATCAACAAAAAATTTCATACAGAATAAAAATAATACCTACAACCTAACTACAATTTTTTATTTTGAACATTAGTTCAATTATGAATACAAAAAAATGTATAATATTTTATTCTTTGACATATCTGTTTTTTTTAATTTTGGGATTTTTTGCTTCAAAGGAGCATATCAATCCCATCTTAAGCACTTAAGAACTGATATCCTTCAAATTCGCCAAAGGCCATCAGTCTATGGACATATTTCTTTTTTCAGCGAATTTGTTTAAGAAGATTGTTGTCATTTTTTTAAACATTTTGATATAATTTACACAAGAATTTGTCCAATTATTAATTTGATTTTCATAAATATAAAATTTCATTTAATTCTAAAAGTCGGACGTGAAAATAGTGAGGAATCGGGACTGTCCCGCCGAAAGCGGGACGTCTGGTCACCTTAACCTAGACGGTCTCCAGCAATAAACACCTACCAACAGTTACTTTCTACTTCTCATGTCTGAAGGTCAACTGATGAATCAAAAAAACTTGATCCAATGTGGATAAGTTCCTCATCAGCAGTGATGCTGGTATCCGGTATCTATACCATCTACCATCTTCCATAAATATGATCAAACACTTCATCTATCTGATGGTACGTTTAAGAAACCGTCTATTTAGTTATAGCTACAGTCTAAAGAGCTGTAGTTAGTAAAATTACTAGCAACACTAATAAAATATTATTTGTATTTAGTCCTCGTAAAGAAACCAAAATAAACGGTTCAGCCATGTTTTTTATCGCCGTTGTTAAAAGTCGACTAAAACAGCACCAACAAGTAGAACGCACCGCTATTGTATCCCAGAGCTACTTCCTGCTAACGCAGACGGTCACCGTCCACCGTCCGATAAATTATTTAAGTGAATCATATTAAATTGATCAATGCTTTCGCTGATTTATCAATATGCAGTAAGATTATATAAATTTATTTTAACTATTACAATTCTTTCGCTTGATATTACAATGCTTAAAGACCTGAAGATCATGTTGACGATTTGCGACCTTTGGCTACTTAAAGACTTAGGTCTAGGAAGATCAGCTCCAAATTTTTACTGATGGTAAATTGTTTCCGGAGTTACCACCGCAACTCCTTTTCGTCGCCAAACAAGTGTTGCAGCTAGTGAAATTACTGGGGTGACGATACTTTTTTTTTATACTACTATGCGACGAGACGAGCAAGACGTTCACCTGATGGTAAGTGATACGCTTGATGACAACGTGGCGCTAGTTAAGATGGTACACACTGCACCACATTGCGCTCGTCGTAAGACATAAAGTGTTAAGTCTCGTTACCCCAGTAATTACACTAGCTTCAAACCGGAACACAGTAATGTTTGCACACTACTATTTGTCGGTTGCAATAGTCACTGCGGTGGTACCCAGACGGTCTGCGGCAACAGAGACCTACCACCTGTAAATTATTTAATGCGACGAGTACAATTTAAAGCTATCACTTATAATTAAGTGAAGCTCCTCATCTTTATAGTCAATATGTTACATATCTAGACATCTAGATATTTAAAGTCCGTGTAGTCAGATCGCTCTCGGGTCCGTTTCATTCAAGTTGGTAACTTTATTTATTTACTCGTTGACCTCATTCCGCTTTTGCAACAGCCGAACCCACTACACCGTCACTAAACGAAAAGGGTCCTAACCGCCATCGCCACAATCACACAATAATCAACTTTATGCAGATAGCAATAAGTACGATATTAGCTTAATAAGTGTGAATTCAGTTCACAGATTTTTTTAAGGCGAGACCACATTTGTACGATTTTTCTCGCGATTTCTGCGCGATTAGGTCGTTGTCCCCAAACGGAATCCCAACTGGTTCACATTTCAATATCTATTTAGATATTCATTAGTTTTATTTATATAACATTATGTACAGTAAAGTCGTGTAACTGTATCAGCGAAGAAAGATCCGATCTTACTGCCGTTAGATAATATATGGAATTTATAAAAAAAAACATCTTTTAATTCGGAAGTAGATGTACTTAACGAAATCTTTTTATCGCACCTATAAATATAACTTAGTTTAACTTATCAAAATATGTAAATACTCATAAATACATATAGTAAACTAAATTCAATAGTAAATAATCAAATTCTAAATTAAAAGATCGATAGATCTCTGATTTATGTTAAAACGATCGATTGGATATCTAAGTAATAAGTTAGTATACTTACACTTATGTTCTGTTAGAACAATCAAGACAGTAATGTTTATTGGAAACTATAAAAGATCATTATTGAATTTCATTATAAATGACTTAAAATTACTTATCAACAATTATTATAATCGATTCAATTAAGTTATTAATTAGTACAATTGAAAACTGATTACTTAACGGTTCAGTACAAGTTGTAGAACCGTTTATTCTATAATTCATACAAAATTGATTATTACAAGTTATGGTATTTAAAAAGGACCATATGTTCCTTTCTTATTATGAATATTAACAGAGTTCAAATTAAGTTCCAGTAAGTGGAATTAGGGTCTAGTAATTTAGGACTTGTTGAGACGTAGTAAGATTTGAAATAGAAAATTTATTAAAGCAATAAATATTTAAAAAAAATTATTTATGTATGATTATTGGTAACATGTATATTAGTAATATATGATAGTTTAAAATATATTTACTGTGTAGTAGTTGTATATTGTTTTACTGCTGGTAGGTCTCTGTTTTTACAGACGGTATAAGTACCACTGCAGTGACTATTTCAGACAAACAGTAGTGTGGTAATATGACTGTGTTGCAGGTTGAAGGTGTAGCTAGTGAAATTACTGTACTGACGAGAATTAATACATTATGTCTTACAGCGCAATGTGGTGCAGTGTATACCATCTTAACTAGCGGAATAGCAAGCGTATCACTTACCATCAGGTGAACGTCCACGAATTATAAATTGAAAAAAAAATTGTCGATAAATATCGTTCAGCAGTAAGGTGTGTAAAGATGTTTGTAAGAGTTGAACTCTATAAATGTACCAAGACGACATTTTTCATATTTTATTTACACTCCCGGACACATCTATCGGCCCGCCTAGTGTTTAAAAGTTTTAACGGTGTCTAGCTAAAAATAAATGTTAGGTGCAGCAATAAGTTTTAATGCAGTTTTGAAGCTGATTTTTTGGTCAACCTTTATCTATTTATTTTTTTTAATTTTGAACTCAGGATAATGAAAAAAAAACGACAATTCGAGTCTGTTCATTGTTTTCAACGACCCACGAATGAAGAAAACTTTTTTTATTTCGCACAAGTTGGATTTTTTTTTTTTGATGTTTCCGATTATTGGTTCCATAAAAAGGCAAATCTAAACTTAGAGCCAGTTTTGACCAAAAAATATGGATACTCTGACTAAAATTGTCGCCCAAGTTGTAAAACTTCTGCCGGACAAATCAATTCGAAATTACAAAAAAAATAAACAAAAAACCTACATAAGGGTTGACCAATAAATCAGCTTCAAAACTGCATTAAAACTTATTGCTGCACCTAACATTTATTTTTAACTAGACACCGTCGAAACTTTAAACACTGGGCGGTGGGCCGATAGATGTGTCCGGGAGTATATAATGAATTAATAAAAACGTATGTAACTTGAATACAACTTAGACGCGCACATGTGGACTTACCCTTAGTACAGACGCCGACGGCCCGCGGGCGGACCGGTCGTTATTAAGTAACCAAGTTCACCGCACTTAATTCCGATCGTGTAACAAATAGATCCGACGTGGAAGTTAACAGCGGCGGTCGAACTTACACTTTAAGTTAACTCAAAACTTAATTCATACAAACATCTACTTCCACCGCAAAAATACTACTATACTAAATATACCCCCCGACACATCTATCGGCCCACCACCCAGTGTTTAAAGTTTCGACGGTGTCTAGTTAAAAATAAATGTTAGGTGCAGCAATAAGTTTTAATGCAGTTTTGAAGCTGATTTTTTGGTCAACCTTTATGTGTGTGTTTTTTTTGTAATTTCGAATTAATTTGGCTGGCAGAAGTGCTACAGCTTGGGCGGCAATTTCAGGCAGAGTATCCATATTTTTTGGTCAAAACTGGCTCTAAGTTTAGATTTGCCTTTTATTGGAACCAATAATCGGAAACATCAAAAGAAAAGTCCAACTTGTGCGAAATAAAAAAGTTTTCTCCATTCCTGGGTCGTTGAAAACAATGACAGACTCGAATTTTCGTTTTTTTTTCATAATCCTGAATTCAAAATTAAAAAAAAAAACATACATAAAGGTTGACCAAAAAATCAGCTTTAAAACTGCATTAAAACTTATTGCTGCACCTAACATTTATTTTTAACTAGACACCGTCGAAACTTTAAACACTAGGTGGTGGGCCGATAGATGTGTCCGGGAGTATATAATGAATTAATAAAAACGTATGTAACTTGAATACAACTTAGACGCGCACATGTGGACTTACCCTTAGTACAGACGCCGACGGCCCGCGGGCGGACCGGTCGTTATTAAGTAACCAAGTTCACCGCACTTAATTCCGATCGTGTAACAAATAGATCCGACGTGGAAGTTAACAGCGGCGGTCGAACTTACACGTTAAGTTAACACAGAACTTAATTCATACAAACATCTACTTCCACCGCAAAAATACTACTATACTAAATATACCCCCCGACACATCTATCGGCCCACCACCCAGTGTTTAAAGTTTCGACGGTGTCTAGTTAAAAATAAATGTTAGGTGCAGCAATAAGTTTTAATGCAGTTTTGAAGCTGATTTTTTGGTCAACCTTTATGTATGTTTTTTTTTTTAATTTCGAATTAATTTGGCCGGCAGAAGTGCTACAGCTTGGGCGACAATTTCAGGCCGAGTATCCATATTTTTTGGTCAAAACCGGCTCTAAGTTTAGATTTGCCTTTTATTGGAACCAATAATCGGAAACATCAAAAGAAAAGTCCAACTTGTGCGAAATAAAAAAGTTTTCTCCATTCCTGGGTCGTTGAAAACAATGACAGACTCGAATTTTCGTTTTTTTTTCATAATCCTGAATTCAAAATTAAAAAAAAAAAACATACATAAAAGTTGACCAAAAAATCAGCTTTAAAACTGCATTAAAACTTATTGCTCCGCCTAACATTTATTTTTAGCTAGGCACCGTTAAAACTTTTAAACACTAGGTGGGCCGATAGATGTGTCCGGGAGTGTACTTTACTATGTTCCAGTTTGAGCTTTGTAGCTAACAAAGCGGTTACGTTTTGTAACTTAAGTCACAATACGACGAGCACAATGTAGCTTAGTGTAGTTAATCTTGTTATTAATTTAGTTTAATACTAGCTTATGCCCGCGACTTCGTACGCGTGGAATCAGTAAAGTTATTGTTAAGTTCGCAGAGTTTACTTTAACTTATTATTTACGTATTTCGCTTAAATAAACACTTAGAAGAAATCAAAATTTTGTTTTCTTACATATTTTTTCATTGACTCTTTAATTTTTTGTTTAATGAAAGTAATATAGTAAAACGATATAATGCATACAACTTCCTTACTTGAATAGAATATTATCACATTTTCGTGTGAGATCCTATTCATTTTTTCTAAAATAAAAATAGCCTAAGTTACTCCCTGTTACATCAGCTATCATCCAATGTAAGTCCCATCAAAATCGGTTCAGCCGTTTCAGAGATTAGCCGGAACAAACAGACAGACAAGAATTGTACAAAAAAAAACCTTGTTTCGGTATGTGTGTACATCGGAATGCAATTAGTAAAATGCGGTTTTTTGACGTGACAACGTCTATTAAATTGGTATAAGATAGGACGCGCGTGCTGAGAAATGTCCCGCACATAAGTGGGCGTGGCTTACGCCGACCGCTAAGTCGGTATGCGTTTGCCCGAATTGGTTGAAAGTAAAAGATGTATTCTATTGCTCAATAATAATTAGAAATAAAATCCCTAACAAATATAATTGAGAGTTAGTATAACTTGATTTGTAACCCGATAAACATGTCAAACAAGAATAATAAATTTATTATCAAAATTTTTTGTGATATAATTAATAGACGTTGTCACGTTAAAATACATAAGTGCCCTGCACATATAACCCACAATTTTTTAGTGTTGCAAACAGACACAACAATTTTATTTATTTGTATAGATAAAGAAGATATAGTAGGAGATATATAAATACTTTAAGCAGGTCAGGCAGCGGCGGGGACCTTCATGAGCCCGTTCCTTTCTAACACACGCAATGCTAATGATATCGCCAACGTGCAAATTTTTCATTCTACGTCGTATGACATGAGCTGTTAAGTCTCGTTACTGCAGTAATTTCACTAGCTTACACCGCCCTTCAAACTGTAACACAGTAATATTTCCCTATTACAAAAATAGTCACTGCAGTGGTGCCTAGACGGTCTGTAGCAACAGAGACACAACCAGCAGTATGTAGTCAATGGAATAAATAATTTTCATTCGCATTACCTTAACATAACCTCAAATTGACTTCACCAGGTGGTAGGTCTCTGTTGCCGGAGACCGTCTGGGTGGGTACCACCGCAGTGACTATTGCAACCGACAAATAGTAGTGTGCGAACATTACTGTGTTCCGGTTTGAAGGTAGTGTAACTATTGTAATTACTCAGGTAACGAGGCTTAACACTTTATGTCTCAAGGCGACGAGTGTACCATCTTAACTAGCACCGCGTTATTAACAAGCGTATCACTTACCATCAGGTGAATGTCTTGCTCGTCTCGTCGCAAAGTAGTATAAAAAAAAAACTATTAGATTTATTGTAAAAATATACTTTAAATAAGCTTCTTCTAAGTCGTATTTCCTCATGACCGAGGGTCGTGGTCATCATGTGTGATGAAACGACGAGTTTGTCAGTTATAATGAAGTGGTTTGACATTGCCTTCTCCATCTCTTACTTTCTAAAGATTAATTCGATCTCATCTTTTAAAAGAATCTTAATAATCAGTGTTGTTCTGGATGCTATATTACATCTTATCTATTTGTTTTTATATGAGTATATATAGATATTTATATAATTATATGTATTTTTTGGATTTTGTGTAGTATATTTTGTAATGTATTTATTTTTTTTTGTTTTTAGTCGATAATTATCTTTTTTTTTTTTCGTTTTTTCACCTACTTTCCAACTTTACTTCTTCCCCTGGGTTGACTGGCAGAAAATGCCTTACGGCATTAAGTCCGCCCTTGTACCCTTAGCTTAAGGTGTTACGAAAAGCTTAAATAAATAAATAAATAAAAATAACTCTCACATACTAGTGCGAGCACGGATGCTCATCACATAGATATGTAGGTTTCCTCACGATGTTTTCCTTCACCGTCAAAGCATATGATATCAGTTGGTGTTAAACCGCAGATAAATTGAAAAATACATCGGTGCAGGAAGATTCGAACCCGGTACCTTCGGATTAGAAAGCCGGTGTACAAACCACCAGACTATCACGGATATCTTAAAAAAATTTAAACTGGACAGCGACTGTCAAAAAAGTGCGAGCAAACAATCAAAATGACAGTTTTGCTAATAAACAGTCGTGTGTTGATGACGTCATACGAATGTTAAAGATTTCATTTCCGTGATCTTCCGATTGCCCACTGCTGGACGTGGGTTCACTCAACAAAAATTTAATTTTATTCAGTCTTATATCAAAAAAATGTTGAGATTTTCTTAAGCAACAGTATTTATCAGAAATATCACAATACTGTTTGATAGTTGAAATAGTCGCTGCGGTGGTATTAGACGGTCACCAGCAACAGAGACACTACCAGCAGTGAAATTAATAAATATTCATTAATCCTTTGATTTATAATTTAAATAATTGTATTAGAACATTTGCTATGAAGTTTATGAAAGTATGACTCGAGTAACCTCATTTAAGTTCGATTACATAAACAGCAGATAACTTGAAAATTAGTTCTTCTGACCTTAAAAACTACTTAGTAATATTTCTTTTTAAATTTTCTGCATTCACCAACAATTCGTACGTTTATTTAAGTATAAGTCATTTAGTAACACGGGATCGTTCCCGTGCCATCTCCGGAGATTGCCAGCGTAACTTGTATTAAGTAAGCTCATTATATCGGAATGCCGGTCCGTTGGTGTTGCCAGCTCACCGGCCGCCGGCCCCGACTTCCGCGTTGCTTAAGGGCAACTTACAGATAACTTAATACACTTTATTACACACCAACTCATATTTAATAATTTAATACTTTTTTTTTATTTTTAATTTGTAATTTAGATTTGATGGGATTTAAAAGATTCATAAATCTGAGAAAAAAATGTATATTATTAAATAACTATAATATATTTATTTATAAAGTCTCCAGAAGCGATTACACAATACAACTTACTTAAATTAAACCAGGCAATATACAAACATAGTGCATCTTAAGTTAAAGGAGACACAGCTTGCTTTACTTATATATAGGCACATAAGAAAAAACTATAAATTAATAAACAGACGAAAATTTAATAAAAAGTAAAATTAAATTAAATTGCATGATATAACAAAACATTCTCTATATAGAGTATAATAAAAGTATATTAAGTTAATTATATGATTTGTTATATATAAACCAAGCACCGATCATATCAGCACTTTACAACATTAAACGTTTAAAAAAAATTCTGGGTTATATGTGCAGGGCACTTATGTATTTTAACGTGACAACGTCTATTAATTATATCACAAAAAATTTTGATAATAAATTTTATTATTCTTGTTTGACATGTTTATCGGGTTACAAATCAAGTTATACTAACTCTCAATTATATTTGTTAGGGATTTTATTTCTAATTATTATTGAGCAATAGAATACATCTTTTACTTTCAACCAATTCGGGCAAACGCATACCGACTTAGCGGTCGGCGTAAGCCACGCCCACTTATGTGCGGGACATTTCTCAGCACGCGCGTCCTATCTTATACCAATTTAATAGACGTTGTCACGTCAAAAACCAAAAACTAAACTAATAATAAACGTACACCAAAAAAAGTGTTAGATATTGAGGATAGATAATTGTGGTTATAAACATTTTGTTAGAAAAATAGTAATTGTAATATTGTACTATTATATTTCATACTAATATTTATGTAATCATTGTATTTATATTTCTTATAGTGTAATTGAAATATTGGGAGTATTATTAATACATAACTTTTATAAAATTGATAATAATTAAATAGTTGTATTGATTATTGTAAAGATGGCGCCGCTGTCATTTTAGTATAAATGGCGGACAACTGTGGATCTCGAGCTCATTACCGTTTGGACAGTGTAAGATGTGAACCCAGTGACTTGTGAATTGTATATATAAAAACGTGTAAATTAAATATATATGTTGAAAAGAGAAGTGTCTATTAAAAGAAAAAATGTTGAAAAATGTTTTTTTTTTTATGTTCAATATTTTTTTGCTCTGGCAACACTGGTGGTTACTCGACCGGGTGCATTCCCATACAACTTCCATTTGTGACTAAACTATTGATTACACATTAAATTTCGTTATAAAACTTATTATATATAACACTAACTGACCCGACAGACGTCCTGACGTAACTTTAATTGTAACTTAATGAATTTAACTGTAAATTTAAGTAAACTATTGTATTCTTTATAACCGAGTACACCGCGTGAGTTAGTAACGTGTTACGTCAGCCTAACAAAAATAAAAAATGTGTGCGTGTACTAGCGTACACTCGTAAGAAGTGAAACTACAAAAAACTTTATCAATTTACAAAAAATATATATATTTATATATATGACAAAAGTTAAGCTTAAATAACTTGAAAACTTGAAAAATAAATAACATGATCACGCCCACGTGTTGGTGTTTTGAAAAATGCAATCAAAAACTGAGGTTGACTTTGAATATTTTAGAAAAATAAATAAATACAACAATAAACATTCAAGTATTAGAAAAAATTGATACCATAATTACAGCCACGTGTTAGTGTATTGAAAAATACAATCAAAAACTGAGGTTAATTTTAAATAACGTGGAAAAATAAATACCATAATTACACCTAAGATTTAGAAAAAGAGATGTAATTACTTACTTTTTTTAGAAATTTTCTGGAATTATAATTAAAATAAACCCTTTGGTTTTGCTGATCACTTCAATATAACATATATATATATTTATCACGTCACTAGAGCGTTGGGAATAAATAAGCGTGCAATAGAAAAACGGTCAAGTATAGTGGCAGGAGTAAGTCCGTTAAAACGATATGCTATTGGTAAATGGCAATTGCACGACACCACCTAGTGGGCAAAGTCATCACTACTCAAAGCGGGTCATGGGCTCTTATGGAAGTCGATGCAATCGCCACCTGGATTTCAAAAATTAAACTACTCAAAACGGGCCGCAAAATACATTGGAGACATTTACCAATCCCTATTCCACTGGTGAAAGTATACTTCGAATCACGTTACGTAACGTTAAAATGTGACGCGTAACGAAAAAGTGTTACACTAAATTTTTTTCCGACCCCGATAAAGAAGTTTCACTTCAATTAATTAAATTTAACTTATAACAGTAGCCGTGATAGCTCTGAATTGACCGTGATAAGCACTAAGTAATTTAGCTTTTTTAAATCTAGCGCGCATTCTGACAATGTTATGTGAAACGTCGTAAGGTAATTTTAAAAAAAGTGTATTATATCAAAAAGTGTTCTTAAATTTTCTATTTTTCTTTGGTTTCTTCTTTCTTTCATAAGAACCTTCCGACAGTGAAAACAAACGACAAAAATGAATTAGCGAAATCGGTTTAGCCGTTTACGAGCGATGCCGTAACTAAATGACATAGGGTACGTAATATATATATGTGCGCTGTAAATACATAAATATATACAAATATATCTACTGCGTAGATTTCTTTCATTAGAGTGAATAGGTATCGTTACGTTGCATAGGATACCTAGGTCCTAATTAACGAGTCCAGGGAATAGGAATTCTACACAACCTTTAACTCAATCAGGAGCTATCTTTTAAAGAACGAAAGAAATGACTCCACACAAGATTCTTTATTCATTTGTTTTAGTTTGAACTTTTTCCTTTTTTCCTTTGTTTTTTATTGAAGTGAAACTTCTTTATCGGGGTTGAAAAAAAAATTGCGTTACGCGTCACATTATTCCGTTACGCGCCATCTTTTTCTTATCCCTACCACGCGTGATTCGAAGTATACTTTCTCCAGCGGAGTAGGGATTGGTAAATGTCTCCAATGTATTTTGCGGCCCGTTTTGAGTAGTTACATTTTTGAAATCCAGGTGGCGATTGCATCGACTTCCACAAGAGCCCATGACCCGCTTTGAGTAGTGATGACTTTGACCACTAGGTGGTGTCGTGCAATTGCCATTTACCAATAGCATATCGTTTCAACAGACTTACTCCTGCCACTATACTTGACCGTTTTTCTATTGCACGCTTATTTATTCCCAACGCTCTATAGTGACGTGATTACATATATTATATATATATATATATATATATATATATATATATATATATATATATATATATATATATATATATATATATATATATATATATATATATATATATATATATATATATATATATATATATATATATATATATATATATATATATATATATATATATATATATATATATATATATATATATATATATATATATATATATATATATATGTATATACATATATAAATACACATATGTATATATATTTATATACATGTATATATATTTTTTGTGAATTGATAAATTAATTTTTTTTTTTGCAAAATCACGTCATAAAGAAGTTTCACTCTTTACGAGTGTACGCTAGTACACGCATACATTTTTTATTGTGACAAACACCTTTGATATATAATTAAAAAAAATCAATTAGAACATTTGCTATGAAGTTTATGTAAGACGCTTTATATGTAACAATACCGACTCAAGTAAACTCTATTAAGTACTATTAAGTACTTTTGAATGTAGTAATGTTTTTTTTAGATATTTATAGCAGATTTGAAACATAAACATGATGGCCACTAGCTATACAAACTTTATTGGATGTGTTATCGAACCGTGGTGTTGCCATATAATTTAATTAAAGCTACGATTTATGTTTAGCTTTTTTATTTATTAGCTTATTACATTAATGCATAAAAGCTATAAATTTTTTGAGCACTTAAATAACATGTAAATTTGCATTACTAAAGAAATGCATTAGATTTTTTTTGTTGCGACTGCAGCTATCAATTTTTTCTACTAATTTCAGCGAAAGGCTTTTAAGTTTAAGTGTCGCCACGTTATTACTAAACCTTCGAGTCCAATACACCTTCTTATAGATTGTCCTAGGTACCTAAAGAAAAGAGTAGAAATAGAAATAAGATTGGACAAAAAGATATCCGAAAAAAATTTAAGCAAATTGTTGATGTCAAAAAACAAAGAAATATTGATAAAAATTATGGTGAAGGTTACGAAGGATGCTGTTAAAAGAAATAGAAGTAATTAGGAGTAATTACAGATATATAATATACACACAAATAAATAAATAGCAAATAAGATCCGAGGCGTTAGTCCGAGGAAAAAGCATAAATATAATGATTTCTTATATTTCCGCGAATGTTACACATTTATTAAAACTAAATTTTACGGATTTTATCGCGTTTATTATTTCGTTTGTTTATTCCCGACGTTTGGACCGCTTTGCAGCAGTCATGGTCACGGGAGGACTGAGATGACAGACGTCCAAATGTCACAGCTATCACGTGGTACCCAAAAAAAAAAAAACCTTCGAGTCCAATACACCTTCTTGTAGATGTCCTGGGTACCTAAAGGAAAGAGTAGAAATAGAAATAAGATTGGACAAAAAGATATCCGAAAAAAATTTAAGCAAATTGTTGATGTCAAAAAACAAAGAAGTATTGATAAAATTTATGGAGAAGGTTACGAAGGATACTGTTAAAACAAATAGAAGTAATTAGGAGTAATTACAGATAAATAATATACACACACAAATAAATAAATAGCAAATAAGATCCGAGGCGTTAGTCCGAGGAAAAAGCATAAATATAAATAAAAAAACCTTCGAGTCCAATACACCTTCTTGTAGATGTCCTGGGTACCTAAAGGAAAGAGTAGAAATAGAAATAAGATTGGACAAAAAGATATCCGAAAAAAATTTAAGCAAATTGTTGATGTCAAAAAACAAAGAAGTATTGATAAAATTTATGGAGAAGGTTACGAAGGATGCTGTTAAAACAAATAGAAGTAAATAGGAGTGATAACAGATAAATAATATACACACACAAATAAATAAATAGCAAATAAGATCCCAGACTTTAGTCCGAGGAAAAAGCATAAATATAAATAAAAAAAACCTTCGCGTCCGCGAAGGCTGTATCGAGCAGCTTCGCCTTAATAAATAGTACCACTACGCCATCTCTCCCGGCGGCGTGCGCGCGCGCATTCTCCCGCGACCGCCGCGCCTTCCGCTCGCGTCTCAAAATACTCGACGCCATTTTAATTATCATCGCAATACGAATATTAGTTTAATGTGATCATTTCAGTGTTGCGAGTGACGAAAAATGTGACATTGTTTTTTTTTTCAAATAATATAAATCTCTTTAGTAAGTGATCGTGTTGTGCCACTTAAATGAGGACCGTGGAAATTTTGGAGGTAAGGAATATTTTTATTTGTTCTATTATAGAATCTGAAGAAATCAAGCCCCAACAGTGGGAACATTAAGTGAACTAATTATTATATAATTTTTTATACACGTCTCGTTTAACTAATGAGTAGTAATGAGTTGGGCCCTATTACTATTACTGTGCAGTACTTACTATAGTTCTAGCTCTAATTTAATTTAATTTATTTTTTTTGTTCTGTAAATTTCCTTTATGTATGTACTTATTTCCTAATAAATGTTTTTCTTTCTTTCTTTAGTATACCATTCTAATCACTAGAACTATTTTTTTTGGTAGTAATTTTTTTAAATATTTGATTTGTTAAAAAGATTTAAAAAATTTCATATTTAATTTTTTAAAAAGTGTAGATAGATAATAAATAAAAATAATGATTTTTTTCTTTTTAAAACTTTTCCAATAATAAAAAATAACGAATCTGTTTCACTCGTTTTGTTCAGACTTTCTAACTTTAGGAATATTTCATTCCGCTTCAAAACTAAACTGTATTACTAGTTCATGATAAAAAAGCAGTTGAAGTAACATAAAGTAATAAAGCTGTTGTCAATGTATGTATATTATATATATATATAGCTTTATTATTATTATTCCTAAGAATATTTGATTCCGGAAGTTCTGAACAAAACGAGTGAAACAGATTCGTTATTTTTTATTCTTCAAAAGATTTAAAAAGAAAAAAATAATTATCATTATTTATTATCTACCTACATTTTTTAAAAAATTAAAGATGAATTTTTTAACTCTATTTATTAAATCAAATTTTTAAAAAAATACTTCTAGTGATTAAAATAGTGTACTACTCATTAGCTAAATGAGACGTGTATAAAAAATTATATGTATACGTATATGAAATTGTGTGTTTGTTCAAACATTTATAATAATAAATGTATTGTATATAAAGTTTCATTCAATTATATTCTACAAACTTCAAATTTTACTACGAAAACTACTTTATGTCTTCAAGATACTATAATATATTCGAATATCATAATTCAACGAGTATAAATCTTTACTGTGTATTAGTAAACGATTTTTATCCAGCCACCATATACTTAAAGACGAAATTGGCTTATTAGCTATTATTACAAATCTTTTAAAAGTCACAAAAATTATGTGTTTTTTAAATCACGCTTTACTTCTTTAATATCTTCTTTAAAGAATATTAATTAAGAAAACTCTTCCTTTTTTTTGTCCCTTTATGGCAATAAGTTTAAGTTTTAACTTTATGTACCTCTTTAAATGATATAGTTATTAAAGGCTTCGCTGTTTTGTGTTTGTAGATCCATTATCTTATGATAAATCTCTTTGGTGTATATATAGAAGGAATACTTCTTCATCTACGGAACAGTTAAGCACTATAAAGAACAAAGGTCCCAGGTTCGAGGTACTCGTGCTGGAGTTTGTGGTCACCTTGCTAAGCCGGAGTACTTAACATCGTGATTTTAAAGACATGTGTTATCCCATGAGAAAGTAACATGTACTCGTTATAAATAGTTGGGCGGGCAAGGTATCAGGTTCGATGCCTGGTTTTAATATGTGTACGGTGTGCGAGTGGTTGCGTGCGGCGACATCGCGTTTCCTATTGCTTCCAATAAATACAGCGTATGTAGATACGGAGCAGCGGCATGCGTGGAGCTGACGGAATGTTTGTTATAAGTTTTTTTTTTTTTCACATCAATTGTGATTTGATTATTGACTGGTGGACAGGTGGTAGCGTTCAGGTTTTTAGGTAGGTGATATCTCCTCGCGTATCCTGCTTTTTCATTACAGTAAGCTGGCTGTAAGATTACTTAAGAAATACTTGTGAGCAAAGATAAGTTATATTGGATTTATACAGAATATACGTCCATCTTCCGTTTTCTCTTACTTTCTGCTTCTTCTTTATGCAAGAGCATAAAAAGGACCAATGTGTAACGTAAAAAAACCGTGGAGTGTCAACCAAAATCAGTTGATTGTGTCCTGTGTGTCTCCAGAAGGCGGTTCAATCCCCAGTGAGCTACGGCTCCGTTCGAGGTGAACATCGTGAGGAAACCTGACATGTTCTGTGAACAGGTTTCGTGGAGCCCAACAATGGGATACATAAAACTTTTTATTATTTGAATTTATTGGCTAAAGATGAATGCGTTATTATAATTGTCACGGGCAAGCGTATCACTTACCATCAGGTGAACGTCTTGCTCGTCTCGTCGCATAGTAGTATAAAAAAAAAATATATTAGTGCGACTCCACTACATTTTCGTCCGCGGGGTCGTCGTTCCGTGTTGCATAACAACAACCCGCTCGCCGGCCGCCGGCTCCCCACCGGTGTACACCATCCCTGCCTGTTCCGCTTGTTCACATCGACAACTTACCATACCATCACCATAATGCGCATGAGATTTATGAACCAAATGGTATATACCATATATACTCCCGGACACATCTATCGGCCCACCACCCAGTGTTTAAAGTTTCGACGGTGTCTAGTTAAAAATAAATGTTAGGTGGAGCAATAAGTTTTAATGCAGTTTTGAAGCAGATTTATTGGTCAACCTTTATGTATTTTTGACGTGACAACGTCTATTAAATTGGTATAAGATAGGACGCGCGTGCTGAGAAATGTCCCGCACATAAGTGGGCGTGGCTTACGCCGACCGCTAAGTCGGTATGCGTTTGCCCGAATTGGTTGAAAGTAAAAGGTGTATTCTATTGCTTCAATAATAATTAGAAATAAAATCCCTAACAAATATAATGAGAGTTAGTATAACTTGATTTGTAACCCGATAAACATGTCAAACAAGAATAATAAAATTTATTATCAAAATTTTTTGTGATATAATTAATAGACGTTGTCACGTTAAAATACATAAGTGCCCTGCACATATAACCCAGAATTTTTGTTTATTTTTTTTGTAATTTCGAATTGATTTGGCCGCCAGAAGTTTTACTACTTGAGCGACAATTTCACGCAGAATATCCATATTTTTTGGTCAAAACTGGCTCTAAGTTTAGATTTGCCTTTTTATGGAACCAATAATCGGACACATCAAAAAAAATCCAACTTCTGCGAAATAAAAAAGTTTTCTCCATTCCTGGGTCGTTGATTACATATGAATATACTACGACGACGATTATAATATTATAAGACTCTAGTTAGAATGTCAACACTACCACCACATCGCCGTGTCACAATTGTAATCACAATTTTTTTTAAATTACTACGCCATTCTAACTTGAATACATTAATGTTACTACTTTACTGCTTGTCGGTAGAATAGTACGCTGCGGTAGTATATACTTAAGCTACCTCCGTTAATACCGTATACCGGCAATCAGCGGAGTGATTTTAAATTATTCAGCATTGTAATTTGTTGCAAGAATTCGAACCTCGCTACCGGCGGCGCTGTTTAACCCAAATACGCGGTACCGTAACTCCGCCGCTGCTCACTGCAAACACCAAACGTGTTGTACAGACAATTATTACAACGTAAAAAACTCATCAAGCCCAGCTGTGGGATGCCGTCGACTAGTGGTGGTACAGTCTCTTAACTTTATATTTTACTACATCATCAATAGCCTTCTTGAAAAATTACAAGTATACATTCAACTGAACATACTTTAATTACTTAAACTATATTTAGTAGAAACTGGAGTCTAAGTTGTAACTTATAACATAAGCTATCTATTAGTGGAGACCCAGTCAAAATAGGTTCAGCCGTTTTAAAGATTAGCCGCTACAAACAGAGCAAACTATTCTCCCAAAACGACATCAACTAAAGATCAAATCGTTTAAGTTGTGTTTGTGGAGTTTCCGAAAAGACTGTAAGACTTCACAGCAGACGAGCTGATGGTACCTTGATTCAGTATACACAACCTCTCGGCCACCATGCCGCAATAACAGCAATTACGTGTAACTTGATTACGTCGTTAAAAAAAAGCGAAATCTTCGCTCTTCCCGCCATCGAATGTTTATATGGTAATTCTACTGATAATTAGTATATTAATGTGCTGATCGTTAAATAGATAATTCGCGCACGATTACGATAACCACGTCGCACTGGTTTTGGTGGACTGTCCCGTGGTGATTGGTGATTGACTTGGTGATGAACAACTTTGCTATTGGTGATCTGTGTTGCAGCAGACGTTAAAATATCACACTAACCATCGACTAATGGTGGAGGTATCCTGCGGTGGTGTTCCGAAAGAAGCTCCTGTGTGACATAACCCTGACCTGCCCAGGACACCACCAAGCAAGTAGCCTCACAATAATATTGTTTGATGTGTTCTTTGAACATTTTCTTCGTGGTATTCACAGCTGGAGTGATGGCGACATCATCGCCAAATATCTATAATTTGATTACAACACAGTAAACTTTCTCTCACCAATGCAATAACGTTAACAAACACACAGCAACACCGAATAATATATAGATACATTAATATTATAATATCCTCAAATATTTATACAAATTTCACCTTTTGTTTTTAATCAGTTGCGAGATCGAATTTTTAAGAGTCGTTAAGTGAAAGCTTATGTAAGGAATTTACTTAAATAACTTAGTTTAATGGGTTTATATTGAGTTATGGTTAAGATAACACCACGGGGTTAGATGTTAGTTCCTCATTATCCAATAAACGAGCTCATGGTTGAGAAATTTGCGATTGTCCGAATGTTGACCCTTAGACTCCTATGGTCTTTATATAGAATATTTATCAGAGCAGTAACGCCATTATCTTCGTCTCTCTCTTACTCTCTCTCTGTCTTATAACGATGTATATAGATTTAATGAAAAGACCATGCTTAAATAACTTGAGTAGTAGGAGACCGGGAAAGTCTTAATCTAACCTCCATACGTCACACTACTGCTACACGAAGTTTATTTTTGCGGGAATGAACCTGGAGCTGTTCAGTCAGCTAATTTAGATTGATGATGATGACATAAATTATCGCTGATCACATCAATATATAAGCTTTAACAAACAGTCGATTCTTACTGAGACAACAAAGACGAAAATCGTTCGGCGATTGTGCCATTAACGCATTGACATTTGAACAGGTGCGAACAGGTTCTCGTAACAGCTTGACCAATTCAGAAGTAATCATCAATGTTCAAAGCTCTATAAAGTTGAATAAACTACTTAAAATTTTAAACATTTACCTGCCGGGGTATGGACATTTTAAGGATGATATAAATATTGGTTATAACGGTACAGCAATTTAAATAGCACTGTTATATCTACTGGTAAATAACAATTTGGAGACTGTTATAAGCGAGCAGGGTATGACTGATCAGTTTGGAAATTTAGTAGGAACCCAACAGGATATCAAACAGTAACGATCGTGGTAAGGATGAGTATGATATGGATGACCTTTTAAGTTAACCGTTATCACGGGACCCGTTACACAAGTGTCTTAACGACCACACCTCGTTGCCGTGGATGACTCCGTTATGACCACATAACTCTCTCCGAAAACCTTTCGCTCGCAACCGGCCCCGGAAACTGGGCCGCCGGCGGGCTGACCCGCTGCGACGCGAGCGCCGCGGGCTAACGGCCAGCCAGACAAACAGTACCACTTCACAAACTTATTATACTTCATTCCCATCACATTAACATGAAACCGGAATACAGTGATTACACACTATTGTTTCCCAGTAATAAGCACAGCGGATAAACGCTTGACTTGCAGCACGAAGGTCCCCAGTTCCAATTCGAGGCAGCATGTTTTTATGTCTCTTTTGAGAAGGCCTTTCTCGCCGCCTGGCTGGCTACTATCTTCATATTCTAAATCTGTCACCATAACACCATCGCTCTGTTCCAACTGTCATCGTATTACAACCAGACTATTCTAGACTTTTGCTACATTATCAATCCAAATTATTAGCTTCAAGTTAATTCATTATCGATAAAAGGTCATAATCTTTTGGATTTTCATGTCTATCTCCAGTGACTTTTATTATTATGGTCTACTTTGAGTAAGATCGAGAGAGACGGTCGCGAGCGAGATGGCGACCTCCTTATCTAACCCCAAATTCATCAGACCATAACTGAAAACCACTTACTTCTGATGAACATTAAACTCTCTACCAAGACTTTGATAAGTCTGCTGTACCTACAGAAAGAAATATAATTTAGCGATCCGTGTTGTGTTGTGTAAACATATTATTGACACATTATGGATGGGATTGCAATGATGATGGCCACCATTAATCATTGACCCTATTCCGCATATGACAGACCTTAATACAATGATATTTATTATAATCATGCGCAATCGTGAATCGTGTATGCAAATTGTCGATTGGTATTGCGTTTGGAGAACTCGTAGCGGTGATTGTGTATGCATACATCGGGCAGGTGGTGCTCGAGGAATGCTGTAACAGCCGACTATTACAGCAGTTAATAGCGTGTGCAATAGTTCGAATTCAACTGTGTACAAACTGCATCATATTAGTCAATAACTATTGTAACACAAACACCATTTTAAAACTTTGTCTAGTAGTCTACGTAGGTACCACAGCCGCTCCCGTCTCTACCGCTAAATGATAGTGTGCAAATATTACTGTGCCTTAGTACCGAGGTTAGACGTTAAGGTAAAAACACTTAAATACACTCAACCTTATTTACTTTTACTTTTCATTTGCATTTAATTTTTTTCTTTGAGACTTCTAATGAAATATTTCAACCGCATACTTTCCTTCTGAAGAAAATAAATATAGACTAAATTAAATATTTTCTTCGAAATTATTATCACGCTGTCGTCAAAGAAATATCCACCTTCTCATCATTCGTATACGATGTGTTTTCCTCTGTAAACGTTTAAATACAATCAATGGCGCTAAGTATTGCGCCGCGTATATAAATTTCGCCAGCGTCTCGAGTGAAAGGTGGTGCTTTCGAAATAAAAACAAGGAATGCGACTTCGGACCTCAAAGATGTTATCCGCCAGGTTCGCTGTTGTAATATATTAATTCTTTATAAACAGATTCGACTTCAGATCCGAGGCGTAGGTCGCGATCTCCAAACTAAGGTCACCGACAGTCTAGATAATTGCTAGACTAAAATATCAATGAGTCTGTCGTTTGGAGAACTGTCGGGCAACAAGGTCCTAATTAGCCCAACGCCTTTTCCGCATCACGATGAATTTAAAACCTTCGTTGATTAAGGAAATAATGTCATCATCGATCGAGCGGGTAGCGTTGCATTGCTGCTCCAAATAACAACTTACGACATTTCCTCGAGAGAATTATCGATATCTTGTTGAATTATGAAATTGTTACCAGCGCCGGTTTTTGTGTCAGGTGTATTTTGTAATGAGATTATATCATCGATTAAGTCAAATTCTTTTGGGCTGATTATCTCAACCTCGTCGAAGGCTATGCCAGGTGCGATCGCGGCATCCATTTATTTAACCAAATAGTTGTGAGTGAACATTACTGCTTGGACTACTTTGAGATGACATTCAATGCTGTTATTATCTTCTCCTGTATTCCAAAAATGACCACTCTGCTCATGTTTTATTTAAAAGAATGCTCATTTTGGATTTGGTGAAAACCGCGGGGAGAGAGTACCGTACCAATCTGTATACCTAATTGGCGAAGGTCAACGGATGTTTAAATGGACATATATCGGCTTATAATAATAATGAAAGACGTAAATTGGGTAAAAGCTGATAACTTTTAAATTCTTTAACGGTTTTATAAATACAGATACTATTAACCTCTCACTAATTGTGTAAAGGTTTGAAAATGGCGGATAATACTATCTAATAACCTATATTCATTTGACCTTGTATCCATGGTGTCTACTTTACAACGAGTTAACCCTTCAATTACACTGAACAAACCGGAGCGATTGCGATTCAAGTTAGAAAGTTAGCTTGTACCACACGACGGTGGGTTATTTTCGCCCATGACCATTTCTCTCCGACTTTCCCTGTTTCTGTACTTATGTATGTTAATTATTAGGGACCCGTGATCTTTACAGCCAGCTCTTGCATGTCGTTTCAATTGGGCATGGATTATTTTACCTTCACTTTAATAGTGCATTCACGACATTAATTTTATTAAAAGAGAGATGCCCACTGCTGGGTATAGATAGAGGTATCTGTTTGCCTCTGCAAGCTTTCTGCGGCTTTCACCATTTTCGGTTCACCGTCGCAAGTTAACGCTGCCCCAAAGACAAATGTTGGAGTACATAAAATTAGAGCAGACCAGTAGAGTTCTAGATCTACATTAGCATAATGATATGAGATCATTTCAAATAATTTATGTTGTACACACAAAACAACAATACAACAATGGGTAGATGAGATGGTCTTACAAGTCTAAACAATGGTATTGCAATAGTTTAAAGTTACGTTCATTTGCATCTGTGCCGAAGTGAGTGGTACAGATTATTTATATTCTTCTTCTAGGACGTTTCTTCCTCTCCCAGACAACAATAACATTTGTGTACAACTACTTTGTGATCAAAATAGCCACTACGGCCTCCATCAACAGACCTACCGTCAGATATTCTGCTCAAATGTATCTTATATAGTTCCTTTTGTGCGAACAATGCACAATCGTATTAGCGAGCGACAATTTGTGCAAAAATTACAAAACGCGTTTGTCGTAACTCACTACTGTCATAATCCAAATGTTTGTTACTTGTGCAACGGTAATAAAAAAAATTAGCCGAGCAGACATTACTGCACGGCACCGCCTTGCATCATAGTGTGCACATCCGAACGCATTTGGCAAAGAACTAATGTCATATTGATGTAAGAGAGATCCGAGAGTATTATTTTTACTCCGAACATGAACAAAATACTGCTGTGATCAATTCAGCACTACATCTAATTATCTCGCTATTAGTATGTCTGACTGTTGCATTATCATCAATATCATCGTCATCATTATTATTGTCGTCATCTCCATCATCATCTTCAGCACCATCATCAATTCATACACGCCCACTGTTAGAAAAATACCTTAATAGCTTAGCTTCTAACAGTATTGTATTTTTTGAATAAACTACGATTGTGATGTAAACATGAAATTTAATGCTATGCATAGCCGAGCGTTGTGATATTATGTAGTAGATGACACTTAAAATCAAGTGAACGTAGTGTAAAAAACTTTGTGGTGAATGCTCGTCACTTTACATCATAATAAAAAGTCGTTTGTAGTTCGTGTAATCGATTCTAAGTATTTGAATTCTGTACAAATGTACTTTATGTAATCAATCACTATTAGATAATAACTTTCTTTTAGCGAAATGTGCAGTGTAAGTGTTTCAAGCTTTTTTATTTAGTAACACGTGTACTTATTTTATTATAAACTAGAAGTATAGGTTCGATCCCGAGTCGAGCTGTTTAAGGTTTTTGTGAAGGAAAATATTGTGAGGAATCCCACATCTATAATAAAGTTTTCGAAAACGATTAAATCGATGATGGATCTTTTGGACTCTTTGGAAAAAGCCTTAAGACCCAGCTGTGGGACTGTCGAAGCGATTGTTTAAATGAGGTTAAGAATATATGAAGGTTAACTTAACAATATCAACCAAACACAGTGGCAAAAATATAACAGAACTTTATAAGTACTCGTTTAGAATGTGTTTGGGGATATTCATCATTACCAGTTGAAAGACGTCCACTAGTGGACATAAGCTTCTCCCAAAGAACACGCCGGAAGTTTACAGTACTCCTTAAACTAATAACATCTCCTTTTTCGTGGCGTTGGTTAAAAAAAGGGAAGTTACGCACTCCGATGTAACCATCGCCCCTCAACATCGATTCAACGCGCTTACGCAACGGTAAGAAACCATCGATTGCGCAATAATCGATTAGATGTGTAACATCGATGTTTGAATTTTCCATAAGTCGTTACATATTTTACATAATACATCAACAAGTTATATACATTGTTAAATGATTCATCTTCTCTCAGCCTATTCCTGTCCACTGGACTTAGAATTTCCAAATTTAACAATGAATTTACAACAATTCCGCCATTTTAACTTTAAACATTTAAAAAATTAATTAAATTATCGTAATAATACTCTATATTCCACTGCTGGGCGTGGGTGTCTCTCAAGGAACGGACCTGTCCCCAGTAGTCTTTCGCCATAGACGCTACCTCCCTTACTCATATTATTAAATATTATATAACCTTTTAAGACATTGTTTACTTTAAAAATAAATATTACACAAGTATTTCTAGTAGTTTTAAAAAACACTAGATCACGTGTGCTCGCGTGGTGTTCAATGAGGAAGTAATTTTACAGTGTACCGTTAGGATTCAATCTGAATTATGGTTAGTTGCGTTCTGTTGAAGCTCATCAGGTGAGGAGAGGGAGCGGGGTAGAAGTACAACGCCTTAACTACCCACTTTAATATCAAGCTACTCGTTTAAGCTATGAGACAACTTTGGAAACAACTATAATAATTTACTACTACAAAGCGAGAAAGCTGGTTTATTTTCTATCGCGAACTAACCTAAAATAATAGCTTTTTAATGTTTATCGTTCCCACTGTTGAGAGTCGGAGCTTTATTTCACATAAGTCAAGATTACTACGCTGACCAAGTGCAATTTGGTGAACACATATTCATTATAGCTGTTTATCCTGAAACTACCTAGTTTCTTCACGGTCACTCCTTCCCTTTTCCTCTCCTTACCTTCACTGGAAGCTAAAGCTCGGTAAGAATCGAATCAGCGACCTCGTGAAACAACAAATTGTCCAAATGGACAAGCAAATGCTTCCTTTGATTTTCTTTTTTATTAAAGAGCCTACGATTATGGTTAGAAATCAACATACGCTATCTCTTTCTTGCTCGAACCTCTAAGATTAAAATTACCATGGTAATCATCACCAGGTTCTTGTACAAATGGAATTCTATTTTTATCATTTTAATGAAATTAAAAAATTATTACTTCCTCCATGGTGCACTTTACTTATAATACGGAGGTCTGCGGTGCCATTCCGGGGTCACATGTTGAGTTTGGATTGTAGTGAGGTTTTATCTAATTCTCGATAGTTACCTCAAGTGCCAAAATATTCTCGGAGATCACGCATCATATTATTTCCACGATTTAGTTAATTTAATACTAAAATTTTTAAAGATATTCATAAACTTTCATTAATCATTAGAAACCGCTGTGAAATCACCACAAAAGTGAGTAGTTAGACTACCATACAATTTTAACCGTCACACAATCGCATCAGAATTCAAATGAAATGATCTACTTATAAAACTCATGCAAATAAATTCATTTTAACTATCCGATCTCTTCATAGATAAAGAAATAGGGTTCCGTGATTGTTACACAAATTATTTCTTCATCATTTATGTTGAGTAAAATATTATCTTCTTAACATTGATCTCTGTCATAACTAAGTCCAGCTTCCCATTTTTCTCATTCCTCTTCGCTCTATTCTAGAAATAGAAACAATATATCTATATAGAAATAATATAATAATATATGTTTTCTAGAAATAAAAATATAGTCTTCTAGAAGAATTCACATCTTCATTAAGCGCGTAACAACAACAAAAAGAAGGCAAAAAGTAATGCGAACATTACTATGATGTACTATGTTACAGAAAATACTAATGCAACGAGAGTTTACAATCGTGGTGAATAACATTATAATTAGCGTTTCATTGTTCAAAAACATCTAGATTTTTCTCGTCACCAGAAGCTGAAGCTCAATGAGAAAAGAAGAAGCTAGTGAAATAACTGTTGTAACGAGACTTAACACCTTATGTCTTACGTCGACTGCAATGCGGTGCAGTGTGTACCATCTTAACTAGCGCCGCGTTATGGACGAGCGTATCACTTACCATCTTGGTGCCACCAGGTGAACGTCTTGCTCGTCTCGTCGACTTGTAGAATAAAAAAATAAATAGTATAGGAGAATAATAACGATAATACAGGAAAGTAGTTTTTTTTTTATACTACTACGCGACGAGACGAGCAAGATGTTCACCTGATGGTAAGTGATACGCTTGCCCATGACAACGCGGCGCTAGTTAACCACATTGCGCTCGTCGTAAGACATAAGGTGTTAAGTCTCGTTACCCCAGTAATTACACTAGCTACAGCGCGCTTCAAACCGGAACACAGTAATGTTCGCACACTACTATTTGTCGGTTGCAATAGGAGCTGCGGTGGTACCCAGACGGTCTCCGGCAACAGAGACCTACCACCTGGTTAGTTAAAGAAGATATCTACCAGAGGGTGATTCGATTGCTTTTGAAATATTATACGGGACCACAGCAGCGGACGGAGCTGGTGTGTACTCCACCCGGTCGCGCGCCGACGCACCCCGGCCGCTGTAATTGGCGATGCCTCCGCGCCGCAGTGGACCCTGGCTCCGTCTCTTGCATTATTCATGGCGACACCATTGGCGAGGGCCCGGGCGTTCCGTCCGTAAAACGCTTTCCTAAGTGAAATGAGGAGAAAATTACCTTGTCCGCGCCCGCAAGCATTACAATAAGGCTTTATATTCATTCGCAATCATAAATCATTGCCTGGTCATATACCATGCATAGCGTATACCACGAGCTCAACAATCACCAGCTTAAGCATGCACATCACCAGAGTACCAAGTTGTAGTCTTGAGAAACTATAATTCTTGATTCGTTTCCTTTAGATGATGGTATAGTTGTTCCGAACCCCCTGGCCAGCTAACACCATCATAGATTCTGCCGCATAAAATTACTAGTCTATTTCATCTGTTAAAATATGAGAGCTAGATTTTGAGATAACTCATCAGCTAAGTACAGATACAGTCTCTAGAAGATTAAAATATCGATATCGGAGTAAAGGATTCTAACAGTTTATAAGTTTATTATAGTTTATGTTAACAATAAGATTTTTTCATATTTATCGCATTCTGATCTAAATTAAATAATTTAGCATTGAAGATTTTTTTAAAGAAAATATTTTCTTATCCTTATAAAAAAATATATCTTCGCTTTGTAAAGTTAATTCCGGACTATATTTTCATTGTCACATTATTGTTACACCATCATCCTTTTCATTTATAACCTTGTATAATTATCTGTAATATCTTTAAGGAGTCTTGATAAATTAAACTATACGGTTCAACATTTATACAACAAATTATTTAGAAATGAAAAACAAAGTTAAACACGCTATTAACATAAGACCGGCCTTATTAAACTGTAGCCAGTAATTTCCCCGCGCGCGGCCATTTGCAATGCAATCAAAGATGGCGGCCTGTCAACGGAACCACATAATGGAGGCCGCTGTTGCGCAACAACGCGGCTCTTTAAGTGGAGCCATAATGAATCTGCCGGCAAAAAAAACTTGTTGGTGCTGTAACTTAAGTAATTTCAAGTTTACCCAACAGATCAAATAGTCCCGACATACATTAATAATCTGTATTTAATCAACTTAAAATAATTTTAATACTAAAACCCTTTTTTTTAGGTTAAAGCGACTAAGCTAGCTTAGAGACAGTGTTACATTGAGACACCGACACGTCTAGTAATTCCACTAACTACAATCCTAATCAAAGCGTACAACAATAAAAAAACGTTTGGATATTGAAACAGAATCCTTTTAGATAACTTATTCGAAGCTGTTAAGCTAGTATACAAACATTACATAATACTCTTGGAGCAATAAGGTGAACCTTCACATTACTTTAATCCTCTAGACAGTAACAAACAGCACTGTCTAGACGAGCTGATGGAGCATGAGAACATGATGCCCGATGCTTTGTGTAATGGAAAAACAATGGGCAGTTCCGCGAGGTATCGTATCGCGAAGTTACCAACAAATTGACTGTACGACAGTAATCATACACCGACGCCGAACAATAGTGTTATGTAAACCATGGTAACCAGATCTGGATGTTGTCCGTATTGACGCCGTAATTGATAAACTTATCGAATTGTTATGTTTATAAAATAAACGAGTAAATCATTCAGATAACAGATAATCTTGATTACCAATCTAGTTTTTCATGTAAAACAAATAGAAGATACCAACAGGATGTCTATCCACGAGAATGAAGAGCTTCGCCTTTCTCTAGAATTTGGTGAGGAATTCATCCTCCACTGTAACACATTGAAAGATAATATCAAGTTGTTTTAGAAAACCTAAAAACTCTGACTTCCTCCCGATAAGCAGAATCTCTTTTAAAGTAATAGAGAAAAGTTATCTAATAGTAAAGAACATGCTTACAACATTACGATGTAATGTAAGAATGATTCCTCTACATCAGATCATGCAGATGCAGTCTTCACTTCTTCTTTGTTGGAATTACACTCACAACACGCCGCCGCTCTTCTCCAATGCCTTTCTTACGCACTTATGTAGTGGTCATAAGCCAATGCTTTCACCTGGTCAGCCCACCACATAGACTATCTTCCTCGTGACCTGGTGCCCTCAACCTTTCCCTGGACCAACTCAACAGCTACTTCCCCTCGGCATAAAAGACTGTACCAAAGACGATAAGTGCTGCTTTGATGCCGAACTCACCAGAGGAAGTATTGAATCTGATGTCATTCAATACTCATGATAAATTGATGATCCTTATAATAATGATATTTTTATAGCTACAGCGCCCTTCGAAATGTAGTACACTCCCGGACACATCTATCGGCCCACCTAGTGTTTAAAAGTTTTAACCGTGTCTAGCTAAAAATAAATGTTAGGTGGAGCAATAAGTTTTAATGCAGTTTTAAAGCTGATTTTTTAGTCAACCTTTATGTATGTTTTTTTTTTTTTTAATTTTGAATTCAGGATTATGAAAAAAAAAACGAAAATTCGAGTCTGTTCATTGTTTTCAACGACTCGGGAATGGAGAAAACTCTTTTATTTCGCACAAGTTGTATATTTTTTTTTGATGTGTCCGATTATTGGTTCCTTAAAAAGGCAAATCTAAACTTAGAGCCAGTTTTGACCAAAAAATATGGATACTCTGCCTGAAATTGTCGCCCAAGTTGTAAAACTTCTGCCGGCCAAATCAATTCGAAATTACAAAAAAATAAAAACAAAAACCTACATAAGGGTTGACCAATAAATCTGCTTCAAAACTGCATTAAAACTTATTGCTCCACCTAACATTTATTTTTAACTAGACACCGTCGAAACTTTAAACACTGGGTGGTGGGCCGATAGATGTGTCCGGGAGTATATTATAAAACTTTGTAGCCTTCTATTCATTAAACTTCAAGGAACTTTGAAATGGAATCTTTACTAAATATTCGTGTTGTCTTACTGACTTGTAGTACGTAACGGGTCAAATAAGTTCACGGCAAGTTACGTGGGTTAACTTTAATCCAATCGATTTTCATCACACACTGCCGACGCTTCGGGAATAATGATGAGCTGGTCAGCGATGAAGCGTTATGGGTTTTGGATGTGCCGCATGCTTTGAGCGTCGTGCCGCATCGTAAACGGTGCATCATAATTTTAGGGAAATTACTAATTTTTTAATGTATACTGGTATATAAAATATAAACAATAATCATGCCGCTGAGACTTCTTTCTCTAGAAGTTAGTTAAATCTGTTCAAGTTGCTAATTTCATTTTTATATTTGAACTTATTTCGTAGTTTTGCAAATATACCATTCTACCATCAGGTGGGATTGTAGTCAAGCACTGGTGTATGAAAAGTAAAAATATATATATATAATGGATTACATTACAAAATTGTTACATTTATATATTTTGGATAAACCACATGGGTTAGCTGGGAGTTAATTCCATTTAATAATAACAGTTCTTTTTAAACTTAATTTCAAATATGATAAAGTATGAAATTAAATCTCCATCTATCGGCCCACCACCCAGTGTTTAAAGTTTCGACGGTGTCTAGTTAAAAATAAATGTTAGGTGGAGCAATAAGTTTTAATGCAGTTTTGAAGCTGATTTATTGGTCAACCCCTATGTATGTTTTTTTTATTTTTTTTTGTAATTTCGAATTGATTTGGCCGGCAGAAGTTTTACAACTTGGGCGACAATTTCAGGCAGAGTATCCATATTTTTTGGTCAAAACTGGCTCTAAGTTTAGATTTGCCTTTTTATGGAACCAATAATCGGACACATCAAAAAAACAATCCAACTTGTGCGAAATAAAAAAGTTTTTTCCATTGCTGGGTCGTTGAAAACAATGAACAGACTCGATTTTCGTTGTTTTTTTTTTTCATAATCCTGAATTCAAAATTAAAATAAAAACATACATAAAGGTTGACCAAAAAATCAGCTTTAAAACTGCATTAAAACTTATTGCTCCACCTAACATTTATTTTTAGCTAGGCACCGTTAAAACTTTTAAACACTAGGTGGGCCGATAGATATGTCCGGGAGTGTATATCTTCTTCTAACCATCTTCTTTCGAAGGTATCATTAAGTTTTGTTAAACATTAAATTAAACACCGCAGGAATGTTTCGTGGGATACATTAAAAAAGACGTATGTTTAGCAGTGGACGTTAATCAATTGAGATTTATATTTATAAAGCAGACAAATAGCTAACATGGGTTCTGTTCCCACATTCACATATCTTCGATCACACAGTGAGATGATTTTATCTCCTGCTTAGGATACAGGACGCGTGTGCGACTGGGCGACATCCGTCCGCGGCTCCGTCCTGCATCTGTTTATTGCACAGGGTATATAATACATAATTTAATATACTTTATTTCTCTTCTTCTTCCTCTAAGTCGTATTTCCTCATGACTGAGGATCGTGGTCATGTTTTTAATGAAACACACCACGACTTTGTCAGTTATAATGGAGTGGTGTTGCCATTGCCTTCTCCATTTCACATACTAGTGCGAGGACAAATGCTCATGACATAGATATGCAGTTCCTTCATCGTCAGAGCAAGTGATATTAGTTGGTGTTATACTAACTGCACGTAAATTGAATAATTCATTGGTGCAGGTACCAACCCGGTACCTACGGATTGGAAAGCCGTTCAAACCACTAAGCTATCACGGCTTAAACTTTATTACGCTTATACTTTATTTAGATACAGGAAAGAACATAAATAATACTGAAGACCACACAAATAAAACAAGAAAAGTTATGAATTGACAGAAAATAATAGAAAAAGGAGTATAACAGATAAAGGAGTACAGAAAATATCCCTCACAGTCTTAAATTTTATGAGGCGGGATACATAAATTCAATTTCTCTTGTCAATCATCAGATCGAATAAAACTCAATGATTCGTTACCTTACTCTTCGAAAGACGTAAAAATTACAAAACCTTTTTTTTGGTTTTTTGGTTTTCTTTTAATATATCAGTAGTTCATTTAACAATGATACTGAAAAGCGGCATAAATATGCACTGTGGTATGACTCACCAACAGTCATTACTACTAGACTTATGATCATCACCAGTCTATAGACGTCCACTGCTGAACAAAAGCCTCTCCCAAAAATCTCCACTCCAAAGGGCGGTTCGTGGTCAGCATCTAGTGGTTTCCCGCGACCTTCACCAGACCGACAGTCCTTTGGGCAAGCCCTGCCCATTGCCACCAGACCAATCACCAGTAAAGTATTTCACTGGTGATATGTATATTGTGAAAGACCAAGTCATACAACCACCTACTATGTGGAACTGTTGCCGTTTTCTAGTTTGAAGGACGATTTAGCTACTGCTGTTTAGGTCAAGAGACAGTTAGCAACGTCTTTCTTTTTTTTTATATATACTACTTTGCGACGAGACGAGCAAGATGTTCACCTGATGGTAAGTGATACGCTTGTTAACAACGCGGTGCTAGTTAAGATGGTACACACTGCACCGCATTGCGCTCGTCGTAAGACATAAGGTGTTAAGTCTCGTTACCCTAGTAATTACACTAGCTACAGCGCCCTTCAAACCGGAACACAGTAATGTTTGTCTACTATTTGCCGGTTGCAATAGTCACTGCGATGGTACCCAGACGGTCTCCGGCAACAGAGACCTACCACCTAGTAAACCTTCCTGACTGCTGAGTAGTAAATAAACCTTTGAACGAATCCCCGGTGCAGCGGTGAGATTTCACTGCGCACCTCACCGTCGCAGTGCGTCAGTCGCTTTCACCTGCCAATGGAGATGGTCGCGTGACCATCGGCGATACTTCAGTAGATTACGATTTATATATGAATATATTAATATCACTATATCTATGAAGTTTTATGTAGATAAGCTTTGGACTGATTTATGAGCTCACTTTAACACGGTGGATAACGAGACTAGATGGTGATGGTAACTAGCCAGGTGTCTACAAAAATACTTTCTAGCCTTATAAAGTATGTTCTTAAGTCTAAACATGAGCACTATTTCAACTCACAGCCGTTTATTAGTTACTAAGCGACGTAACACGAATAAAAAGTGATTCTCGTTTCGCGACATCTCATTAGCGAGGCACGCGACACGCGATGTTCAGGGCAAAAACATCACTATGCTGTACATCATTATGTATTACTGATACATAAGAAAATATACAACTGATAGCACAGTTTCTACGTCTTACCTCCTCCCCTTTCTATCTTTTTCCTATATATACTAGATTACATATATTGTGAGTAATCATGACAGTTTCAGTTTGAAGGGCACTAACAAATCTAACTATAGCGTTGTTATCGGATATCTTTTGATGTGAAACATCTATAGGCTCACTTGTAAACCAAATTGTTGGCGTGGCGACGCTTGCCGTGGCGACGGGTCGCCACGCTATACTGAGGTGTATATATATATACTAGCTGACCCGACAGACTTCGTTCTGTCAAAAAAATTGGAATGTGGCAGTTTTTTGTTCTTACCTATTTTATAGCCAGCGCAAAAAATCTGGACTGAACCGTCACCCTGGTGATAGGGCGGTGTGTGGGGTTCAGCTCTATATATGTTCATCTAATAACTAATATTTAAATATTAGTGGGTTCCAGAAGAGTGGCCAAAGTTATAATTATAGTACATAAATTATATTTACTATTATTATTTTACAAGCTTTATTATATACATATATTTAGCCTATGACCATTTCTGGGTTATCATCTATCACCATACCAAATTTCATCAAAATCCGTTCAGCCGTTTAGGCGTGAAAGAGGAACAGACAGACAGACAGAGTTACTTTCGCATTTATAATATTAGTATGGATATATATATTTTATATGTAGTTGAGTGTATGGTGTGGCTTCTCACTCAGTTCGACGTTGTTGTTTACTACGGTACACATAACCTGCGTTTTTTTTTAATTTTTTATTTTATTAGCTGGAGGTTTTAATGTAAATTTTGCAAGAGCTAAATCAATGTCATTAATGACGTTTCTTCAAAAAGAATTTCAATTGCAAATCAACAACAATCCAAGAGAATCTACTACCAAATATGGAACAACAATAGATGCTGTATTTGTGAGGAATCTTGATGGTGTTTCATCCAATACTTTTGTAACGTACTTTAGTTATCATCGACCAATCGTCACCGTAATACCGGCAGAGGAAACTTCGAATATAACTATTACTGAAGTCACAGATGAAAATATTTAAATTGTGGCCACTTGATGTTAATATCGAATTTTTAAATCACATGTGAATAAATGTTTATTAAATAAAGTTACCATTTTCTGTAAGAAATTCGTAATACTTCATTTTTTCATTAGGCTATATTTAATACCTGTAATAATATTATCTTTTATGCATATTACTTGTACACACACGATGTTTCACATCTGCCAGGCGTCCCATGACGGCTCACATTTTTTTTTAATATCTACATCTTTACTACCAGTTGAATCTTCTCATTGTGATATATCAATAAACAAAAAAACTTACCGATCTCCAGAGTTACGTTGTGCAACCAATAAAGAAGCTTTTTATAAAATAATACTTTATTCTACAGGCAGACAAACGCTCTGTAGTACACTGGCAAGCGGATTGAACTTTACATGTAACTTATTTCTTAAATACAATAAGGGCTTTATGTTACACTTATTCTATGATGTGGTTACGTAACTCCAGTTAAATACAAATTCAAAATCTTGATGGTGTTACTTCTTCAAAGTCGTATTTCCTCATGACCGAGGGTCGTGGTCATCATGTTTTTTATTGAAACACACGACGACTCTCTTGGCATTTATAATGGAGTGGTGTTGCCATTGCCTTCTCCATTTCACATACTAGTATTACCACTGATGCTCATAGCATAGATATGTAGGTTTCCTCACGATGTTTTCCTTCACCGTCAAAGCGCGTGGTATTAGTTGGTGTTTTATGCTAACTGCACATAAATTGAAAAATTCATTGGTGCAGGCCGGATTCGAACCCGGTACCTTCGCATTGGAAGGCCGGCGTTCAAACTACTAGACTATCACGGCGCATGGATGGTGTTACTAGTGAAATCTTAAAGAGAATTACAAAAAATATAAGGTTTTGTTTGTGTGTTTTTAAATGTGATCCTCCACCGGATCCAGGCCATGCTACTTCTTAAAAAACTGACGTATTGTTTCATTTGTGAACAGGGTTCAGACCCTCGCGTGGCGACCTGCCGCGGCCGCCTGCAGACCCGCCGCTGCCAGCTCAACCAGGAGATCAACAAGGAGCTGCGTCTCCGAGCCGGCGCTGAGAACCTGTTCAAGGTAAACATGAGCTGTCAAGCAGTGTAAGTTGTATGCGGATTTAAGACGAAAGATGATGGATAAAATTGTTCAAAAAGAGGTGGGCCCAGTGTATTACTCGGATCTAGTAAGCACCGAACACAACTTCTCCGAACTGAGAGAGTTTGCGCACGAGCGGCGCGCACGGAGAAGTAGCGTGACGACCGGAGTCGACAGTGTGCTTGTTACGTCCAGCACGGAAGGGAGGAGAGGACACACAGGGACAAGGAGAGAGAATAAATAACTTGTAAGGAGTCAAGAAGGTGTACGTGGAGCCGAACTGAGGCTAGACCGCGTATGCTCTCCCGCGATTCGGCCCGTGTGACCTTTGGGTCGGTGGGGCCATAGGAGGTTGGAGGGTTGTCCCTACATTAACCAAGAGCAGTTCCAATAATACAATTTAACCAAAAACAGCGACTGCTTCATTAAAAAAAAAAAAATGTGTACTTGCGTGTACTAGCGTACACTCGTAAGAAGTGAAACTTCTTTATGTCGTTATTTTTCAAAAAATAATTTACTATATGCAACTTTACAGAAATTGGTTAAATAATGTTAAATTAGATAAAGTTTAATGAAAGGCTTTTATTATCATAGACATAAATACAAATTCTATAATTATTTCAATTTAGCTTATTACTACAAAGATTATTTTTGAATTTCATTAATTGTAATAGAATTATTACTATCATTGATGTCGTTATTATATATTTGTGTTATTAATGGCTTATGATAATTGAAATACGAAATACGTTACGTAACGTTAAAATGTGACGCGTAACGAAAAAATGTTACACTAAATTTTTTTCCAACCCCGATAAAGAAGTTTCACTTCAAAAACCTCTTTGTTACACTCGTGTGTAATTGCGTTGCGAACGCGACTCCGACTTCCGGTCAAAACAATGACTCCTCAAACAGTCAACGCACCCGACAACTTAACGCGTTAACAACGAATCAGAGTGAACTTGACCATCGGACTGTGACTCCCCTGCTGCGCGGCTCTTGAACTTATGACCTTGATAATGCGAGGGGTCTTCAAACTTTTTAACAGCTAACAAACACTATTTCACATGCTGCTAACTGACAATAACGCTGAGGATCTCGCGGCCATATTACAACCGGAACTTACTTATCAGTCACTGTAATAAAAACAGACAGCAGTCAATGGTAATATAATACTAGTTAAGTAATTGTGACGTCCGCGATACGCGGAGCTGGATATCACAAATAAATATATAATTAACAATAAAAGTGTACCTGTGGTCACTGCCGGCGACTGCTTCGGGGTACCCCAATCCGCTTCACACTGCACTTTGTGTATATGTTGTGTAGTGTATGTGTAATAAGTTCCGATATCCAACTCGTTAAACATATATATCACTTGCAACCGCTTCGATTGCAATATACGGGGACAGCTGCGCGCGCGATCCGACCGCGAACCCGAATCTCTAGCAACTCAACTGTCATTTGGCCACAGATTATAAATAACCGACCATAAGAGTAGACTATATTAAACAGTAATGTTTGCTTTAATTTCCAATAAGCCGATTGGAGTGGAGATCTTTGTCCAGCAGTGGGCGTCTATAGGCTGATGATGATGAAAAGTAATGTTTAAGCTAATGTTTATTTAAGTCATTAGCAAAAATCGCACGATGATCTTTTAAGTTAAAATTATAATCGAATCATGATGGATTAGTAATCAATAAAAGACGAAGATCTAAGTTACATCTCATGTTCTTTGTCAAACAATATTTATATCTTAAAATAAACTTGAACATGAAGTTGTTTGCTTTGAATGTGACTTACGCGTACGTTTCAGGCGACGACGAACAGAAAACTGCGCGAGACCGTCGCCTTGGAGCTGAGCTTCGTCAACTCCAACCTACAGCTGTTGAAAGAGCAGCTGGCCGAGCTGAACTCCTCGGTGGAACTGTACCAGAGCGACAGGTCAGTTTAATAACTTAACCGAAACTTTATTAAAACAAGAAAAGACATAAATTAGTGTATAGTCTAGTGTAATTACTGGGGTAACGAGACTTAACACCTTATGTCTTACGAGCGCAATGTGGTGCAGTGTGTACCATCTTAACTAGCACCTCGTTGTTAACAAGCGTATCACTTACCATCAGGTGAACGTCTTGCTCGTCTCGTCGCATAGTAGCATAAAAAAAAATTAAATTAACATAGTTTTGTTCTCCATTTATCTCATGATCTTTTTTATACTATATTAAGTGAGTGTACTTAAAATACATTAACTTTCATATGTTGCTAACTGAAGTTATGTTTCAAACTCCAGTACATCTGGATACGAACCCAAAACACCCGTTTTAAAACCAAGCAAAATACGAAGACGGTTCTTTATTTTTAACAGTTGATTAATATAAGAAACGAGCCGTGATAGCCTAGTGGTTTGAACGCCGGCCTTCCAATGCGAAGGTACCGGGTTCGAATCCGGCCTGCACCAATGAATTTTTCAATTTATGTGCAGTTAGCGTAAAACACCAACTAATATCACGTGCTTTGACGGTGAAGGAAAACATCGTGAGGAAACCTGCATATCTATGCCATGACCATCAGTGGTCAGACTAGTATGTGAAATGGAGAAGGCAATGGCAACACCACTCCATTATAACTGCCAAGAGAGTCGTCATGTGTTTCAATAAAAACATGATGACCACGACCCTCAGTCATGAGGAAATACGACTTAGAAGAAGAAGAAGAATATAATAAACATATATACAACTAAATAAAATTGTAGTGTCTGTTTGTAACATCAAAATAAACGCTTTTCTTTTAATTTATTCGGAAAACAAACAGTGACGATGAACATACAATATTAAAATTCTAATTATAATAATTTAGAACCATTTACACAGTTTCTTTGCAGCTTTTTAGCTATAGTGAAGAACATATTTTATCTTATGATTGATTTAGTCTAGTTTTCGAACCAGTGCTTGCTTAATAAAGATTTCAAAGTGTGTGTTTTTGTCGTAAAGAGATCAAGTTCAGTCTCAGTTCTCTAAGTGCATTTCGATGTATACATGATACATATACCAAAACCACACTTTTTTAAATTTGTGTCTGTTTGTTCCGGCTAATCTATGAAACGGCTGAACCGATTTTGATGGGACTTTCACTGGCAGACAGCTGATGTAACAGAAAGTAACTTAGACTACTTTTGTTTTAGAAAAAAAAGATTAAAACCTAAAAAAAAATTAATATTCTTCGATTCATATACGAAATTTGTATACATACATTATACATTACATAGTTTTTTATATTTATTTTATTTAAATACCACGCGGATCAAGTTTCGGGTAACAGATAGTCTATAATATGAATTATTCTGCTGTGATCTCGCAGTCCGCCATTTTATAATAATCATATTCACAGACACAAACAAGAAGCAGCATTAAAGTGAAATTCGCGTCCACTGTGTATATATTATTTTCTCAAGCGTCAATATATAATTTAATTTCGTTCAGACGGATTTCTAATAAGCAGCCGTTTTCACTTCTCAATGAATGAATGTAATTTGAACTTCTTTTTTTTACGTCTGCCCGGGGCCATAGTCAAGTACCACAGCCAACTACACAAACATTACTATGATCTATCGCAATTGGGTTTAGACATAAATGTAACAGCGTGATGATCTTCGAACAGCATCTGATTGATGAGGATTACTTGTAAGCAGTAAAGTTATCCGGATAACCAAAATCTTAACACATGTCTCTGCATTATGTAATACCTCTTCACACTAAAGATGCTGAGTGTATTCCAAGAGGCTTCAGGGTCTGCTGTGACTTTCACCTGATGGTATGTGATACGCTTGCCCATAACAATGTGTTAGTTAAGATACACTGCATCACATTGCGCTCGTCGCCTTGAGAAATAAGTTGTTAAGTGTCGTTACTCCAGTAATTTCACTAGTTCACAGCGCCCTTTGAACCGGAACACAGTAATGTTTTCACACTACTATTTGGCGGTTGAAATAGGAGCTGCGGTGGTACCCATCCAGATTTAATTAATTTAATTTAATTTAATTCTAAACACAATCTAAACAAACTGTTGTTTTGATGAGCAAGACGTTCACCTGATGGTAAGTGATACGCTTGCCCAGAACAATGTGTTAGTTAAGATGGTACACACTGCACCACATTGCGCTCGTCGCCTTGAGAAATAAGTTGTTAAGTGTCGTTACTCCAGTAATTTCACTAGTTCACAGCGCCCTTTGAACCGGAACACAGTAATGTTTTCACACTACTATTTGGCGGTTGAAATAGTCACTGCGGTGGTACCCATCCAGATTTAATTAATTAATTAATTAATTAATTAATTAATTAATTTAATTTAATTTTAAACACAATCTAAACAAACTGTTGTTTTGATGAGCAAGACTTTCACCTGATGGTATGTGATACACTTGCCCATAACAACGTGTTAGTTAAGATGGTATACACTGCATCACATTGCGCTCGTCGCCTTGAGAAATAAGTTGTTAAGTGTCGTTACTCCAGTAATTTCACTAGTTCACAGCGCCCTTTGAACCGGAACACAGTAATGTTTTCACACTACTATTTGGCGGTTGAAATAGGAGCTGCGGTGGTACCCATCCAGATTTAATTAATTTAATTTAATTTAATTCTAAACACAATCTAAACAAACTGTTGTTTTGATGAGCAAGACGTTCACCTGATGGTAAGTGATACGCTTGCCCAGAACAATGTGTCAGTTAAGATGGTATACACTGCATCACATTGCGCTCGTCGCCTTGAGAAATAAGTTGTTAAGTGTCGTTACTCCAGTAATTTCACTAGTTCACAGCGCCCTTTGAACCGGAACACAGTAATGTTTTCACACTACTATTTGGCGGTTGAAATAGTCACTGCGGTGGTACCCATCCAGATTTAATTAATTAATTTAATTTAATTTAATTTTAAACACAATCTAAACAAACTGTTGTTTTGATGAGCAAGACTTTCACCTGATGGTATGTGATACACTTGCCCATAACAACGTGTTAGTTAAGATGGTATACACTGCATCACATTGCGCTCGTCGCCTTGAGAAATAAGTTGTTAAGTGTCGTTACTCCAGTAATTTCACTAGTTCACAGCGCTCTTCAAACCGGAACACAGTAATGTTTGCACACTACTATTTGGCGGTTGAAATAGTCACTGCGGTGGTACCCATCCAGATTTAATTAATTAATTTAATTTAATTTAATTTTAAACACAATCTAAACAAACTGTTGTTTTGATGAGCAAGACTTTCACCTGATGGTAAGTGATACGCTTGCCCATAACAATGTGTTAGTTAAGATGGTACACACTGCACCACATTGCGCTCGTCGCTGAGACATAAGGTGTTAAGTCTCGTTACTCCAGTAATTTCACTAGCTCACAGCGCCCTTTAAACCGGAACACAGTAATGTTTGCACACTACTGTTTGGCGGTTGAAATAGCAAACCACTAAACAAAATTTCAGCGCTCAAATCACACATACTAAGGTATATGTTTAACTAGCTAAAGCTTTATTTATTCTACCTCTAAATAACATTGTTTGTTCATACCAATTTATTACTAATTAGTCAAATTATAGCAGGTTAAACACCGAAGAGGTGTACCTAAACAGTTACTTTATAAATCGTCAAAACAACAGTTTGTTTAGATTGTGTTTAAAATTAAATTAAATTAAATTAATTAAATCTGGATGGGTACCACCGCAGTGACTATTTCAACCGCCAAATAGTAGTGTGCGAACATTACTGTGTTCCGGTTTGAAAGGCGCTGTAGCTAGTGTAATTACTGGGGTAACGAGACAACACCTTATGTCTTAAGGCGACGAGCGCAATGTGGTGCAGTGTGTACCATCTTAACTAGCACCACGTTGTAATGGGCAAGCGTATCACTTACCATCAGGTGAACGTCTTGCTCGTCTCGTCGCATTGTAGAATAAAAAGAAAAAAAAAAAAATTTTTGTTAACCTCTTACAAATCATGTTTAATTTCATGGTATAATGAAGTCGAGCAAATAAAAAGAGCTGAAACTAGAAGCTGGGAAGTTTCAGGGTAAAGTATGCGAAAACAAAAATATTAATTACAGTTACGATATCGCGAGGTGGAGTTTTGAGACATAATGATTTCTTATATTTCCGCGAATGTTACACATTTATTAAAACTCGATTTTTCGGATTTTATCGCGTTTATTATTTGTTTGTTTATTCCCGATATCACATGGTACTCACAACTTTTTAATTATTAGATCGGACCATTAATAATAATTAAAAAGTTGTGGGTACCACGTGATAGCTGTGACATTTGGACGTCTGTCATCTCAGTCCTCCCGTGACCATGACTGCTGCAAAGCGGTCCAAACGTCGGGAATAAACAAACAAATAATAAACGCGATAAAATCCGAAAAATCGAGTTTTAATAAATTTAATTGAGACAGTTGTTCCAATTAAAAGTTGCTTCCCATTACTGCTCACAGGTATCATAAGTAATACAAGCACCATCCCATCGCAAAGTTAGATATTTAAAGTTATTCATAACACCGATTTAAGTTAACTAGTCTTTTACTATACTACTGTATACATTTACAGTTTGTTCAGGAGTTTCATGATTTAGTACCACCAGTTGTCTTTCACCACCAGACTTACGACAGGAGCAATCTCTTTATTGATATCGCGTAATCTAAGTCGTTTAGCTTCGACCTTCAATGTGAAGTTTCAGCTGCTGAATTAGTCTAGACTAGTTCGCTTTATCATCTAGACTAATCCACCATCGAAGTCCTAATCAAGTACAGATCTATTATGTAAATACTATATATGTCAATATTAAATAACATACACTCCCGGACACATCTATCGGCCCACCCAGTGTTTAAAAGTTTTAACGGTGCCTAGCTAAAAATAAATGTTAGGTGGAGCAATAAGTTTTAATGCAGTTTTAAAGCTGATTTTTTGGTCAACCTTTATGTATGTTTTTTTTTAATTTTGAATTCAGGATTATGAAAAAAAAAACGAAAATTCGAGTCTGTTCATTGTTTTCAACGACCCAGGAATGGAGAAAACTTTTTTATTTTGCACAAGTTGGATTTTTTTTTTGATGTGTCCGATTATTGGTTTCATAAAAAGGCAAATCTAAACTTAGAGCCAGTTTTGACCAAAAAATATGGATACTCGGCCTGAAATTGTCGCCCAAGTTGTAAAACTTCTGCCGGCCAAATCAATTCGAAATTACAAAAAAATAAAAAAAAAAACCTACATAAAGGTTGACCAAAAATCTGCTTCAAAACTGCATTAAAACTTATTGCTCCACCTAACATTTATTTTTAACTAGACACCGTCGAAACTTTAAACACTGGGCGGTGGGGCCGATAGATGTGTCCGGGAGTGTATATCTAATATATAAAATTCTCTTGTCACAATGTTCGTTCCCTAACTCCTCCGAAACGGCTTTACCGATTTTTATGAAATTTTTTATACATATTCAGTAGGTCTGAGAATCGGTTACTATCTATTTTTCAAACCCCTAAGTGATCAGGGTTGCCCACACCAAAAAATTTTATTTTATTTTTTGTGATTTTTTTTTCGATTTTATTTTATTATTGTGTAGCATCAAAAAATACATACAACCCTAAATTTTCACCAACCCCTGCTTTTTAATAGTCATTTTAATATTTTTGTCTCGCTCGATATCATCAATTATACATGGCCACGTATCAAACCACGTGGCTGTAAACTCCAAAAAAAAAATATTATCATTTGGTAAGTGATCCCCTCCACGTGTGTACCGGTGTCACCTCTCACCAGTACACAGCACGGAGTGGGGATGACAACGAATTCTATTTCTCTCAAACATTATGCCTTCTGTCACTCCCTCTACATATAAATATATTCCCAAGCAACTTTATTATTTATTTATTAATAACTAATATTATTGAATATAATTTATTATTAATACTGTAACGGGACATTTTCTTGCGGCGTCGATAGATGGCGCCAGTGGTAGGAAGGAGCGCGCTATGGTTTATGTGATCGCGACTCGACATAAGCGCGTGCACATTTTTAGTCATCGAGTCCAAGCAGAAGCTGGATCTCCACATCGGTTTTTGCGGAGTATACGATTGTATCCGACACCCGGAACTCTACGGATCTCTGCAGCACTAACTCGATCTGTTTTTTTGAGCTCCTCTGACCAGTGTCCTTTGGTCAATACACTGCATGTGCTGTGCAGTTGTCTTGGAAGAGCCCACGCCCCAACGTGGGGCGCTCCGCAAGAACTACTACAATCTATAATATAAATATGTGCGCATCACTCGACAACGCCTGGACCAATTTGGCCAATTTTTTTTTAAATGTTCGTTGAAGTCCAAGCATGGTTTTTACGGCGAGAAAAATTCGAATAATCGCCGGGAAGCCCCAAAAAACAGCGCTTTTCTTTTTCCTGTACAAACGTTCTCTAACTAAAATGTAGAGTCAATTTGAACTTTATTGCTATTCTGTAAAGTTCATATTAAATTACAAGCTTTCACTGCTGTCTAAACAATGTAGGTGTGTTCCTAACGCTAAAGAGTAAATTTACACTTTATTACAGCTACACAAAGTTCAAATTCAATAATTCTATTAAAACAGTGTGCGTATGCGCGTCGGAGGATCTAACGCCGCGTGCTGAAATTAAAACGAAACAAATAATAACATAAATAGTCACAAAATGTAAGAGCCAAAGATCATTACTACTGATTTTCAATAAAGACGGCTTCGCGGTATTATTTCTTTTGTTTTAGTTTCGTTTTCACGACATTACATCAGTCAAGCACAAACCGCGTTACCGTCTGGCGGACCTGACAGACTTCATTCTGTCAACAAGATTTGGAATGTGGCAGTTATTTGTTCCTAAAAAAATAATAATAGTAATTATATAATTTATGTACTATAATTATAACCTTGGCCACTCTTCTGGAACCCACTAATATTTAAATATTAGTCATTAGATGAACATATATAGCGCTGAACCCCACACACCGCCCTATCACCCGGGTGACGGTTCAGTCCAGATTATTTTGCGCTGGCTATAAAATAGGTAAGAACATAATGATTTCTTATATTTCCGCAAATGTTACACATTTATTAAAACTAACTTTTACGGATTTTATCGCGTTTATTATTTCGTTTGTTTACACGACATTAATAAGTAATACCACCTGCTTGGGATCCTATTATCAATAAAATTAAACCAAATCCCAGGCGAACACTAGAAGACTTCAAGATACAGTGAGCTCTTTCTGCGTAGATCGGACCATTAATAATAATTAAAAAGTTGTGGGTACCATGTGATAGCTGTGACATTTGGACGTCTGTCATCTTAGTCCTCCCGTGACCATGACTGCTGCAAAGCGGTCGAAACGTCGGGAATAAACAAACGAAATAATAAACGCGATAAAATCCGTAAAAGTTAGTTTTAATAAATAGGTAAGAACAAAAAACTGCCACATTCCAATTTTTTTGACAGAACGAAGTCTGTCGGGTCAGCTAGTTGTTATATAAAAATACATCGAAATGATTCGAAGTATATGCAAAATGTGTTATAAAAAAGATGCGTTTAAGATGAAGGTGAAAGTGGTTTCTGTTCGATTCCGATATGGTCAGTAACCACTGCGGTGAAAGAATGCATATAAGATTTATATTTTACCATCACCTGATTGTAAGTGATGCCTTGGACGCCTTGGATCGCTAATAAATATATGTACAAAACACTGATTCATCCCTTTTGAAAGTCATCTAAAAATCTAACTTAGATGTAACTTGAGAAAATCACATTCCGCCTCCGGACACCGTTTAAGCACAAGTGAAAATATACGAGAATCGAACCGGCGTACCATGTTCGGTCAGAGTGGACCGGTCCGCTTTCGACGGATATCACCAACCGAGAACCGAACTGTGGACATTGCTAAGTAGAAATCAATTAAACTTAAACATATGATGCTGTTGTTAAGTAATAATTGATGTTAGGGGACTTACGAGCTGGTGGATATCAATTGAGAACGCTTTCATCCAGGACAGCGATGATTAAAATCACGGTGATAATGAAATACTTTTAGCCGTCGATAGTGTCATATCTGCCAAACGGCTGAACCGGCTTCATTAACAATTTTACCAGGTATTCAAACATTACTGCACGCCAGTTTGATGGGCTGTAGCCAGTGGAATTACTGTGGTAACTTAACTTATGTATCAATCAAAATGCGGTGATCAGTATACTACTACATTCTCAAAAACACAACACACTTGACCTGGACACTTCCACCTGTTCCAGCTGTTCATGGACGATGCTGATTACTTATTACGTCATCAGCTATCTCTTTCGCCTACCTAGTAGTGGAGGCAGAAAAAGCGGCGGACATTACAATTGATTACGGGTAATTACGAATTTTTCGGAGCAATTAGAAAGTGTCAATTGATACGCTTTCGCACCGACCGGCGGGCGATCGGTTAAATTTAACCGAAACTTTAACAAGGACACGAAATCTGATATACAAAGTGATTTAGTTCCCTGTAAATTTAACGAAACTCTTCTTAAGTACGCTATCTCTTTCTTACACTAATATATAGATAGAGATAGCACACGCTATTACCTCTTACAATATATAGTTTCGTCGTAAAGTGTCTAAGTTATATCCTTTTTACTTCAATCCAAAAATAACATAAATCTCAAGAGGTATTATCAGCCGGAAAACGCCCACTGTTGGGCAAAAGCCCAAAGATTTGAAGGATCTTCGCTTAGATCAATCCTATCCTATCTATATTCAGGGGCTTTTTGAAACCATCACCAGATTACGAATTTAAACTTTACTTCTCAACTCCTCTTTTTCCAATTTAACCCTTTAAATTTCTCTGAACGTCCATCACCATTACCATCACCATCAACCGATCCAATCACCATCACCATTTGAACGATCATTGCATATATATAATAAAAATTTCATCGTAATATATACATTCACTGTTTCTATTGTTTTTATCTGTTTATTTATTTATTTATTTATTTATTTGGTCTGTCAACAAAAATACATGTATGAGTTATAATGTATACATTTCTTAACTTAGGCAATAAGCGACATGTACTCTTAATTAAAGACAAACACTGCGTACATTGGGTATGGGTGCATAAACCGTATCAAGACAGGTGCTATAAACATAAATACAAAGAAGAATGCTAGATGTCTGCGTCTGGGGGGGGATTTAATACCTTGACAATTTTTGATTTAAACACTGGCAATCTATCGTGAAATATATCAAGAGTGTTATCTTTTTTTAAAAAATAGTTAAATAGCCTGCAAATTCTAGGGATCAGCGAATGGTGACCCAAATTCGATTTGTACGTTCTATGAGTGAGGAGAGACTTTAAGTGGCGTGGTATACGAGGCGGTACATCAAATGAATTTCTGTTGACGTATACAGATTCTCAAGAAAATATTTATGGTAGGATTTCGACCACAGACTCACTATTTTACTATTAATTAAAAAAATTTTAGAAAAACAGTGGTTTATCATTAAAAAGATCAGGATCCATTTAACAGTACAAACTAATTCAATTAACACGCGAAAGTTAACGCCGTTAAATATTCACCGACACCGCCATTGTTGAAATGTTCCCGCGCTTCGCCATTTTGTCTAAGGACGGCACAGATTAAATATATTTTATAATTGGTTTAATATTAGATTAGTTAAACTTAAGCTTATAAAGAATGTTAGAGAGATTTTTGATTTACAAAAAAGTTTTTTATAAGAAAATATAAAATCCAGATATAAAACCCTTATACTATATAATGTTCTTGGCGACACGTGAAAATGGCTGGTGCAGATCTGGAAAAAGGAGTAACTTCAATTGCTTAAATTTTCTAGCAAAGACCTGATAGTCCTGATAAAGAGAGAAACCTGATAGTCTTTGGTAGAAATTAATCATCAAGCCGAGGTTTTCCCAAACGATACACTGTGGGTTTCTTCAAAAAGGTTTCTCCAGGGTCCAAAGTCCACAGTTTATCATAACTGCTTACCATCAGTTACCACACTGTAATTATCTATGTAATACGCATTTAAAATACCAGAACTGCTGGTAGATCTCTGTTGGTACAGACTGTCTAGGTACCACCGCAGTGACTATTTCAACTGACAAACAGTAGTGTGGTAACATTACTGTGTTACAGTTTGAAGGGAGGTGTTAACCTAGTGAAATTACTGTGGTAAAGAGATACAACAAGTAGTGGTTTTATTGTGGTAACGAGACATAATAGCTAGTGATGTTATTATGGTAACGAGGCATAATAGCTAGTGATGTTATTGTGGTAGCGAGACATAACAGCTAGTGATTTATTATGGTAACGAGACCATAATAGCTAGTGATGTTATTATGGTTAACGAGACATAATAGCTAGTGATGTTTTATGGTAACGAGACATAATAGCTAGTGATGTTATTATGGTACGAGACATAATAGATAGTGATGTTATTATGTAACGAGACATAATAGCTAGTGAGTTATTATGGTAACGAGGCATAATAGCTAGTGATGTTATTATGGTAACGAGACATAATAGATAGTGATGTTATTATGGTAACGAGACATAATAGCTAGTGATGTTATTATGGTTAACGAGACATATAGCTAGTGATGTTATTATGGTACGAGACATAATAAGCTAGTGATGTTATTATGGTTAACGAGACATAATAGCTTAGTGATGTTATTATGGTTAACGAGACATAATAGCTAGTGATGTATTATGGTAACGAGGACATAATAGCTAGTGATGTTATTATGGTAACGAGACATATAGCTAGTGATGTTATTATGGTAACGAGGACATAATAGCTAGTGATGTTATTATGGTAACGAGACTAATAGCTAGTGATTTATTATGGTAACGAGACATAATAGTAGTGATGTTATTATGGTAACGAGCATAATAGCTAGTGATGTTATTATGGTAACGAGACATAATAGCTAGTGATGTTATTATGGTAACGAGACCATAATAGCTAGTGATGTTATTATGGTAACGAGACATAATGCTAGTGATGTTATTATGGTAACGAGACATAATAGCTAGTGATGTTATTATGGTAACGAGGCATAATAGCTAGTGATGTTATTATGGTAACGAGGCATAATAGCTAGTGATGTTATTATGGTAACGAGACATAATAGCTAGTGATGTATTATGGTAACGAGGCATAATAGCTAGTGATGTATTATGGTAACGAGACATATAGCTAGTGATGTATTATGGTAACGAGGCATAATAGCTAGTGATGTTATTATGGTAACGAGACATATAGCTAGTGATGTTATATGGTAACGAGACATATAGCTAGTGATGTTATTATGGTAACGAGACATATAGCTAGTGATGTATTATGGTAACGAGGCATAATAGCTAGTGATGTATTATGGTAACGAGACATATAGCTAGTGATGTATTATGGTAACGAGACATAATAGCTAGTGATGTTATATGGTAACGAGACATATAGCTAGTGATGTTATATGGTAACGAGACATATAGCTAGTGATGTTATATGGTAACGAGACATATAGCTAGTGATGTTATATGGTAACGAGACATATAGCTAGTGATGTTATATGGTAACGAGACATAATAGCTAGTGATGTTTTATGGTAACGAGACATATAGCTAGTGATGTATTATGGTAACGAGGCATAATAGCTAGTGATGTATTATGGTAACGAGGCATAATAGCTAGTGATGTTATATGGTAACGAGACATATAGCTAGTGATGTATTATGGTAACGAGACATATAGCTAGTGATGTATTATGGTAACGAGACATAATAGCTAGTGATGTTATTATGGTAGATTTACTATTTAAAGTTATGAAACTGGAGTGAGTTCACCTGTTAATAACTGTTACGCTCAACACAAACAATTAAGTTCTTTGTTACGTTTTTTTTTTATTCTACGAAGCGACGGAGTGTCAGTAGAGTAAAACGAGCTATACCTCTAGAAGAGACGCAGCTTCGATTCTTATTGAGCATGAGCTTGCTCAGGATATTTAATGACTTTGCGAGAGAAATACCCAAAATCCCAGCGATGGCAACATTAAGTGGGATGTTTATAAGCTTACATGAGCTAAGCAATCGAATCAGGCTTTTTAGTGCTACGTACTAACATATCCTTTGGTGAGGGGAGTAACTTCCTTTTCTAGCTTTTTTAATTTATTTTTTTTTTTTTTCATTCTACGAAGCGACGGAGAGTGTCAGTAAAAAAGTAGAACGAGCTATACCTCTAGAAGAGACGCAGCTTCGATTCTTATTGAGCATGAACAACTTGCTCAGAATAATGGTTAATGACCTTGCGAGAGAAATACCCAAAATCCCAGCGATGGCAACATTAAGTGGGATGTTTATAAGCTTACATAAGCTAAGCAATCGAATCAGGCTTTTTAGTGCTACGTACTAACATATCCTTTGGTGAGGGGAGTAACTTCCTTTTCTAGCTTTTTTTAATTTTTTTTTTGGGTGCTTTTATCCCTTACGGACATGTCAGCTCCTTTAACTGATTTAAAATTAAAAAAAAACTTTACCCGCTACCCGCTCATCACTAAAACCGCAGCACGTTTACTTCACCGCAGTAATTCCTATTCGATACAAACTGCTGAGTTTTTTGTCTTCGCCTCGTAACACATACTGACTCTTATCGCGGTGCAGTAAAGACTAATACGTAACGAGACTGGATCATTAAATTACATTTTTAAATTTAGTTATAAAGTGTGAAAGAGACGGTTGATATTAACACGTAAGCCACATGTACCTATGTTCGGAGGGTGATTGACTTTCAAATCAAATCTGGATCGTTGCAACTGTTACATCAGATTTGGAACACCTGAAATCCTGACAAAGGACTTCTTCTAAGTCGTATTTCCTCGTGACTGAGGGTCGTGGTCATCATGTTTGTAATGAAAAACACACGACTTTTCAGTTATAATGGAGTGGTGTTGCCATTGCCTTCTCCATTTCACATACTAGTGCGACCCCAGACGGTCAATGACGTAGATATGCAGGTTTCCTCACGATGTTTTCCTTCACCGTCAATATTAGTTGGTGTTATACTAACTGCACATAAATTGAAAAAATTCATTGGTGCACGCCGGATTCGAACCAGGTACCTCCGGTGGAAGGCGGGCGTTCAAACCACTAGGCTATCACTCTACAGCGTCTGACACAGCTGACAAAGGACACTGATCCTAAAACTTCGCGAAGCTGTTGAAAAAACTTATTAATTTCAATGGTGATGACTGTTTATTACCAGTAGCTTGGGGTTCCAGTAATAATGAAATCAAATCAAACCCCCAAGCTTACTATTAAAGAACTTCAAAACAGAATGACCTTATTCTGCTACGAGCCGTGACTAGTAAATAAAGAGCTGCGGATAGTCTGTCAAGTCAGGACCTGTCAGTTTAGTATCCTATGATCATGACTGCTGCTAAGCTTTTAAAACATCGTGGTAATAAATAATCGCCATAAAATCCATCAAAATTAGTTTGAAGTCAAGGTCAACTATAATAAACCAAAAAATCTTTCTTCCGCAGCAAAGAATGTTTAATGCCGATGATCCCGCTCGGGCTGAAGGAGACGAAGGAGGTCGACTTCAGGGAACCCTTCAAGGACTTCATCCTGGAGCACTACAGCGAGGACGCGACGGCTTACGAGGACGCAATCTCCGACTTCATGGACATGAGACAGGTACTTATCCAACTGTAGGTAATTTTGTGTCTACTAGACGTACAGACACTCTCGTCTATGGGTCTATATTTAATGCCTAATGATCTGAAAATGAAACATATAAGTGTTAGCCATTTAGCGTTTAGCTAAAATATTTCATCGGTGGTATTCCTGCTTTATGAGATCAGGGATCTCCGACAATAACCATAGATTCACAGTACAACCAAAGCGGTTTACTATTACACTAAATAACTGAGAAAGATTATTTGACTTTAAATGGGAATGGGTAGAACATATTACTCGAAGATCTGTTGGCCTATGAAGCAGTAAGGAATGGCGGCCGAGTACCAGTAAACACGGTGAGAAGCCTCCATAAGGTAGACCGACGATTTGAAAAGGTTTTTTTCTAGGCGTTTTCCTTCGTATCTGGGTCTAGGGACTTTCATTTCTTTCTTTTTATTATCTCTTTTTTAAATTGTTCCCAAATTTTTTCCTAACTTTATCACTTTTCACACTTTTAAGATCTTAACATATTTTAATTTCTTCTTCCAGGCATCGCCTCCCACGACTAAATCAGCCACATACCTCTTCACAATTTCTCTTATTTCTATTTTACATTATTTTCCTCTCCTTTCTCTTTTTTACATTGTCCTTATAATTACTAATCTACAATTCCTTTCTTATCTACTTCTCTCTTTCTACAAATTTGTATCTCATTTATTTAACATTACAACCTCGAATTCCATCTGCATTTCCTTCTTACTTTTCTACCTTTACGGGCTTTGTATTTTATTTTTATTTATTGTGTCTTGTATAATAATGTTGATCTGTTCCAGGCAATGCGCACCCCGGTCCGCTCCACCGTGGGAGTGGCTCTCCTCTTCAAATATTACAACCAGCTCTACTTCATAGAGCGCCGGTTCTTCCCGCCCGACCGCTCCCTTGGTGTCTACTTTGAGTGGTTCGACTCCTTAACAGGTCAGTGATGGCATGGTAATTAACATCTCTTTCATTCTGAATGGCGCTGTAACTAATGAAATTACTACGCCTTTAAATACAAGATGTCTAGTCGATCAGAAGTCTGACTTAATATTAAGTATATCAGTATCAATGTGGTGCTAGTTAAAATGTAATTGATACCTCAAGACACAATATGTTATGTCTCGTTACCCTAGTAATTTTACTAGATAATCATTTAAGAAACGGGAATATAGATGTAAATATAAAACCGTTTCTCTTTTGCCCCAGGATTATTACTGTTGTGATGGTGAGTAGACAAGCTCTGAATATACTAGGTCAGACTTACCAGCACCCACAAGCTCATCTTCTAAGTTATCAAGTTGATTCTTGTATCAAACTTTTATTATAAGCCTCTCTCCACGTTTTCAGGAGTACCCTCATGTCAGCGGACGGTGGCATTCGAGAAAGCGTGCGTCTTATTCAACATGGCCGGTATCTACACGCAAATTGGTGCTAAGCAGGTATACATTGATATCCATGCATATACTTTAGCTTCTTCGGAAGCTTGTCGCCCCATAGCTAGCTTTTTACACTCACAAGGAGTCCATACTCTATTATAAACAAACCGACGCAGGAGCGCAAGACGTGTGCGGGCCTGGACGGGGCGGTGGACGCGCTGCTGCGGGCCGCGGGCACGCTCCGGTACATCCACGAGAACTTCACCAACGCGCCCTCCGTCGACCTGGCCGCTGACACACTGCTGGTGTTAGGCACGCTAATGACGGTAGGTTATTTATTTATTTATTTATTTCGGTAGACTTACAGCTAATACAGGAAAAAATTAAACATAAATAATACGGAAGGCCAATTACAAGTCCACACAGCTATGATAGGAATAGGTATACATTGACAGAAGAGTAGAGAGGAGTGTGTATAAAGATAAAAAATTTAAATTAGTTATAAGAAAGGCTAAAAGAAAAAAAAGAAAATTACCGTAATAAAGATTGCCTAATTATAGTGATCATCCCATAAAGAAAAGTTGATTTAGTTTCTTCTTCATTTGTGACGCTGAGGTGTTAAATAGGTCAATATCAACTAGTGAAGAAACTGAGTTGAAGTGTCTGCCAACTCTTATGAAATAAGAGTTTAGTCTATAATTTGTTCTAACTAACGGAGTGTGTAAGAGATTCAGATTTCGTAGGGAACAAGAGGGTGTGCGCAAACTTACGAGCGCTCGGAGCTCTGGACAGTCGACGTTGTTGTTATCTAAAATTAGTAACATGGCACACAACCAATACGCAATAGATGAGTACGAATGTCATCCATTTGGTTCTGTTCGCAGGCGCAGGCGCGCGAGTGCCTCTTCGAGAAGCTGCAGCTGCAGGCGCGCGAGGCGTGCGGCGGCAGGGAGCAGCAGCTGCACGCCGACCTCGAGATGTGCCTCGACCTCGCGCAGGAGAGCGCGCAGCTCGCGCACGTCTACAACCAGCTCTACGAGAAGGTGACTACCGACCACATTATACCATGCCAATCGTTAATACTAAAATCCTCTTCAATGTTGTTCCTTACCCCTTGCCAGAAGATCCAAAAAACATGAAAGGACCAAGTATAAACAAATCACTTCAGTCATACCTAACTTATTTAATCTCTTCTTCTTCTACTTCCAGATGCAGAGTGAAGGCGTTTTCAACTACGTGCCATACTCCTGGGTATCCCTGGTTCACATTAAGACTGAGTTTTATAAAGGTGATTGTTAACAATATCTCACTTACTAGAGAGCATCTGCTTGCCACACCACTATGTTACTGCTAAGCAGTATGGGGAAATGAATTGTGATTGTAACTAGTAAAATCATCAATACCTACCTAGATGTACCTATAAAGACCTTAGCCTCCGTGGCTTAGAAGCTAGGGCTTTAATACGGAAGTCGCTGGTGATTTAACCAAGTAAACTGTCCACTTAAAACTGTAGCAGGAGTTTCCGAGTTTTCCCTGCCACGCTGTGCTTCTCTTGTTACTATACACTACTACTTGTCTGTCTGCAGCATTGGCCCACCAGTACTGCGGCGTGGCGCTGCTGCACTCGGCGGGGGGGCCGCGCACCGCCGAGCGGCTGGCAGCCCTGCACGCGCCCGACCGGAACAACGGTGAGCTCACATCAACCTTTCTTCCACTTCTTTACCTCTCCTTCTTTCGTACCTCTTCTCTATGTCTGTGACTTGACGTATGATGTTACATGGTCACGCAGGCCCCGGCAGCGCGCTGGCGGAAGCCGAGCCGGCGGCGCTGGGCCGCGCGCATCTCTCGGAGGCGCTCGCTCTATACGAGGAAGCGCTCCGACTGCAGAGGATGTGCCGGTAAGTTCATATATACCAGTAACGAAAAAATTCTTTTTTGTATATCTAGACTCATTACGGCCGCCGGTGCGGTAGATTTGTCTCTCACAACCTCAAGTGACCAGTCTGCGGCCGAGTCCCTCTGCTATGACAACACATGAACTACACTCCCGGACACATCTATCGGCCCACCTAGTGTTTAAAAGTTTTAACGGTGCCTAGCTAAAAATAAATGTTAGGTGCAGCAATAAGTTCTAATGCAGTTTTAAAGCTCATTTTTTGCTCAACCTTTATGTATGTTTTTTTTTAATTTTGAATTCAGGATTATGAAAAAAAAAACGAAAATTCGAGTCTGTTCATTGTTTTCAACGACTCAGGAATGGAGAAAACTTTTTTATTTCGCACAAGTTGGACTTTTTTTTGATGTGTCCGATTATTGGTTCCAAAAAAAAGCAAATCCAGTTAGAGCCAGTTTTAATCAAAAATATGGCTACTCGGCCTGAAATTGTCGCCCAAGCTGTAGCACTTCTGCCGGCGAAATCAATTCGAAATTACAAAAAAATAAAAACAAAAACATACATAAGGATTGACCAATAAATCAGCTTCAAAACTGCATTAAAACTTATTGCTCCACCTAACATTTATTTTTAACTAGACACCGTCGAAACTTTAAACACTGGGCGGTGGGCCGATAGATGTGTCCGGGAGTATAGTTTGTTAGTTATTTAAGCGTGTGTATTTATATATGTTTTTTTTTTTTTTTTTTTATTTTGAATTCAGGATGTTGAAAAAAAATACGAAAATTCGAGTCTGTTCATTGTTTTCAACGACTCAGGAATGGAGAAAACTTTTTTATTTCGCACAAGTTGGACTTTTTTTTGATGTGTCCGATTATTGGTTCCAAAAAAAAGCAAATCCAGTTAGAGCCAGTTTTAATCAAAAATATGGCTACTCGGCCTGAAATTGTCGCCCAAGCTGTAGCACTTCTGCCGGCGAAATCAATTCGAAATTACAAAAAAATAAAAACAAAAACATACATAAGGGTTGACCAATAAATCTGCTTCAAAACTGCATTAAAACTTATTGCTGCACCTAACATTTATTTTTAACTAGACACCGTCGAAACTTTAAACACTGGGTGGTGGGCCGATAGATGTGTCCGGGAGTATAGTTTGTTAGTTATTTAAGCGTGTGTATTTATATATGTGTGTGTGTATGTGTGTGTCAGGGAGTTGCGCGGCAAGGAGGCGGTGGCGCGCGCGGTGCGGGCGCAGCGCGAGCGCGTGTCCCGGGAGCGCGGCGCGCGCGCGGACGAGCCGGACTTCGCGGACATACTCGACGCGCCCACCATACTGCGTACGTAGACATACCACTCAACTGCTGCTGAACACTGCCTCGCTGATGGTGTCACAGCGCATATTTCTGTCGCCGCTCTAAAGATCACCTCAGCTTAGTAATCCAATAACGAAACCATTCGACAGCCTCGTCCAAGTTCGAGCTGGCGCTAACGCCGCCCGACTTCGCGCAACACCGCGTAGAGGACCTGTTCAGGTCGCTCGGACCCATAGCGGTGTTCTCGGCCAAGAGGCACTGGAGCGCGCCGCGGCTCGTCCAGCTGCAGAGGAACCACGAGAAGAGGAGGGAGCCGCGACGCGACCGGAGGAGCAGCAGAGGCGACGAGGACGGCAAGCTGCGCCGGCGGCCGAGCGACAAGCGCGACCACTCGGAGGACAACAGCGCGTACTACAACCAGGCGAGGGGCGAGGAGGACGTACCGGATGAGAAGAGGGTGACCAAACAGAACGGCGTCTACATCAACAGCTACAACAACAACAACAACTACGACTACCACCCGAAAGTGATCGACTACGAGCGTTACGAATACAGAGATGACAAGCTGAAGGACGGGAGGGAGCGGAGGAGGGAGTTGAGGAGGGTGGCGAGCGAGTACAGCGTGGCGGCGGGGGCGGAGCAGGAGGGCTTCGGGTTCTCGGTGCGGGGCGACGCGCCCGTCGTCATCGCGGCGGTCGAGCCGAACTCACTCGCGGACGTGAGTTGCTCTTGTGTTCTTTTATTCGCAACCGATTTTCTGAACTTTTGGTTTTTACACACCGGGCTTACTTTCCGCAGATCGGCGGCATGAGGGAGGGCGACTTCATCATCTCGATCGGCGACGAGGACGTGAAGTGGTGCAGCCACGACGAGGTGGTGCGGCTGATCAGGCGCGCCGGGCCCGCGCTCACGCTGCGCCTCGCTACACCCATGGATGGCGCCACCGTCAAGGTAACAGCATTTTATTGGTATTAAGGGCAACACCGCCGCAGTACTTTCATTGCCACTACATAATTTGCTCAGATTTGAAGGGTGCTGTATAAACATATATACATAAGCATCACTTTTTACTAACTTATTTTATTTATTTAAAAACTTTATTTGCACACAAAGAAAAATGTACAAAAAGGCGGACTTAATGCCATAGGGCATTCTCTCCCAGTCTACCATAGGTTGAGCAGAGAAGATAAATAAGGGTGCATTATTTTTGTAGTTGAGTATAATTACATATAGTACAATATAAAACACAATAATAGTGGTGGACACAACTATGATTGGTACATATGTTATAGGAAAGGTTAGTGTTATACATTGGCTGAAGCATACACATATATATATAAATGATGGCTGATATAAGTACAGAAAAGGAGGAGAAGAGCATATATCATAGTGACAAGTAGTGTTGCCACAACATTCGCTTAAAGGAAGCCTTACTACAAGCTGCCCGAACTTATGACAAGGATGTCCTGTTAGCGTCACTTGGCTTTAAAAAAATTCCTTCTGCCGCAGCACGCGCGCGCCCGCGACGACAGTGCCCACCCCCAGGGCGCGCCGGGGCGCGGCTCGCAGCAGGGCTCCGTGTCGGGCGCGTCCAGCGCCTCCAGCGGCTCCACCGCCAACACCGCGCGCACGCCGCGCCGCGCCCCCTCCTGGAACCCGTTCCGCCGCGCGCCGCACGCGCAGCCCCACCCCAACCTCACACACAGATAGCTGATGCACTGCAACATTAACACTTTCATCCGCTTAAATGATGCGAAAATTAAAAAAAAAACATGTTTTCGCTTTTTCGTTATCTTTTGACCAATATTATCATACAAAAATTAATTCCGTCACTATTTAAGCGGAACTGAGATATTTAAAAATCTTCCGTTGATATTATTGTACTGCTATAGTCTACAACCAACCTAACAATAACAAAGGTCAACGGAGATATATTGACGAGTAATTATTAAACCGCGTTAATATTAATTACGTAACTTTTGGAAGAACCACAGATTCGCAAATTTGGCGCCATTTTTAACGCATTTTTTTTCGACTGTTCAATTTGTTTACATGATAAAAGAAATCCATTTATTAACTAATAACAATTGCAAAACTACTTAAGTGGTTGAAAATCATGAATTTAATTTTTTTTAATATCTTTATTGTAAAAAAGTCTTTTAAGCTAGCGTTTGAAAATTTTTAGTGAATTTAAACGGTTAAGGTGCATTCAGGTTATATTGTTGGGTGATCGGAAATTTATCAACTGTTATGTATTTAGCTATCTAAATACATAATTAGAATTTCGGCTATGATTATCCAAAGGAATTTATTTAATTTGTTTGTTTTTTTTTTCTTAATTTTATATAATATCTATGTGGTAGTTTAGTCATTTTATTTATCTATAATTTAATAACAAAATCCAAATATGTAATGGAATTTTTGTCTGCTTCAAAAAATGCAGGGTTAAATCTAATTAATGGAGGTACATAACAAAAAATATTGCAAATGTCGCATTGACCGCGACGCGTCATTTTGAAACTGTCACATCTTTATCTCGCTCAAGACGTGCGCAGTTAAGTCAATAACTTGGATAGTGAATACGATTTTATACTTTTAAGTTATTTTTGGTATATAAAAAAAAACTACAAACAATGAAGTCGGAGAGTTTTTGCGTATTGGAAAAGACAAAATTTATATTTATGGAATAATATCAGAATTGATGACTTGCGTCCTACTTTTTAATTAGTAGAAAAAAAAACTAATTCTTTTGTACATTTGTGTCACTCAAAGGCTATCCATCCGATTTAATATAGAATTTAGCTTTTTAAAAGCAATAAATCGATACAAAAATTAACTTTCATCATCACATCAAACAGTTATGTTAATTGCAAATTTACCGCGGGCAAGTAAATTCAGCAATATTAGTTTCGATGGCTATCATTTATTATCCGCAGTAACGTAAATAATATATATTTTTTATTTCGGTTGTGATCGATTTAATTCGGTTACATTGATCGCATCCGGATAAAAATTTACTGTGAAAGGAACGTGTAAAAAATATATTTTAGGTTACAATGTATATCGGTGTATAGACTTGGTGTAAACGATGTAATGTTAACTAATGAATTGTAAAGATTGTATTTTTTGTCGAAAATAAACGTTATTAACTGGTTAGCGATTTATGTTTTTTTTTTTTTTAATTTTCATGTATAACAATAACTTAAACCGGCAATCGAACCTTTCGCCGGTTTCAGTTATCTGTGTTAATGTCTTTACGATTTAATTCTAAGTAATTTATACATTAACTAACTGACTCAGCAAACTTCGTATCACCTCAAAATAAAAAAAAAAACCTTTACGCCCAGATTCCCGCCAAAGTTCGTGAAATATTATAGTTGAGATCAGAATTTGTAGGTTGTCAATGTAAAATGACAAAACAAAAATATTCTTTTAAATTGTATTTAGTTTCTAAATGACGGGACGAACTTCAAATGCTTGAAATTCGAAAGAATAGTTTTTATGGGAAAAGCGAAATTGTTGTTTTTACCATATTGCAAGCATTTTTTTCATGTATTCTCACCTTTTAAACCTTCCCTGGACTTGGACAAATAATTCAAAACCACATTTAGCCAAATCAGTTCAGCCGTTCTCGAGTTTTAGCGAAACGCAATTGATTTTTATATATAAGAAAAAGAAGATAGATTAATAATTAAACATTTCAGTCAATAACAATTTTTTCTAATAATTATTATTACCTATAACAATAACCAAAATAATAATTTAATACTGTTGTTATCTATTAAAGTAACTTTCAATCAATCTCTTGGAGTCGTCGTAAACGCCGAAGAACACAAAGCCGCCCAGCGTGAAGGCCGTCATCCGGGGCAGGACGCCGGCGAACAGGCCCCTGAAGCCGGACTCCAGGTAGATCGTGGTCAGGACCGGCCTTATTCTTAGCTTCCTAGTGGCGGCGTACTCATCAGCCAGCATTATCCTGGTCTTGGCGAGGTCCAGTGGTGTTGTGACCGCCGCTGTGAACCCGCCGGCTATCGAACCGCAGACCGCGCTCTGAAAGATTTAGTTTATGACATACGAACAAATAACAGACAAGAAACCTCCATGCATAATGGAGATAACTAAATCAGGTAAGAAGATCTATCTACAAAAGGTACAGATGTGAACAGAAAGCATTGGAAAGCGGCATCAAACAATAGTGATAAGTAACTTATGGATAAGTAATTGCTTAGGTTAAAAATAGTACCTCATCATACATTATATATTATTTTATGATAGATTTTGGTACTTGCTTTCAGAATGGTGGTGGAAATGCTGCCGGAAAAATCCTCTCCCTTGACAACAAAGATAAGAGAATCAAAAAGTTGAAATTTTATTACAATGTTCACTCACCTGGAGCCCAGTTATCTCGCCATTGTTTCTTTCTTTGACCATTGTCTTCATCAACTCCCAAATCGGCAGCTCTATCAGACTAAACGGTATATCCCTTGCTACAGTGGAGAAGAAACCTCTGTACAGGCCATTCCGGAAACCCTCAGCTTTATAAGCCTCCATTAATATAGTGATTGAGCTCAGTTTCTTCATGCCTACATAAGTTTGTTTCCTTTGCTTAGCTATTTCAGTCGGCACTCGAATGAGGCAGGCTAGCTGGAGAAACATTTATGAGAAAATTAAAGTCTTCAATTGAACAGCAATATACCACATTTAATGTTCCCACACCTTGGACTTGGAGCGCACAAAAAGAAAACTTTGTAAATAATCTAGATCTCTAAACTCACCACTTCACCAACGCTGGCGGAGAACATATTCACCAATGGAGCATAATGCGGTGAAACCATCGGCTGTACCAGATTTTTAGTGGCTTCATAACTAACAAAGAACAGTGCTGTTGTTGGCATAGACGTCGCAGCAACTGTTCCCAATCCTACAGGCATAAATAAATGTAAACATCAACAATTCTTAAGATAGTAATGGAAAACTTTTTTACAAGAAACTGTTAAATCATCACCAACTTACCCTAACATGGGCAATAATATTTTGAATACAATGCTCAACTGCATATAACATCTTAAATACAAAAATAAATATGTACCTTTGTAAACTCCTCGGAAACCGCCAGCATTTTGAAAACCTTTTTCACTCTGTAGACGAGTTTTCAAAGTATCTAATGGATACAAGGTTAAATCTACTGATATACCAGCAAAACCACCTGCCTGGAAGAAGAAAAAAAAACAAGGATCCTGTAATAAAATTAACAACTAATATTTCTGGCTTGTTACCCAGTGATGATACTACTAAAAGTTGATACTCCGAATGTTGGATTATAATTTACTTAACAAATATACAATAGTAATTCAATACAACCAATGAATTATTTTGTATAAAAATGATATATTTTAAAGAGGTTTTTATTCACTTAATTATAATCTATTTGCTTATTACTCCAGTGTTTTAACTAATCAACAAACTGCCATGAAAAATGATTACAACCATGTACATACATTTTCAGATAAATGTAGAGAAATTTTGTTATAAAATCTGCAAATGTTACAAAGCGTATTAGTAAATCAACTCACAAACAATGTTGCAAGATGTGAGTTCACCGGCTTCGCCTTCTCCATTCTTATTGCACAACTAACAAATAATATTTCAACAAAAAAGTTCTTATCTATTTCTATTACCTCTTATATAACACGAACCAAACTCGAATAACTTGAACATTGAATTTTTTTTATATTGAAACATATTAAAGTAATCGTTAAGTCATTAAAAACTAATTAATGGTCGTTTTAACATATAATTAAACATCGCATGGGCATCAAGTTTTACACTAAGCTGTTATCACTACACATTGTAATGACGTCTCAAACCAGTGTTACCAACAGTTAAATTACATATTAGTTATTTTTGTTTATTAATAATGAGAAAATAATAAATTATCTTTATTAAGATATTGATTATATGTTGTCGACAAGGGCCGAAAATAAAAAACCCAAAGTTAAACGTTGTGAAGAAATTTAATGCACCTAAGGCCGACGCGCATTTATAAATTCACTGATGGTGATAAAAATAAAATATACATTATATTTAAGTTTAAAAAATAGACATCACGTTGATGTGATAGTATCTAATCGATGGAAACGGAACTAAGATCACAAAAAAATAAACTTTCTCCTCGCGTTGCTACGAAACAGTAACAAAGTTATTGACAATTTTTATAAGCTCTGAATATTTTTGTCATATTTTCGAAAAATAAACATGCCTAAAATGGTAAAAAATCCCCACGACGACATTAAATACCACAATATAAGGAAAGGGAGTGAGCCTGGTTGCTACCAGTTGCACAGGTAGGTATTAATAATTATCCAGAGCATGGTCGGCGGTGACGGTTATTCAGATCAATGGACTTTTAGTCCATTCCTATATAAAGCCACGCAGATAATAATTGCTAATAATAATTGATGGATTTAACTTGCTGGCACTGCAGCGCTTTTTCCTGTCAAACAGTATTTTAGAAGTATTAATAGTTTTGGGTATGAAGGGCTATGAAGCTAGTAAAATTACTATTTCATTTAGGCGATATTTCCTCGTTATGGGCAGGCTTTTTATTTTATGATCTAGTTATCGCTTTTAATTGTCTGCAATATAATATTTTACACATAACGTTATGGCCCAGTTCTTGTCAGAACTTTTTTTTTTTTTTGTAAATGTTTTTACGGCTCTGGATACGAGTCCTTTTGAGCCCTCTTGTCAGAACGTATCAGTAGTGTTGGCGACACTATAACGGTGTTTATTGCATGTAGATAGGTTGGTAATTTGTTAGTTTTAGTAAAAATAAATATGAGTCGGTAGTTGTAAGGGAAGACGTTGCCGAGGTCAGGTCTGGTCACAGCGCCCAACTGCTGAGCACACGTTTTGTATCTTACGCACGTTGAAACCGTTACTTTTTTATTGTTCATTTGCATATATTAAAGTGTTCGAACATAATATGCGCGTGTTATTTCACGTACACGTAACCTTCAAGTAGTTTCTAAATTAATAATTTTTTTTTTTGAATACAGACCTTCAGAATGTCGTCTGAAATATCCAATTACAAAACGACCTATTCACAAATGCGAGTTACCAAAGAGGGAGTACACTCTGGTGCCTCAAATCGGGGGTTGGAGAGCCCTGCTGGTACCGAAGACCGAACCAAATTTTTATCCTGCTGTTATGCAAAGGCAGGAGTATGAGAGATTGAGAAAACAGGCTAAAGTATGTTGTTTTTTTTACTGGTTGATTACTACAGATAAATGAGAACCCAAGGCAAAAATAATACTTTACAATGCTCTTCGTGCTTTCCGTCCTGGAATATGCTATCTATGTTGTCTATGTAAAACGTTTGGAGAGCATTCAACAACGATTCCTATATCATCTCTCTTATAGTGATCAGTTCGCTAAGGAAATATCTCAATTATTCTGTCCAATCTAGTATTTTTGCAAAAACTCTTTAACGGTATCTTAGACTGCAGTGAGCTTGAAATTTCCTTGAGTATTAACGCTCCATCTCAAATCCCGAGTAAAAATGTATTTAACCTTCGGAATATTCCCTCATTTAAAACAAACTTGGGTAACTTCGCTGCTGTGCCAATGCAATATAAGTAAGGCTATTGCAAAAACCCACGACCTGGACATGTCAGACATTTCAAGGTAACAAGTCCTGCGACTGTTATCCACTGATGAATTATAGCTACTTAATCATACTCTCTATTATGTTTTAATAGTTTATTTGCAGTTTTTCGTGTTTAAATGTAGTATAAATTCAACTGTCTATATGTCTGTCGTCACTTATATATTTAATGCTGTTGGTCTCCTATAATCGAAGAGAACGACACAATGTAAATTAACAATATAACACTATTGGACTTATCACATTGCCGGTGTACTAAGTACTTGATTATTTTGTCTAACCTATAAAACTGTATTTCTATCTAATTTAATGTACATAGCTTTGTTTTTAAGCAAATAAATATCTTTATCATGTCGTGTGCTTCGTTGGAGGTCCATAAAACAAAATCTAGTCTAGATACATGATGATTACGATCCCCAACAGATAGTGACTCAAGAGGAGGTGTTGCAAGCGATGCACGACCAAGAGGCCGCTATACAGAAGGCGGCGCGGGAGTCCGAGGAGCGGAAGGACTTGCTGAAGCGCAAGCTGCTGCCGCAACCGGGAGCAGAGATCGCTTCCGGCGCGGCCGACCCCGAACTGGAGGGACCGGATCAAACCGCACACACGCTGTCCAGGGCGGAGTGTAAGTAGTAGACTTAACCAAACCGTTGTTTACCGATTTAATAACACTTTTAGTATATTATCTTTATCATAAGCAATTGCTCATCACATTGTACTTACTGTTACACAGTACTCCGCGCTGATGCCATGCCGGGCCCGCGGCTCTGCAACCGGATCATCCTCGCCTCGAAGTGTCACGCGATACGCGACGCCCAGGTAGCCGAGAAGGAGCTCATAAAGAAAGAGCTCACGGAAGAAGAGAGAAGGTGAGCAATGTATTGAAAACTTATGACTTCTACAAACACAACTTCTGAAGATAGAAGTAGCTGTGAAATGCGGGAGAAATGAATAATTATTACAGATGATGTTATCTTCACGAGAATAGAGACTGAGAAGTTTTACTAAATTCTCCTAAAGATAACGTTATAAATAAAGTATTGGAGTGTATTGGTAGGCTGGACGCGGTCATGGAGGAGAACCGTCAGGCGGCAGTCAAGAGAGCGGAGGACGAGGAGGATCGCCGGCACCAGCTGCGGCTGCAGAACCTCGCCGCGCTTAAGGAACAGATACAAGCGCATGACACCGCCAAGGTCCTCATTATTGCTAATAAGAAACCAGGAGAACAAGCAGAATCCAGTTCTGCGTTATTTTCTTCTACTTCTAGTCTAGTTGTTTGATGATTGTGGAAAAACAAAATTCATACAAGCCCTCGCTGATCGTGTATACATTCTCGACAAGTTTCTTTATTGTATAATAACGTTAACGTTGTAGATAATGGAAGCGGAGCGTATAGAAGAGGAAAGCATAAGAGTTAACCAGGCCAACATCGCGATGAGGATCGACGAGGCGCAGAAGCTGAAAGAGAAGCAGGAGAGGCAGGCGAAGCTGAAGCAGATTCTCGATCAGGGTAGGAGCGATTAAACGGCTGACTTACAACGCCAATGCTGGAGGAACTTCTAGCAGTTGACTAATTTAGTAGAGAGGAGGTGACATTAATACAATATACTCTGAACTGCAGGAATCTACTAGTAATAGGTAACTTGCTAGACTCGCCTCGTATTTCTACCAAAACTATAGTTTTTCAGCGAGATGAGCGAGAAGTTCACCTGATGGTGATTTTTTTTTTTATACTACTATGCGACGAGACGATCAAGACGTTCACCTGATGGTAAGTGATACGCTTGATGACAACGTGGTGCTAGTTAAGATGGTACACACTGCACCACATTGCGCTCGCCTTGAGACATAAGGTGTCAAGTCTCGTTGCCCCAGTAATTACACTAGCTACAGCGCCCTTCAAACCGGAACACAGTAATGTTCGCACATTACTATTTGGCGGTTGCAATAGGAGCTGCGGTGGTACCCACCCAGAGGGTCTCCGGCAACAGAGACCTACCACCTGGTAGTGATGCGCTTGCACATAACATAGCGCTAGTTAAGATGGTATACACTGCGCCACATTGCGCTCTACGTAATACATAAGGTGTTAAGTCTCATTACCCCTGTAATATCACTAGCTTACCATTCAAAAAGAAACACAGTAATGTTTGCACAGTATTTGTGCGGCAGGAGTAGCAGCTGCGGTAACCGGCAAGAGACTTGCCACTATAGACATATCTCTCCTAATATTGTTCTTGTTGCGACAGGTAACGCCGAGCTGCTATATTTCAAGCAGCTCCAGAACGAGGAGGAGAGGATCATGAACCTCCGGATCGCGAACTTTTTGAAGCAGCGACAGGAGCGCGAGTCCCGCGCGAGGGCCGACGCCGAGGCGGTGAAGGCCGCCAAGCAGAAGGGCATCGACCATATAGCTAAAGCGCAGAAGGTCCTTATTATACTTGATATTTTAAATAAATTGCATAATTGCTTTAGGCTGTAGGTAAAGTTGTGCATTACAGACATGTTACCGTGTTCCAGTAATATCTAAAGAAATGTTTTAAATCGACTGGTTTAAGGACTATGTTGTGGGTAAGTCTGAGTACCACTGCAGTTCCTATTTCCGTCGTCAAACAGTAGTCTGATAACATTACTGTGTTACAGTTTGAAAGGTGGAGTAAGGTAGTGAAATTACTGTGGTAACGAGACGTTAACACTTTACCTCTCAAAATTAGGAGAACAGTGAGTATTGTTTATCGTCCTAACTAGCACCGCATTGGTATATAACTTAAAGCGTCCAGCTCGCCATGTCGCTTTTTAAATCGAGAGCCTTCTGGTATCCAGGCCGAGCAAGAGCTGAAAGAGGAGTTGGAGAGGATCCGCAATCTCAAGATCCAGGAGGACGTGGAGCGGGAGTACAGGCGCAAGGAGCGCGATGCGGCCATCAAGAGGAACCGCGACATGAAGCAACTGCACGAGGCCAGGGTCCACCAGGTCAGTGCAGCATTTGTTTGTAGTTAAAGAAAAACTTTATTCTCCCAGAGATACTGACTGAAGCCTTATGAGGAAGAAATGCTAGTAGACCCCTCACAAGATGTACCGAGGAATTGGTAACTTCGTGGGCTTTTGTCGGTTGTCCAGCAGTGGACGTGTGAATTGTACAAGAGTACATAATCATTTTTAATTTATTTTTCCAGATTCATGACATCCACCGCATGATCGCGCGCGAGATCGCCAAGGACGAGCAGAGCTTCAACAACGCGGCACGCCAGAACGAGGAGTTCCTACAAAAGGAGAAGCTGGTGAGAAAGGGAGCGGGGTGATCGAAATTGGAAGAGAGTTTTGGGGTGGTGAAGCTTTTGGTGGTAACATATAACAAAAGGAATAAGATACAATACTTACCCAGACTAACAGAAAAGACTAAGCGATATAAAACCCTGGGTTCCCTGAGATATTTATATGTCGCATTGTACATGATTTTGGTACTGGTGTTTTTGGTGAAGGAAAGATCGTGAGGAACCCGATGTGTCCCAGAACCAATTTTCGAGAACATGAGGCATCCGCCAACTCACAACCGACCTGACCAGCGACAGCTCTCATTCGGAGGGGATGCTACCCGTGTCCAAATTAAAATGTATAATTCTGTTGCTTAAAGATGGATGAGGAGCACAAGGCGCGCATCGAGCACCACAGACAGGAGATCATGAAACAAATCAACGATAAAGAGCGAGCCAGGTGAGCCGATATCACCATGATGTCTTCAATTTCTTGGGTCCCAAGAGACCGTCTAATTTGATACTACTTTTGCGTCTATCCCATTTGAAAGAGTAGCTAGTGAAATAACTAGTGGCAACGAGACACAACACAAGATGGCGCAGTGCATCATAGTATCTGTGGCAACATTAAGTTAGACACTTAACATCAGATGAACGATCACGTTAATTCATTAAAAAAAGGACTGTGAATTGTTTTTTAGGGTTTACAGTATATATTTTTTTAATTGTCACATATGCCATTAATAGAAATTTGCAGTGTATGGATCTTCCAAGTTCCGGCTACGCGCTGGCAACACTTTTATTATAACAATGAGCGCGGTTAGACTAAGTCTAATACTTTTATTGCTTCTCCTAAGATTACAAATCACTTATGAGAAATAAAACATTTTAAATATTGACAAACAGCAGAACTCCGCAATCGTTGACAAATTAGTGCTTATACACTGCAGCAAGTTTGATTAATTGAAATATAAAACAACAGATTTTTTTAATATTATGCAGATTTGATGCGTTTTAGTGAAACTTCAATCTAGACATATACTTGTAGACTACGCGAGCTGCTCACCATCAGACAGACACCACATCAATCAAATAATTAATTTTCATAACTTACAAATATCTTGAAACTTTTTACATCGCATCAGAGCCGAGTTGAGGGAGAAGATCCACAACGAGGGAGTCGCGCTGCGCATGGAGCAGGACCAGCAGGAGAAGTACGAGCGCAAGATCATCAAGTACAAGGTAAATATACTACTACAGACTATTTACCGTCTGTAGATACCACCGCAGCGGTCCTCACCGGTGGTAGGACTTTAGGGTAGGTCCAGGTGGTAGGTCTCTGTTGCCGGAGACCGTCTGGATGGGTACCACCGCAGCTCCTATTTCAACCGCCAAATAGTAGTGTGCGAACATTACTGTGTTCCGGTTTTGAAGGGCGCTGTAGCTAGTGTAATTACTGGGGTAACGAGATTTAACACCTTATGTCTCAGGGCGACGAGCGCAATGTGGTGCAGTGTGTTAGCTAGTTAAGACTAGCGCCGCGTTGTCATGGGCAAGCGTATCACTTACCATCAGGTGAACGTCTTGCTCGTCTCGTCGCATAGTAGTATATAAAAAAAAAAAAAAAAAAGTGGGAAGAGATCCTCAGGGTGAGTAATACATCAAGTAATGTGCATTAGTGTTCTGAATTGAACGGCGGCATAGCTTGTGAAATTAAAATACTGGAGTACCAAGACGTTTTAAAGCGAACACTGGTGCTGTGTAAATATCTTAACTACCACCACTTTATTGACAATTGTATAACTTACCATCAGGTGAAAATCTTACCGGTTTCGTTGATTCATTATATAAATAAAACAAGTTGATTTTAATGACACATAGATAAATTAGTCTTTGATTTTTTGTGATTCTATCAATCATGTGTAAAACGCTCGAGTCCCAAAAGTGGGATCATTAAGAATGCTGCTCTTTTGTATTTGAACAAAACTGAATACAGTGAGAAAATTCTTAACCTTTGTTATATTCCTATCCCTTCTCTATTTGTAACTACATAACGACGGAAGGTTTTTTCCACTCGTTGGGTTACCCCCAATATGAAGAGGGAAGTTAATGTCAAAAAAAAACTAAAATTGATAGATATATAAATGTAACCTGCAGGTGGGCGCGATGCGGGAACAGAAGGTTAACGAGAAGTACGTGAAGGAAGTGGAGCAAACGCTGGGCAAGCACGGATACTATTAGAGAAAGGAGCGCCTTTTATTTTACACCTACCCTCGGTTCAGCATAAAAAAATTATCTCAATTAGACCATACCGGTTTAATACCATTTGTAATACCAACAATTTGGAATAAAGGTGTATTGATAGATTTTTTTTTTAATCTACATTAGTGACTTTTGAAAATTTATTAGGTACAGCGCTTTTTGAACTGGTCTCACTTTACCCAAATCAGTCGAACGATGACGTCACGATGCACGTTTTAATAGTAACATTAAAGACAATATGTGAAAATGGAATCAAAAAACCGATTCCCCGCTTAAGGTAAAATTAAGGTTAAAATAATAACACAAGCGATAAGTAATTAGGAAACATAATGAAGAAATTTAAGTTGCTGGGAAAATGTTTAGATTTAATACAATAACATAAAAATTTTTGACATAATCATCGTGTTTTACTAGTGTAGCCCTTTCATTTGATACCCATATTGAGGGGGTTAAGGAAAAATATGTAATCCGCCATTTTGTATCGGCGGCCATCTTAGACTTATAATGTTATTGATTTTATTATATTGTATTGTCATCTAAATTAAATGTGTGTACCAAATTTCAGATCAATCTGTCAACGGGAAGGTGCTTAAATATCAATTTCTAATTTTGACCCAAATAAATTCCGTACGGGTCGAGCTAAATGAAACCGTTTAAAAAGAAAGACATTTATTTCTAAAGTAATTAAAAAATCATTACCATTCATAGCAACAATACTGCGCGTCTAATGTGAATGTTGTGAGATAAAAAATTACATAAAATATTATAGAATGTCAGTCAGTTTCCGTGGGGACCCAAAATATATCCCTGGGGCATACCGTCAAAGCGTGGTCAAAAGTGGTAACGCCGCCAGAAGTAGGATTTAAACCCACCTAACACAAGTTCGATTAATTACCGATTGCCTTCTCGCCGAGCTCCACGACCTTGTCCAGGTTGTCCTTCAGTGTCTTGAGCTGGTGCAGCACGTTGGTGTCCATCAGCGAGAAGGGTATAAACGCCTGCGACTTGCGCAGCTGCTTCGGTTGCAGCGAGAGCATCGTGCCGTCCTGCAGCAGTATGTTGCAGTTCGCCTTCTCGTCCGGCTGCATTCTGCGGCAGAAGTTAACTGTTCACTTGATACTATCTGTTAATTGTCGGTTGAGTTAAATATACCTGTGACAAATACTGTGTAAATAAAAATAAATTTTACTCCGCAGTTCACTCGGCAGAAAAATACTTTACTGTTGTTGGGAAATCCTTAGTCTCCTGCTCTTCTCCGTTCAGGAGCTTACCAGGAGCTATACACCTTTCCCTCTACTGTTACACACTGTTCAGATTGTACTCACGCATAGCAAGATGGCACCATAACAGGTGAACCGGACATGGAGAGCACCATCTCACCCTGTCGCGGCTGCCTCAGCACCGTCAGGGGGGTATGCGGCGCTACCTGAGTAAACACATTAAATGTATTTTCTTAATAAAAGTAGGGATGACCTGCAGAATCACCTGGTGGTGAAAAATAGTATCTGTTAGTATTACTATTACCACACTAGTTTTTGACTAATCCCACCCGATTGTAAGTGGCAATATAATCTTGGTAGTAAAGCACTAGTCTTGAAGACTAGTTCTACGGACAAACGATTAGTTAGGTTGACAGAAGTTTTTTGTACTCACCTGGCTATGTACCACCCTCACCATATAAATCTGCTGCTATAATAGTGTTGCAACGGACAGCATACGAAAGCGGGAGTACTCTATACAAGTACACTTAACTATATACAGTCTTTTAGGTCTCTGTTGCCGGAGACCGTCTGGGTGGGTACCACCGCAGCTCCTAATGCAACCGACAAATAGTAATGTGCAAACATTACTGTGTTCCAGTTTGAAGCGCGATGTAGCTAGTGTAATTACTGGGGTAACGAGACTTAACACCTTATGTCTCAGGCGACGAGCGCGATGTGGTGCAGCGTGTACCATCTTAACTAGCGCCGCGTTGTCATGGGCAAGCGTATCACTTACCATCAGGTGAACGTCTTGCTCGTCTCGTCGCAAATTTGTATAAAAAAAAAAAGTCTCATTGTCTCTTAACATGTAAAGTGGAGACAAGTGTAAGCTAAGCACAATCATTGATAAAAAAGCAACTCGGCTAACCTTTGGCGTTATGACTGGGTAGCTGTTGGCCATGTTCTTGTTGTACATGGGCGTGCGGTAGACGGAGCGTGAGAGTCGCCGCTGCGGCTTACTGACGGTCGTGTTCCGGCTGGTCTCCGCCGAGCGCGACCGGCGCGCGGTCTTGCGGCCCACAGTGCTCGGGGGACCTGCGGTTAGTAATCCATTAATATCCGAAGTACTCAGTTGGTGAAGGTAAGCGTCATCGCAGCAGCGTCCACTTCTGCCAAGCAGTAGTATGCAAACGCTACCGTTTCTATTTATGTGGTGCTTGAACTGGCAATACAATTGAGATAACGTTGTTAGGTCCCAAAAAACCCCACCACCAACCAGCCAGACTCCACACAGTAGCTGTATGAAGAAACATCTTAAACAAGTATAGGGAAGTGTTAAACATCTATATGGTCATCATTTCAAGCTATTGTCATCCACTGCTGAGTATAAAGGGGACTCATAGAAATGGTGACGTAATAACACTGTAAAAAATTTGAATTTGTTGTGGTATTATAATAAAAATTACTTCTATAACTATTGATAATTGATACTTAAGTAACAGCTAAGTTCTAAGTTAGATATGATAATGATAACTAACCAAATACCGATGGTATGGAAAACAGATCAAGAACAAAGCATAGAAAGCACTTACGTAAAAACTTCTGGTTTCTTCTCTCACCGGAGCCTTGGGACGAGTTCTCAGTCAGGTAGCCTGCCCCAAAAAGCCCGGTTAGTTGGAAATTGTAGCGTTATGGTATTGTTAGTCGCTGTGTTCATGTGATGATGGTGCACCCGTTGATATGTGAATGCAATGTTACAATAAAATAACTGATATCAGATCCCCGCTATTGGAGACCTACCAGTTTGAAAGACACTGAAGCTTATGAAAATGCCGGAGTGGCAATATCTTACATGTCTGAAACAACGAACCACAATGTGTTGCTGTAAACATCTTAACAAACACACCATTCATGCTTTTGTGTCACTTACCATACTAATGAAGGAATTGGGAAATCCACAACAAAGAAGGTAAAATTAGTTCATTGTTATTTATTACTGTAACAAGTTTTCTTTCGTGCATCTCTCTCATCCTGTCTCGGCGATAAACCATTTAGGCACATTATTTTTCTTTCAATTTATACGTCTTTCTCTTTCTTTATACTCAACCAAATTTTTCTTCTATGTAAAGTTATTTTTATTAACTCTTAGACATTAAAATTTTTTTTTTATATACTACTTTGCGACGAGACGAGCAAGACGTTCACCTGATGGTAAGTGATATGCTTGCCCATGACAACGTGCTGCTAGTTAAGATGGTACACACTGCACCACATTGCGCTCGTCGCCTGAGACATAAGGTGTTAAGTCTCGTTACCCCAGTAATTACACTAGCTACAGCGCCCTTCAAACCGGAACACAGTAATGTTCGCACACTACTATTTGGCGGTTGCAATAGGAGCTGCGGTGGTACCCATCCAGACGGTCTCCGGCAACAGAGACCTACCACCTGGTAAAATGTATGTAATGTAATGCTATGCTTACTAGATATGCAGCTATGATACTTATCCAATTGTTTAAAAGTCATCTCTATCTGCCTTCCTGTACAAATCAGATTTCTAAACAAGTCGGTTTCTTCAACAAGCTTCTACTAGTCAAAATTAGTTAAAAGAGCCAGTACAACAAAAAGATGAATTGAATAACAACACCTATTGTGAATAATGACAACTGTACACTGTGAATGTGACAGCTACACACTGAATAATTAGACTACAGTTTGATAATGAAGATAAAGCTACAAGTAAGTTTTTGCAGCTTCCACATACCATCGTCATGTGAAACAGTTGCACTTGAGCTTCGCGTCATCTTCTTTGTGGTATTTGTCACTTCTATAAGTGGCAACTCAGTTTTCTAGAACAAATTCATTGCATGAGAAAACAATTTACTAAAAATTATGCCTCCACTGGTACTTTCGTATTGTTTGCTTTACGTCTAAGGCGATAATATTTAGAAAAACATTGAATTCAAATCCACATAAGGAATGAGGCTCATTTGGAAAGTCCTAGTCTATGTTATGATATCACAGAATGAATTCAAACTGCATGTTTCTGTTAAACTTATTTAACTTATTAATGAGCAATAGTTTTTACCATGACATGAATGTAAATTAATGAAGAAATAAGTAAACAAAATACATGCACCCTTGAAAGTGTAAATCACTTTTAAAATGCAATGGCACATTGATCACTTTAAAGTTTAAAAGTAACATCTTGTGTTGATTATGAGTGCAATGCTATATAAATATTTTAATTAGTTTTTTAAAGTAAGCATATTATTTACTACTAGTCGATGACTGATGACCTGCATTGTCAATATAAGAGATATATACAAAATATAAATTTGTAACAAACATATACCAAAAGACTTACCAACTCTCCAATTGTCTTCTGTGAATATGCTTCATTGATGGATCCAATAAGTATCTTGAATGCTATCTCAACACTTCTGAGTTCCATCAGGGCTCTGTTGTCTATTTTGTGCTTCTGATCGGCAACTGCGAAAAAGATGTTTACGTACTAAACAAGTCATATAGTGAAGAAGTAAATGAGATGATAATCTTATGATGATAAATAATTTTAGGCCCACAAACTTTTGGTTACCCCATAGCAAAGCATTAAAAATTTCCTAGCATAAGAGCAAAACTTATTTGAAGGTAAAAGGATCCAGATCTGTCATGATTATGACTTATTCTTTTAAGATTTTAAAAGTGTCCTAGTTTTTATGTCCTTTTATAATCAACAATTTACACCACTGCCGAGCAAACCTCATTTGCCTGCGCCCGAGTGTAAAATATTCCATATAACAGAAAAAAGTACTGTTTATTTCTAGAAATGTAGATTGTTAAAAAAAATTCCACGACCCAGCAGAATAACGGTTTACAACGATATTCCAAACTCATCTAAATTTTACGTTGAACTTTGAATACAAAACAACTTTAAAATAACACGAAGACATTTCCTGTTGTTCATTTGTAAAAAGTAATTAATAAAAACTTTACGTTGTCAGTAATTGTATATTGGATTAATAATTACAGAAGTAGTTAATCATCGTTCCCAAAGAAAAACTTGTTTGTAAAAATAAAGCGGACTTACTTAAAGTATTAAATTTTTTCAAAGTGTCATCGTGGTCTGCAGATTTCTCTGCCTTTTTAACAAGTCTTTTAGTCCTGGCCATTTTAAAAGTTAATTAAAATAAAATTTAAATCTAAATGACAATTATTTTCGTCATTAAATATATTAGTCCTATAAATCTTCACTTGTATTTCGTGTATGTATCAAACGCAATTTCAAACAAAACACGAACTGAGCTAAACCGACATTTTCAAATATGACGTTCGGATACATTATACGTGATGAGAGTAAAGTGTAATGTTATTTTAATAATTAATAACAAAAATAAATTAAATCAAATAAAATGTATGTTTTAAATTAAAGCAGATTTAATAAAATACATGTCAGAACACAAAATAATTATTTGTGGCGACTATTGACTGTCTATACATAATTTACCAAAAAAATTTAAAATTGTCCAGATTTTTACATTTATTTGTTACTTATACACTTTTTATGTTATATACGTTAACAAATTTTAACTTAATATTTATACACTTTTTAAGTTTTTTTCTGACAAATGAAATGCTGATTGAAAACTACTTGCATATACCTAACTATTGAATACTACGATAGAATTGTTATGATGAATGAAGAATGGCGGACGCTGTCATAGTGGGATATTTGTTCACATTTTTATTAATAAACGCTTCCTATGGTAAGTGATAATGAAAAGTTTCATTTAAAACGTTTTGTTACAGTGTAATACATGTTGTGTGTAAAAATTTTAGTTGAATATTTTATGTATCAATTAATATCATAATGGCATCTTTACGCAGTGCTAAACCAGATATTTTATTATTGTTTTTCAATGTGACGCATTAGTTTAATAAAATATTTATCACTTATAAATATGCAACGATGATAAATTAGGACTTTTTTTTTAAATAGTGACCAAATAACAATTTGTAAGAGTACGTCTTTGGAGATATTGTATTCATAACATTAGTGACCTCCAAACGATTCCACATACTTTATTAAAATGCAAGAAACTCTGTATTATTTTTAACAATATCAAGGTCTTGTGTTAGATAAACGAGCTTAATATCGAAATACGCAATATGAATAGAAACTGCACAGATGTTGATACGTAAACAACAGGATATGCGTAAACATTGTCCTAATGGCTTTCATTTCTCTTAAATTATTAATACGTTGGTTAAGAATACATTTTCCGATGTATCATTTTGTTTATTTTAAGCAGCCTTAAGATATCAAAAATTTTCAGTTTAGTATGATAGTTACAATGTATTAGATATTTATTATTTTATTCATGGTTTTGTATTGTTACAGCAGGACTCCCTGGCCTGGACAACTCTGCTGACCCAGATGGCTCACCAAGCACCCAGACAGACAATCACCTTAGAGATGATCCTTCATCAATTGAGAAGATGATGGTACAGCATCCAAGGTAATACTTTTAAAACCTCTGTTTCTTTTTGTAATCATATTACAGCAGTTGGTTGTTTGCTTTATAGTAAATGAAAGTATTTATTTCACACACTTTGTAATATGTAGAAATAGACATAGCAGAGGTACCTACTTAAAAGTCACTTGATCGCAATTTAAGTGTGGGAAAAAATGTGATTGAATAGTAAAAAAACAGGATATTTTCTGTAATTATTTACCATCATAATCATATTGATGGTGAACTAACAGAGTTAAAATAGGTCCCCATGGCAGAAGTGGTAATCTCTAAGTTATAACTTAAATATCTGAATGTGAGTTTATCTCTATTATAATTGTTGTCCATCTGCTTCTAAACAGTTCTTAAATACCACAATTTTTTTTCTTGCTCTACACAGGAGAAGGAAATTTCAGAAAAGGTATACATTTTCAATGTAAATTGTTAAGTTTTTTTTTTGTTTTATAAGAATTATTTCAGGCTTAATAATATTTATCAAAGGAATATTGTAAAAAATTATTCTACCAAAACCAGAGACCTCTGAAATAGAAGTGCTACCAAACAACATCATCAATCTATGAAGATAATATAATGTAAATTATAAATAAAAAAAATAATGTTTTTGTAAAATTTACATCCTTATAAAGTAATAGCGGCAAAAGGAGACAGCTCAGCTCATGCTGATCGGGACAATAGTTTCCGATCAGCACTGGTTTTCAGCCTTTCCATTTCATTCAATTATACTAAAATTAGGAAATTACTATTCATATTTTATTTAAGATTCAAATAAATTATAAATTTTTTTGTTAATTAAAATTGTGTATGAAATTTGAGTAGTGATCAATATTCTTTATGTTAATAATGTTTAATAGACAATAAAAATGTTATACAGACAGACAGAAGTAATGCTCTCACTGTGAACTTCTTTAGATTGAGAAAACTACTCTGGTCTTCAGATATCATCTTTTTATGATGTTATTTAACCATTTCTTCAGCTATCTGAAAGGAGCAATTTTGCTCTCCAGATATTGCAACACTACAAAATTAATTAATAACTGTAATTTTAATGTACATTTCAGATATAAATGCCATCAATGTGAATCATTCGATTGTGTACTAGAGGAGGAAGCCACCGGAGTATGTAGAGATGCTCTCTACTGCTACAAGTCCTCGGTGAGAGCCTCCGACGGTACACTCCAGTATTCACGCGGTTGTTCCACGCAGACGGACCATGCGCAGTTCACTTGCTGGACCAATCAGCATCCATTAGGGTATGATACATTTTATTGAATCCAATACTTAAACTTGTGTATTACATTTATGACTTAATAATTGTCAACGAGAGAGTCATGTTTTGATAAAAGACTGTGAAAAGTGTTCTAAGCTGTATCAAAAAAGAAATCTGTTCAACATTGATACTCTTTTTCTAATATAACATGTAAGAGAAGTGAATGGACTACTTTAGACTAGTGGTGTGCTTTACCGTTTAAGACGACATTGTCTCTCATTACCAGATAGAATTGTGGTCATGATATACAATAAAAAAAAAGGAAAGTGAATCAATCATGTTCTAAGAACACCAGCTTTCAGAGACATTACTTACCATCTCTTGGTCAACATGGTAAATAAATTTATTCTTTCTCTATTTAAGAGAAGGTCCTGAGTCCCATCAGTGGGAATATTTATAAAGGTTTATGTTGTTATGGAAAACTATGGTGAATTTTAGAAATCTGTTAATTCTTTCAATGTTGGTAGGTTGCGCAAACGGCACACCAGTCAGCTAAACATCACGTGCTGCCAGGGCGATATGTGCAACGATGGCAGCTTCCCCGACCTCCTGCCTATTGCTGACACGGCAATAGAGCCGCTACCATCCAACGCCTGGAAGCTGTGGGCCAGTGTCACCGCGTCTGTTTTCATCGTCAGCGCCATCGGTGCTATGGCTATCTTTGTGCTGCGGAGAAGTCATAGGTGGGAACCAATTCTCATTCAAAAATTAGCTTCTAGTGAAGAAATAGGCATGTTCCAAGAACGAAAGCTTTCATGGAGATCCAACAATCACTTGATGCTTAATTGGTTTTGACTCTCATTGGGAAAGATGTCCCTGAGCCTCAGTTGTGGGGAATATTAAGTGCGCTGTGTATTTATAACTCGCTATTATGTTCAGGTTTCTATTGTTTAATTTTTATAATATAACTCGTGTCTTCACAGGTTGCGGGTGTCCAGGGCAGCTTTGCATAAGTTGGGGTCCGACTCTAACTACTTCTCCAGCAATATATATGGGCCTCATGTCACTAGCGCTTGCTACGAAGGTAATCAATGAATAGTGTGTCTCTTATTAATGAGTAGACTCAACTTCCCTCAATCACAGCTTTGAAATGTAATAAGTATCTGGTCATCACTAGTTATACTACTTATAGTGAATTTTTGACTGAAACAGTAATATTCTTTCTTCTGGTGTTATATGAACACAATAATCCTTTTTTTGTTTAATTAGACCAGATGTGCAAAACATTTATCTGGTGATAACTGAAGCCTATAACAATGTGATAGTAGTGATGGATTATTTTTTCTTATTCTTCTCTTTATTTCTTTGTCGAATGAAAAACCTATTGGAAAAGTCTTTTTGGTACATTTTCTACAACTTGGAGATCACTTCTAGAATTTCCTAGATATACATGGGTTAATGTTAACAGTGATAAAATGCTTACAGGTCTTGAAGGCTCTCAGAATGGAGGTGGACTGAAAGCGGTCGCTGCAGGAGACTCCACCCTAAGGGAGTACCTCGAGTGCTCAGTGACCAGCGGCTCTGGCTCGGGGCTGCCTCTCATGGTGCAGCGTACTCTTGCCAAACAAGTTACACTTATCGACTGCGTTGGCAAGGTATACCTAGAAGCTTCGACTAAAGGATAAGATGTTGAACATTTTTGCTTCATATTGTTATGTGCTCATCATCAGGGGAGATATGGCGAGGTGTGGCGGGGCTCGTGGTGCGCGGACAGTGTCGCTGTGAAGATTTTCTTCTCTCGAGACGAGGCCTCGTGGCGCCGGGAGACGGAGGTGTACAGTACGGTGCTGCTGCGCCATGACAACATCCTCGCGTACATCGGCAGCGACATGACCAGCCGGAATAGCTGTACTCAGGTACCACCACCATCAGCACCAATAGTAATGCACAATAGTTAGGTTTAGAATATAGACTACTTATCTCGACTCACTTATATATGCTAAATGGCGCTGTAGCTTATTGAAATTACTTAAGTAAAAAGATGTATCATCTTATGTGTCCAGATAATGAATACAAAGTTGTGCTAAGTAACTTACTGCTATAAAGTTTTAAAGGAAAGTTAAAACTCTACACAGTTGTGGCTGATCACCCACTTCCACCCGCTGGGATCACTGTACGAGCACCTGAACAGGACGACGCTCACCCGCCACCAGATGATGGTGGTCTGCCTGTCCACCGTCAATGGACTGCTGCATCTCCATACCGATATACATGGCACTCAGGTAATAGGATCCTCCGTTACATTAAGACTTAAAAAACGTACAAAATCTTTTCATGTTACAATTTATATCATAATCTTGCTTAGAAAATCTCAACCATCTTTTGTTATCAGACTATTGGATTGAAATAAATATTTTTAATATCACCTTGCAGGGTAAACCGGCGATCGCTCACCGGGACATCAAGAGCAAGAACATCCTGGTGAAGACGAATGGGGAATGTTGCATCGCTGACTTCGGGCTCGCGGTGACCAGGCAACACGTCAACGAGCACATGCTGCACAACCCGAGGCAGGGCACCAAACGCTACATGAGCCCGGAGATGCTCGAGCAGAGGTAATAAGAGATGATGTTAAATTCTTACATAACCTAGAGTATTCCCATTCCCACTCTCTCCATTCTGCCACTCCTCTCTATTGTTTTGATCCTGCCTAAGTTGTAGTAAACTCTGTCACCAGTATGAACCTGAAGTGCTTCGACGCGTACCGCAAGTGCGACGTGTACGCGCTCGCGCTGGTGCTGTGGGAGGTGTGCCGCGGCGTCACCGGCTGGGACTACCGTCCGCCGTTCCAAGATCTCGTGCCCACCGACCCCAGTTTCGAAGACATGCGCAAGGTGGTCTGCGTGGACGGCGCTCGGCCGGAACTGCCGCCTGACACACATCCGGTCAGTATTGTAACAGAATTCCATTCTAGTGAAGATGTCCTCTTTTTCACTTCTTCTTCTCCAACTCCACCATCATCATTTCAACCGATGGACGTCCACTGCTGGACATAGGTCTCTTGCAATGTATTCCACAAAATGTGGTCTTGAAGCTCCACCATATATGAACCTCATTATAATATTTATACACATCTATTTACTTATATATTATTATGCATGTATGTATATATATATATGTGTGTGTGTGTATGAATTTATATGTATATATGGATATATGTGTGTATGTTTATTTGCTATATCTTTTGATGTATTTATTTATTCAATGTTTTTTTTTTGTCTTTCTCCTCATCTTACCACCTACCATAACATCTCACCTCACCAAAAGTTGGTTGGTGGAGAATGCCCTCAGGCATTAAGCCCGCCTTTGTATACCTTATTTTGGAAGGTTAACAATAAAGTGAAAAAAAAAACCCTAAATCAAACTAGCGACAAGCGCTAATCAAGATCACACACATACAGACATAAACCCTCTCATTAAATTACAACATCCCACTTATTTCGTACGAGGTTAATAACATGAAAGTTTTTATTTTTTTTATTTATGTTTATGCTTTTTCCTCGGACTAAAGTCTGAGATCTTATTTGCTATTTATATATTTGTGTGTGTATATTATTTATCTGTAGTTTCTCCTAATTACTTCTATTATAACATGAAAGTTTTCCCCAGACTATGGTGGGCATGGCGAATCTGATGAGAGAGTGCTGGCACCAAAACCCTTCTGTTAGGCTTCCCGCTCTGAGGATAAAGAAGACGCTGCTGAAGCTCGCTGCGAATGACAACTGCATACACCTCAACGGTGATAACGAAGTGTCGGTGTGAATACGTGACAGTGTTTTAGTGCCATAAGTGACATAGTGATTTGAAACAGTGTACACGGATTATGTATCGGTGAGTATTTAATAATTGTTATGTACAGTTGCTACGTAAATGTATATGGTAGTTTTAAGATGAAAAGATCAGGATCATAGTGTCCGGCAGTCGACTGATTCTTGCGAAGTTGTTTATGGAGTCCTACGGGCTTTGTCACTTTAGAATCTCCCAACATAACAAAGTTCAACTCGGTGGAGATTATTAAAACGATGCTAACCGAATGAGAAGAATATATAATAATAAAACTAACATACACAGTATGATGGTATCCGTAAGGTACTAACGTTTATCAACAGCTTGCAAACATGTTGAAGGACACTCGTTTCATGATTTATGTATGGTGGAGACTTACACAAGTGCCGATTAGTATTTTAATATAGCCGTAGGTAATAATGTATATACTAACATAGTTTTACATAAGTGAATGTATGATTGTTTTAGATATATCTCAATATATAGAACTAACTGAAAATCACATTGTGAGCGTACACTGGTGATGTTGATTGCTCTAAGAAATCTGAATGAAAGCAATATTTGTTTTAATATCCATTTATAATTTTTTTTCATTAACAAAAGGGTTTAGATCATCAGAATTAATGGATGTCCAACTAAAAATGGAGGGATGACCCTTGACCTCAGTTTAATATAATGACAACGAGCTGTCAGATCGTTTCAGAATTTTCTATTCTTTAAGAAATTCAGTTTAAATTTTGTAACAGATTTTAGAGTAGGTGTCATCTAGCTATCCAACTCCGATTGGTAATGTCCAAATAATAATTTAGCAGTGGAATCAAACTTTGGATTGGACAATGTTAATATTTAGCCGTTGGTTCTGAACATTATGCATTAGTAATAAACAATTATCACCAACCCCCACGTATAGCATTTATTGTATCACTAACAGATTGTTAGAATTTAAATTCATTTTGAGCGGAGGACAGCAATCATCTGAAACTATAGGAACACTCGTTACCGTACACATGTATATATAAATTTTGTATAGTATGTAGTGTTGTTACGTTGTATACACAACTGCCATGATGCATTTATCTCTGATTAAATTGTGATGAAAACATTTCATGTGACAATAAACTGTTTACTCGCAGCACGGGAACTGACCGATGAGTATATATCTATATGTTGCAACAGATTCATTTCACGATTTGTCTGACTGTAAATTATGCCATTTAGAGTTCATATCAGCAGACGGAGACATCCTGTTACGATACAGACATAGTCCTTTGTAACATACAATAGTATGTATTGTTTATTGTTATCCTTTGTACAGATAATTATTAAATATTCATATTAATAAGTAATTGTAAAGTCTACAGGATGTTCACAAAACTTTAAAATTGTCTACTGATTTGGTTTTTTTATACCATAATTGTATTATTTAAATCATTACAGAGAACATTCTGTATAAGCTAAATTGATAATTAATTAAACATTCCTCTTATTGTTCCCACTGCTGGGACTAAGCTTTTTTTGACAAAGGTAGGATGAGACTTGTTAATAATCTATTCTCAAATTTTTATAATATAAAAAAGCTTGGGTTCTGTGAGGAAACTATGGTCCAAGTTCAACAGCTATCATAGACGTGACTCAGACTTGGGCAGTGATAGTGGAACAGTCTCGACTATCTTTGTGCAAGATATTTAGTACCAGCAAAAGTAACTTTAAGCGGAGTGTTAATTATAATTAATAAAATTTTGATTTTGTCTGTGGTTTAATAATACAATATATAATATGTACATGACTACAAAATTAAAAAAATTAAGTCGTTTATTTTGTGGCTGTACGTCATAAATGCAGTTGACTAAAAAGTAAAACTTAGCATCCGTTTAAAGAATATCAATGTCATGTATTTTTAATCTGTATTATATAATTGTTGTTTTTGTGCCGAACAAATTTTTTTTTAAGAAATAGTTTTTTTGGTTGATGTCGTCACCGCCAGTTAGTTGGTGGTGAAGTTGTTTAATCCTTTGATACCAGCTCATCGCGGAGGTCCCGCGCGAATCTTTTCCCTTCGGAGGACATTTTGTGTGTGTGTAGCGTCAGTTTAAACAGAACAGAATAAAATATTTGTCTATTGTTTTTGGTTTCATTTGTATCATCGAGTAGCCATTTTGATTATTGCAGGAATCACTTTCATTTGATGGTAAGTTATTTGTCGTCGTGAAATATATTTTTGAAATTACTGTGAGGTAACCAGGTGATCAAAATGTTGCCAGTTAAAGTCAGTTGTTAGTTAAAAACATTTAATTATAAATTAATACATATAAAAAGAGAGTACATGACGTAATAATAACTTAGAGCTAAGAAATGCTAAAATTGGTACGATTCTTGAATTTCAAGTTTATAAAAGAAAGAGCAAACTCTGCGTTAGGGTCTGTATACTATGTTACGTGGCGCACTCGCACGACGCGTCAAGTCGGCTGACGGGTCGCAGTGGCCGGTGCACAGGTTCGAATCCAGCTCGGCCTCTATACATATATTAAACGAACAATATTAAATGAGATGTCGTGGTCGAGCCTCGGTTCAGTCGTTGTGCTCGTCCTGCGCCAGCTCCTCCATGTCCTCCTGGTCGAACTCCGTGTCGTCCTCCGCGGTGGCCTCCTGGTACTGCTGGTACTCCGACACCAGGTCGTTGACGTTGCTCTCAGCCTCGTTGAACTCCATCTCGTCCATACCCTCGCCGGTGTACCAGTGCAAGAAGGCCTTGCGCCTGAACATGGCGGTGAACTGTTCGGATATCCTCTTGAACAGCTCTTGCATGGCCGTGGTGTTGCCGATGAACGTGGAGGACATCTTCAGGCCCTTGGGCGGGATGTCGCACACGGCGGTCTTCACGTTGTTTGGGATCCATTCGACGAAGAAGCTGCTGTTCTTGTTTTGGATGGAGAGCATCTGCTCGTCGACCTCCTTCATGGACATGCGGCCGCGGAAGATGGCGGCCACGGTGAGGTAGCGGCCGTGGCGCGGGTCGCACGCGGCCATCATGTTCTTGGCGTCGAACATCTGCTGGGTGAGCTCGGGGACGGTGAGGGCGCGGTACTGCTGGCTGCCGCGGGAGGTGAGCGGCGCGAACCCGGGCATGAAGAAGTGGAGACGCGGGAACGGCACCATGTTCACGGCCAGCTTGCGGAGGTCCGCGTTCAGCTGGCCGGGGAACCTGAGGCAGGTGGTGACGCCGGACATGGTGAGCGACACGAGGTGGTTGAGGTCGCCGTAGGACGGGTTGGGCACTTTGAGGGTCCGGTAGCAGATGTCGTACAGGGCCTCGTTGTCTATGCAGTAGGTTTCGTCGGTGTTCTCCACGAGCTGGTGGATGGAGAGCACCGCGTTGTACGGCTCGACGACGGTGTCCGACACTTTGGGCGAGGGCACGACCGAGTACGTGTTCATGATCCTGTCGGGGTACTCCTCCCTGATCTTGGAGATGAGCAGCGTGCCCATGCCGGAGCCGGTGCCGCCGCCGAGGGAGTGCGTCAGCTGGAAGCCCTGGAGGCAGTCGCAGTTCTCGCACTCCTTGCGGACGACGTCGAGCACCGCGTCTACCAGCTCCGCGCCCTCGGTGTAGTGGCCCTTGGCCCAGTTGTTGCCGGCGCCGGATTGTCCGAATACGAAATTGTCCGGCCGGAAGAGCTGCCCGTACACCCCGGAGCGGACAGCGTCCATCGTCCCCGGCTCCAGGTCGAGGAGGATGGCGCGGGGCACGTACTTTCCTCCACTTTCAGCCGTCGCAACTGAAAACAAAACGCAACGGAAATGAGTGGCGAGTGGTAGACTACTGGCGGTGACCACCGCAGCTGCCGAAAGACAAGCGAGACGTTCACCTGATGGTAAGTGATACGCTTGTCCATGATAACGTGGTGCTAGTTAAGATGGTACACACTGCACCACATTGCGCTCATAAGACATAAGATGTTTAGTCTCGTTACCCCAGTAATTTCACTAGCACCACGTTTCAAACTGTAACAGTAATATTTACACATTACTATTAGGCAGTTGAAATAGTCACTGCGGTGGTATTTAATGGGTCTGTAACAACAGAGACCTAATACCAATACTAGATATCTATCTCATCTCGCGGGCTGAATCCGAAAGAGACAAACACATTCATAAATAAGTTCAGTCTTTTTTCACTGCCATTTTCAAATCGCAAAAAAGGAGGTTCACTTGAATTAGTAGAAGAAGAAGAAAAGCTTCTCTGGATTATAAGTGACAAGTAACTGTCAGTTAAATTACGTAGATGAGATTACTGTGGTATATTATAATTGTTGCTAGTAAAATTACTTAGGTAATATACACTCCCGGACACATCTATCGGCCCACCCAGTGTTTAAAAGTTTTAACGGTGCCTAGCTAAAAATAAATATTAGGTGGAGCAATAAGTTTTAATGCAGTTTTGAAGCAGATTTATTGGTCAACCCTTATGTAGGCTTTTTTTATTTTTTTTTTGTAATTTCGAATTGATTTCGCCGGCAGAAGTTTTACAACTTGGGCGACAATTTCAGGCAGAGTATCCATATTTTTTGGTCAAAACTGGCTCTAAGTTTAGATTTGCCTTTTTAAGGAACCAATAATCGGACACATCAAACAAAAAATCCAACTTGTGCGAAATAAAAAAGTTTTCTCCATTCCTGGGTCGTTGTAAACAATGAACAGTCTCGAATTTTCGTTTTTTTTTTTTCATAATCCTGAATTCAAAATTAAAAAAAATAATAGATAAATGTTGACCAAAAAATCTGCTTCAAAACTGCATTAAAACTTATTGCTGCACCTAACATTTATTTTTAGCTAGACACCGTTAAAACTTTTAAACACTAGGTGGGCCGGTAGATGTGTCCGGGAGTGTATGTATGATGCGGTGTATATCTTAACTATTGTTGTATCACTTAATATCAAGTGAACGGTTGTGGCCGCGGAGCTTTGAGATTGCCGATTAATGGTAGCGGTGGTGGGACGGCGGGCGTGTGGTGGCCGTCGGGCGCGGGTCCGTTGACCGCGGTGTGGTTACGACGCGGCCATCGCCCCCGCCGTCCGCTGGTCACCACCGCGCTCAACTACAACGTACCCGCTTACAATGTTCCTTGCTGGTGGGCAACGAGACTAGCTTACAGTTTTTTTTTTATACTACTTTGCGACGAGACGAGCAAGACGTTCACCTGATGGTAAGTGATACGCTTGGTAACAACGTGCCGCTAGTTGAGATGGTACACACTGCACCACATCGCGCTCGTCGTAAGACATAAGGTGTTAAGTCTCGTTACTCCAGTAATTACACTAGCTTACATCTCCCTTCAAACTACAACACAGTAATGTTCGCACACTACTATTTGTCGGTTGCAATAGTCACTGCGGTGGTACCCAGACGGTCTCCGGCAACAGAGACCTACCACCTCGTAAGAAAGTACCAATAACAAAGAAAGATAGAAAATAAGAGAGGGAAATGACCACTGTGAGCAGTTAATACAGAATTCGCAGGTTCGATTCCTGTAAAATATAATAATTCAATATTTTTGTTTACAACACAAAAATTTTTAATACTTTAGCGAGTTATCAATTAAGTAAATACTAAGTAGAATGGATGTCATTGAACTCGCGGCTGCGGCGGACGGTAATTATACCGGATGAGGTCCGCAGCGGATTATGACCTTGACTAGTTATTAGTTAGGATGGTGTACACTGCACAGAGTGTACAGATAGTTGTTTCATTAGCTACAGCGCGCTTTAAGTTAGGATAATGTTTGCACACTGCTAGTGGGTCTCTGCTGCTGGTGACCGTCTAGGTACCACCGCAATGACTATTTCAGCCAACAGTATTGTGGTAATATTACTGTGTTGTAGTTTAAAGGGATAACGAGACAACACCTTATGTCTCAGCGACGAGCGCAATGTGGTGCAGTGTGTACCATCTTAACTAGCAGCACGTTGTCATGGGCAAGCGTATCACTGACCATCGGGTGAACGTCTTGCTCGTCTCGTCGCATAGTGGTATAAAAAAAAATCTAGTGAAATTACTCGGGTAACGAGACTTAAGAACTTATGTCTTACAGCGCAATGTGGTGTAGTGTATACGATTTTATCTAGCGGCATGACAAGCGTATCACTTACCATCAGGTGAACGTATCTCGTTGCTCGTAATTTCTTTGTTAGCGTGATGTTAAGTTGGTGTAAGTTGAAGTGTATCGTGGCGCTGACGCGCGTCGTCACGGCGCACTGGCGAATGGTGTTCCCCTGCCATAACGGGGCCTTTGGGGTTGTGGGCGTTTAGGATGGGGGTCTTCATCGCCTTCTCAACGACTCCGAGGAGCACGATGGCTGGACGTGGTCTCCAGCTATTGTAATAGCGTGAGGATGTTGGGGGCTGCATGAATCAGTCCCCGAGGCGGGCTATCTCAGCATAGCGTTAGGGAGGTGTCAGTTGTGTTCTGAACGGAGTTCCTGTCACCGCTCCAAACGTTGAGGACGACCACCGAGGGGGTTTTAGTGGGTAAAAATCTCCACATAACCCTGTCTCCCCCCCAGAAGACAGGGTATCTTTACGAAGATTTCGCCATCGAAAAAAAAATTGAAGTGTAAGCGTGCTGTCTCACCAGAGGCCTCATTGTAGTAGACGGATATCCGCTCCAGCTGCAGGTCGCTGGTGCCGCGGTACACGCCGGTGGGGTCGATGCCGTGCTCCTCCGATATGATCTCCCAGAACTGTTGGAAGACGGACGTTGTATCAGTATAACACACAACCACCAGTTCGACATGACTGAAGCCTTCAACCAGGCTGCGATCCCTCGGCATGACAATCTTCACCACCAGAGACCACTAACAATCAGATCGCGAATAATCTGATGATCAACTGAAGAAGTAAACATCAGTTCAGCAGTTTTATAACACACTTTTTTCGTTGATGGTTAAAAGTTACCGATATAAACGTATCACTTCCGCCTCCCGCCGATTCTTACTGCCGAATGATAATAACTAAACACAAGTAATGATTACGCATGAGATATAAGTCTTATTGTATTTTATTCACTGAAGCGATACGTTCACGTGATATTAAGTTATACGCGCCGCTAATTTGGATGAACTACAATAAATCGTATTGTACTCGCTTTGAGAAGTCTTGTTACTGCAGTAATTTACTTCTCCTAACCGGAACAGAGTAATTAAGTTACAAAAACGCGATGTTAAAGTGAAGCATTATCAAGGATTTAGTTTGTATAAGTTATTTCAACTTTCCCCCGCTAGATGGCGTTGTACGTTATAACAGCGCAAGTTACGTTTTAAATACAATATCGTTTTGACGCCGCTGGATGTTTGATTTGGACTACTCCAGAGGGCGCCGGATAGCACATAGCTTAACGTATCGAACAATAAATAACCAAATAGCACAACTGCGTATGTAGTTGTGTGAACAACTCAACTATTTCTCTTTTACATATGTAACGATCGCGTGATAGAAAACGGTGAATATTATCATAACAGTTTAATGGTACACTAACATAGTTAGAGGAAAGTGAATAACTTACAATAACAATTGAAATGATAACTGCAGCCTTTTAGCCATTTGTGATCACGAATGTTGCCATTTCTTAAATTAATATACTTTTTTTTTGTTAAGTTAAAATCCAGCAGCAAAATGTTAAATGGAAGACCAGCACAAGTGAGCTAGCCCAGTCTATTTTAAATTGAATAATATTTATTACTGTTATAGATATCGCAGATTCGGTTTCAATGGCAAATGTGATATTTGTTTCATGTTAAGATTTTTACTTGTCTGTATGGTTACCATCAACATTTTGCAGATCTGTTGCCATAACATCATTACTGCCATCACGTAAAGTATCATCTTTAGTATCACCAGCTTATACTCTAACACATGTGAAAAATGTGGACACCCTACAAAAATTCATAGAACAAATTGTACGTAATGATACCACGGGGTCGTTACACTGAAACTTAATAAATGATGGCAACACCGCCGCAGTTGGAGCGAATAGAGGTCGGGACAATGTATTTAGCGTTCATTAATTAACTCATTATTACTGCGTTAATGTTACCTGTAACTAGATACACAAAATTGGAAAAACAAGCACGAAATCTAAAGCCCGCATCAGAGGTATAATTAATAATGTAGAACTGGAAAAGGACCATCCAAATGGTGGGAAAGCGATGGTAGATGGTGGTGAGACAGCAAATGATCATCAGACATCAAAAGCTAAAGAGGAAGATCATAATGATAAATACAAAGCTGTTAAAGATGTGAGAAGAGATGAAAAGATGTTTTTCTATATACCGAGAGACGAGAAAGGATTTATATTTGTTATAGCAAATTTATAGCACTAGTCTATAAAGATTAAGACTAAGTGGGAACCTAAGTTAACGATAATTCCCTCTTGATAGTATCATTCAATCAGTACCAATTGTAGTAGTTGATGGAATGCGCCGGGAGCACTTTCTCAATTGCTTTATGATAATCATTCGCCAGGGTTAATAGGATTAACTGGACGGTCCGTTGAACCTCCGAGCAGTTCCACTGATCCTCAGGATGACGCTGGATCCTTGAAGTTTTGATTGGTGGAAGCTCGAACCTGGTCAAGTTGGTTTCATGTCCAAGTGTGGTATCCCGGGATACACAACCAGGACAATTTGATTCAGTGTCTCATGGGAATACGTTCAGACAAGATGACCTTCAGCACCATATCCTTTTGGACATGCAACCCTATACGGCGCATGGGCCACAGACCAAAATTTATTTTTCAGGCTCAACGTTTTATGTTTTAAGGATCTTTACATATATCAATAACATTTTAAATTCATTTTATGAACAGAAAGATGACAAACGAAAACGCAAATGGTGCGAAAAGAAACGCGTAAAATAAATTCAGAACACAAATTTCAATTTGGAATTCGTTACCAAACGTCAGATTATTGGAGATGAATGTTGCCAGTTAGAAAAATTGCTATATTAACATATACCTAATAAAAAAATATTTACTGTTTTAAGTTTCTTTTTATATTCTAGATAATTCTATATTCTTTTTGCTTGTTTTTATTTGTGTACTAAATTAACACGATTCTCACAAAGCTTAAAAAAAAGATTCAGTTTAATCAATACTGAAGTGACTATGCTAAAGGTCATCGGACCTTACCAAGTATACTTTAAGTATACTTACAGCAACGATCAAGTTATTTATAGAACAAAAAAGCTTTAGCTGATAGTTAATAAATTGAACTTTTATCTAGATCATAAAGCGGACGGTGGCGTGTTGCTTTTGAAATATAAAAATGTATACACTGCAATATTGGCTGCACCATGAAGAGGCTATGGTGTAATATAATTTACTTCAAATGGAAATCGAACGGTTTTCCTCGTATCCTTTCATAACTTATGCAAAGGCTGTGCTGTATTTTCACCCCTCCCCTCTCCACCCATTTCTCCCCACCTCCACCCCGCCCACGCCCGCGACGGCGCGGCGCCGGGGGACCCATTAATGTTCCTCCATGCTATATTGTATATAAACAACTTAGCTTATCCAGCGCGGGGAACAGGATAAAATATCCACACGACATCACCATCTTATGGCCTGTCGTAAAAGTCCACTAATACTAACAAATACATATTTAAGTATAAAATTAACCATAATCGGGATGGATAAAACCTCGAAGGTTTCTTCTTCTTGTAAGTCGTATTTCCTCTTGACTGAGGGTCGTGGTCATCATGTATAATGAAACACACGACGACTTTGTCAGTTATAATGAAGTGGTGTTGCCATTGCCTTCTCCATTTCACATACTAGTCTGACCACAGACTATCATGAAGTAGATATGCAAGTTTCCTTACCAGTTTTTCTTCACCGTCAAAACACGTGGTATTAGTTGGTGTTATACTAACTGCACATAAATTGAAAAAATTCATTGGTGCATTCCGGATTCGAACCCGGTACCTCCGGAGTGGAAGGCGGACGTTTAAACCACTAGGCCATCACGGCTGAAAGAACGAAGGCTGGAAGGTTTATCTAGTAATAAAACTACGTTGCGGTTAAAATATATTCAGAAGCCGTAATCGCAAATCGATAGCTACGCCTTTCCTATTTCCGTGTCCGCGACATTTCATTTCCGGTGTTTCGTTGCTGGTAACACTGGAGTTGGGAAACCCGCAAAGTTTCCGCTGTAACGCGAGAGCGGGCATCGAGCGCGGTGAGCGGTGGTACCGTATACCACCGTTCAGGTGACTCATGTGAATTGGTGGTAATTGCCACGCAGTTAAAGCCGAGCACTTTCGGAAACTGACCGCCGGCCGGATATAGAAGTCTGCGACCTGTGTTTATTAGCTTACCTATTTCTTTATACTTTACTCAGACTATCACATAAATTTAAGTATCAAGGATGATCTGAACTCAGAAGTATTCTCTGCTGATCAATCCTGGGTGAGAGAAAGAGTTATTGGCCAAAAGATAAACAGGACAAGGTTAAAGACTTATTATATGATCATAAAATAACGCTGATGGTAAGAAGATTGGAACGTTAAACTAAGCTTGAGGATGGATTATAACTTATGTAAAGAATAATACATACAGTATATATATTCATTAATAAAATAATAATGAGGAAAATCTTCTTTTTATTCCTTTTTTCCAAACATACGTCTTAATTCCATATACAGAGAATCTTACCCACTCTTCCCATCCCTTTCTCTCAACGTTCTCACTCTAACATCAATTTCGTTCGGAAACACTAATTTAACTTGTTTTTTTTTATAATTATTTAAAGTAAATGAAAAGAATATGAATTAATATTTTTGACTTTAAGCATTAGATCTTTTGTGTCCATACAATTTATATACGTAAATAAATAAGCTAATATTCCCACAGTTGGGACTGGTTGAATGATAGAAGTATAAAGACGATTTATACACCAAGCTGGCCAAGTATGTGGCGGGAACATCGACAAAAGCTGTTGTTCACGGATAACGTTTCTACCGATTGTCTTCGCCGAAAGTTTGACTTCACAAACAGCCATCGCGGTTGCGTATTATATATAATGATCGAGATCTTTGTAATAACAGCGAAGTGCTTCAGACGGTACATAACTGTTGTGTCAATTAAGTTTACGGGCAACGTCTGCCGCTCTCGATTCGGTGCCGTAAAATACCGTAACGGAAGACGGGACGAGAGCGGCGGCCATTTGCACGAACCGTAACAACCGTCTAGCGCGCCGGCGCACTCGCCGCTCCACAGACAAAAAATAACGAAATAATTTGAAAAAGAGATCAAATACTAATCAAAATATAAAAAAAAAACATCAAATTTAACATACAACAAAAATATATCAAATTATTAAATAGTGAACTACAAATAAATTAAAATCATTATTAGTTACTACGGTGATGTCAAGCGCAATGTTCCGCCGTGTTAATTTCCTTACTGCCGTCTTACTGTTATAGTTAGGCGTGTCACTTACCATCAAGTGAACGTCCCGTTATGAAACGCATAAAAGATCCATTAAGCGTATCGATATTACAATAAATAGAGAAAGTCCTGTTAGTCTGTAACAGCCGAGCGCATTCGGACTGCGGGGCCGCGCCGCAGCGAAATGACCACAGACACGAAATAAGAGTAAGCATAGACTAAACAAATGTCTCGGACATATCTACGTTTTATTATCTGTAACTATTTACCTGTGTTCGGTTCAACGTTGAACTATGGGCTAGCCGGCGCCGTCTGGTGTTGAAATAAAACAACCAGTGCCGTTAAACCGATGTTATATTTAAAATGTAAACACTCGTTTAATATGTAAGTTCCCAACACGAAACCATCGCACGTTGCAACAACGTGCAACGCCATCTAGTGGGCGAAAGTTGAATAAAACTTATACAACCTATTTGAAATAATTTCAAAAAACGTGACGAATTTTATATTGATAACGTAACTAAAGTGACGGTGAAGCAATCTCGTAACACTCCGGCTCTTCTTGACAGTAGATTTACAATATGAGAATGGTAGCCACCATCCAAATTCCACAGCATACAACCACGGAATCCAACACGAGTTCTTCGTGTTACAATGTTATCGCTTAGTCATCGCTCAGCGGCGACAGTTAAAACTACAACCTAGACAGGCTTATTGGTAGCGATACAAATAATCTGCAGTGTCCGAAGAAACGAATTCGATCCCCAAAAAAAAAACAAAGGCATTTTTTACACAAGCACCAAAAAGTACAACAACAAAGGAGGTTACCGCGGGCCTTGAAGTGTTCACCAGCTATCTGCTGAACCGGAACATGTTTTACTTTCAGAGCGCGGCAGATTAGATGGCCTCCATTTTTTCGCCGCCGTCATTAAAAAAACTGTCAGTATAGTGTTACCATTTGAAATTTAGATATTATCTATATAAAAAATTGCTAAGGTATTATTCGTTTGTGTGTATTAATAACGGCCTAAGCAATGCAGTTGTATTTTTAAAAAAATAATCAGGAAGAAAATCAAAACAAATGTATTATCAAGTTGTTGTGTTAAAAACAATTAAGTGTAAAGTATGTATGAAGTTGTGCAGGCCTAACTCCGCAGCCGACATCGGCATTAGGTATTTGGAATGTTTCTAAAATTATGGCGACACTACGCCGGCCGCCATCTTGAAGACGATCTCCGCTGCAATTTGAAAATAGAACACGTGACTTTTTCTTATTGCATCGCAAGGTGGCCGTTGACATCGGCTGCATTATTTTCGTCCCCCGCCGTGTTGCCATATCTGGCTACTTAAATCCCACACCGAGTAGTGTGGTATTTCTAAATCTGATGGAAAGGTATGCAAAACAGATATTTAAACAATAGATGGCGCTAGTTGTGTATGAAAACGTAGAACAGTGTTACCATAATTGTCTATAAAAATTAACTTATTTGTTCTTGTAATTTTCTTGGTTTTGTATCTTAGATAAATGTTTATAAAAAAAACAATCCGTCAACGTTGACAGTTGAAACTTAAAATGTATATGTTGAGAGCATGTTAATAAAACACCAGTTCCGGCGGGCGTATTTTAAAAACATCAAAGTGAAAGAAAAATAAAACAAAGCGCGACCGGCCGCCGCCTGTTGAAATAAACCAAGTGGCTGCAATGTAAACACTAGCCACTTACCGACAGCGAGGAGTTGGGAAAAAAGATGATGAAAACTTAAAGTTATAAACAAACACTTGGCCATCTTCTTTAGGAAGCAGAGAAGAATGTAATCCACTGGGTTCAATACTAATGTAATGCCTTCGCGGCTGAGGATTCAAACTCGATTCCAGGACCACATATTTTAACTACCCTCATATATACAGACTCACCATCCACGACCTCCCCAACTTATAAACAAGTGTTAAAGTCAAGTTCTTAAGTAACCACCTCAATTTGAGACAAAGTCTAAACACGACATTGACGTCTTCGGACATCCCTTTCCTGTCTTCAAACATAAATTGTGTCTAGCTTTAAAGGAATTGTAATTGTTATTTGTAATTTCTTTTTTCTTTCGGTCGATATTGTTTTTCTTATTTTACCTAATACAGGTAGCGTTGCGAAAACAAGAGTGAATGCTGTGCACATCTACAGTGGTGGCTACAAACTGTCCAATACCTTTATCTGTACTGTGTTTATTGTTATTTTGTGTCATCGCTGATGTGTCGAATAAATAAATAAATAAGTTAAGAATTAAAATAAACTAAACCCTAAAAAATTTAAACGGAAACGAACTTATCCCAAAAAGTATTATACCGAAATAAATATAAACTTACACGTTGTTATGGTGACTCATCCGGTGAATTATCGCTTACAGAACTGCTTCCGGTTCGAGAATACTTGTTTAAGTTAAGTATTCTTCGGTATTTTTTTTCATGGACATTGATCAATTGTTTTTTCAGGTCTTATTCTTTGTCAAACTAAAGAATTTTTGTCAAGTTGAAAAGAATTGTTGGGTTCAGTTTGAAGATGGTGAAACACGATCGGCCGGAATACTGCTGCTCATGTATGACTACTGGAACACAGTAATGATGTTCAGAAGGCAGATAGTAGTCAGCCAGGCGGGTTTGCTAAAAAACCCTTTCACCATCTAAACTTCAATGTGGCCCCGGAGTCGAACCAGATACCTAGCAGATTATCCAACAGACAGTTAGTCCTCTTTCCGCATCGATACTCTTAGTAGAAGGTTCTTCGCCCAGCAGTGGGGATAGATGCTAAACAGCACCATTTGAAAGCAATTAAGTATATTGACGTCAGCCAGCCCAATTGATAACCTTATAAAGCGACAACAAATTCATTTTTAATCTGTTCCTAATACGTTAGGAGATAAACCGTTTGTAATGTCTCACGTTCGAAATACGAGGAAAAAAATTCTAATTAACCATCACTACATATAAATAGATCTAAGTATATTTCTATGACTAAACAGTCTTTTTTTACTATATTCATATAAATATATAAATACTTTGTACCAAAAAAACTATTTGTAATGTTTTTTTGGTGTGTCGTTGCGACTATACTCTGAAACGGCTGAACCGATTTTGACGAATTTCACTGGAATATAGCGGATGAAATAAAGAATCTTATATGCTATTCGTATTTAAAAAAAAATCTATGGAATACAAAATTAAAAGTTACGAGTGAAAGAATATCATTTCTACGATAAGTTTTACGGTTCGTATTATAATTTTTTAGTGTACTTTAAGTATTCTTTATGCACGAAATTTAATATAATTATTAAAAATATATTATATACAAAAGAGTTTAGGTCAGCCAATTCAACTACTTATGTCAAAAAACTTTAAATGATGATGTATGATAATAACGTTGCTTAAATCTATTTTCAGATGTAGGAATAAAATAAATCTACATTATCAGTGTGCTGATTGCAATTAATAAAATTTATAAATGATGCAACAAAAACACAAATATCTAAATCAGTTTTATATAAGTGCAACTTTTTTTAAACTGAATACAAAAAAATCAATGCGAGTGAAATTGGTATTTATTTTTTCGTTTAACAAATATTTACATTAAAAGTATAATGCCGTAAAAATATCATTTAGATTTTCATATTTAAAAAATAATTTAATCATTGTTTTTTTTTATGTTGACACCTGTCATCAAGAAATGTGAATTCGCGCCAAAATGTCAAACGAATTTATCATGTACTCACATGTATTTCGACTTCGCTTGGAGTTCTGTACAATATAATAATATATTATACGTCACACTACACCGCGAACTATTTACACGACTAAAAACAAATTAGTGTCGTCCAACATGTCCTCTTATATATGCTAACCACTTCCACTTCACTCGCGTCACAGATAATCATACACCACAGAGTAAATATATCCAATGACAATTAAAACTGACAGATAATTAAATTCCGATAATAGACGGTTTTATTTAAATTAAATAATTTTTCTTAATCGACAAAACAATTAACATTTCATTTATTTTTTTAATTAAACAAAGATCGAAACTGTTCTGCTACAAATTTATTATTGTTAATAAGAATTAATGACTCGTTCTTTGTCTTAACGCTGTGATGGAAGTGAAGCGTATGTTTGTACATCAATCAGATGTTCCTCTTTTATTGGCTAGGTTCGATTTGTGGCTTACATAGGTGCATACATAATTCTCCTTCCTCGAAAAATCTATTAAGAATTCTTGCAACGAAAATGCCGTGGAACAATAATATTTATTTATGAGTTCGAAACCTCGGCGATGCATTGTTTAGTGTGAATTTTATAAGCGTTAAACGTTTTGTTTAAACAAATATGATAAATACCGTATCTGTGACATTGGTAACGAAAATCAAACTACTATGTTTTTAATAATAAATATGTTTATTGCAAAGCTTTTGAGTACAACTTTACTGATATGGGAAGCTCTTCGTAAGCTAACATCTGCTTGTGAAAGAAATAATTGCAGGTTACTTAACAAACTTAATTTTCAGCAGTTTTTGCAATAGCAAAGCTCTTCAATACAACGAAGTAATGTTTATATTTAAAATTAAAATATTTTTTTCTCGTTTTTTTTTAATCAAAAATATTTATTTCATTTCCAATAGTCTATTTAAAAAAAAATTGAGATTTTTTAGTAAGCAAGAGTATGATTGTATCAAAAAAGTTTGTGTATCTAATGTTTCATTTTTATGTATGTATAAGAAATATTACTAGATATTTTTTGTATGTAAACACAACGCAAACTTTTATTGATACAGTTCACGTCTAAACTTCTACATCGCTCGTTGGCTGCTAGATTCGTAAGGTTCGCTTATTGTACCTTAGAGGTCAATGCTTGTTTGTTTAAATAAAACATTCGTACAACTTAATTTCGGTTATTCAGTCAATTGAGCAATGTAATTATAAAATGTGGACTCAATGGCCGTGGCCGTGGCCGCGGGGCCGGCCATGACCGGCTCGGATTACTGCACGCTAGGTATCATTACAATGCAACGAAAAGCACAGCCAGGGCCTCCGAGCATTTGGAATTAACTCTTAAGACGTTCAACTAAAGGTAAGTGATAATGAAACTGTTTATTGCTATAACACAGTACGTTTTTACTAATTTCGTTATCTACAACTTCACACAATAATGATAGCTCTATACAGTGGCGTACCTAGAACTTTTGCCGCCCGGGGCGATCTCCAGTTTGCCGTCCTTTCTATTATAAGTCAATCAAATAGTGGTTTTTATAAATTAACACACATAAATTAATTATTAAGTTCTTTAATCAAAATTAATTAATACACAGAGTAAATGTTTTTAGACATATTTGTATGCACTCGTAAACATATTTATATAATATCTACTCTTCTAGCTTTCATAGTAGAAAAATCGTGTATAATGCTCTCTACATTTATATTATTTGTAATTTCTTGTTAAAACCATTTGCCGTATTAAAACCTGCTTGACAAAGATTATCAAACAGTTTGCAACGGAAACAATAAATACTTTTCTTCGATGGTGAATATACGATCCACGATCTCAAGAGCTTTTCGCCATTAGGCAAAATTTGAAAATTTTATTCGAAATCATATAGTTAATCATAATCTATATAAGTCAAATATTAAACTTATAATAATTATAATAATTATAATAATCATTTATTATTCAAGAAAGAAAATAAATATAAAAAATGCCGGCCCAAGGTAAGTGCAATACCTGTACAATCTTCAGTAATAGTGTTACCAGTAAAATTCTCTTTAAAACTTAATCATGAAGTACCCCAGGTTGAGCACCCGCGCCTCGGCTACACAATGCCTTGTTTTACTTTTATTACACTCCGCAGACTCGTTCACGGAACAGCCGAATACTTCGACTTCGTTCTGTTACTGTTCACATACTTTATCAAAAGATTGTTATTCAACTATACAACAATACATCTTAATAGCTTTTCCCTTATTTTGATTTATGGATCAATAAAAAAATCAACCTTTGTGTTGTTGTTGCATGAAGAAATATGTTAGCGGGTTATTTTTTATTTGTAAGTTAGTTGTATTATTAATTTACCAATTAAAGAGTGGTTATTGTTATTATAAAACAATTATATACTAACAAAACTTTCAATCGAAAAATCTATATCGGCTAAGGGATGAAGAAACTTATTTAGATGCAATTTGATTTGTTTCTATATATATCCAAGCTGTCTGTCCGTGCTGTGCGCGGTTGTCACTTCGTCAATATAAATCACCGGGTTCGTCTGCGAGGGTGATGGTGGTGACTATTTCGAGAACACCACCGTCCCCCGGCGACTGTTACCACCTTTTAAAAACACTCGGCGGGAGAAACGTTTTAAATATAATAAACGCATCGAAGTGTGTGGGATACGAAACATTTTTAAATAGCCGCTCGCTTACTTTTTCACCAGGTGGTAGGTCTCTGTTGCCGGAGACCGTCTGGGTACCACCGCAGTGACTATTGCAACCGACAAATAGTAGTGTGCGAACATTACTGTGTTCCGGTTTGAAGCGCGCTGTAGCTAGTGTAATTACTGGGGTAACGAGACTTAACACCTTATGTCTCAGGCGACGAGCGCAATGGTGTGCAGTGTGTACCATCTTAACTAGCACCACGTTGTCGTGGGCAAGCGTATCACTTACCATCAGGTGAACGTCTTGCTCGTCGCATCGCATACTAGTATAAAAAAAAAACTTTATGTATTTCCGGCGGATCTGTATACATTAATATATAAAAAGTTAAGAAGTTTGTCTGCGTTTGTTTATTCAACTGAGATGAGCGGGATATTCACCTGATGGTAAGTTATACATCTTGACATAATTTGATTCTAGTTAGAATGATATACACTGCACCATATTGTGTTCGCCGCTTTTATATACAATTGTTAGATGTATTACCAAAGTAATTTCTTAGCCAGACAGCACTTTATTTTTGAACAGAAAGTTTAGCACATTGTTGTTTAGCGTTGCGGTATCTAGCTAAACGTTCTCTGGCAACACTAACCTACCACCAGTAAGAAAATACTTGAATGTCCTCGTCTTCCTTTAGTTATGTAAGTAGACTAATATAATTAACATATACGTCTGTGTGTCCATATGTTTCATATTGCTCGATGTTAAGGTTCTTAGTCTCAAATGAAACTTAACTTTTTTCATGTATGAAAGTTCATACTATTACTTTTTATGGAGCAGGCGACGAGACGATCAACTCGTTCACCTGATGGTGATGGTAAGAGATACGCTCGCCCATAACAACGCGGCGTTAGTTAAGATGGTATACACTGCACTACATTGCTCTTGAGATATTAGTTGATAAGTCTCGTTACCGGAATAATTTCACAAAAAAAATATATATCAGCATGTAGATTGATGACGAGACGTGCACAAAGCAACAATACAACGGAACAATCGATTCAAATCCGATGCTAATGATGATTCCGAATTAAATTCTCGCAGTGGCGTGATTCACGCGGGGAAGCGGCGCCGCGTGCCCCGAATGTGACATTAGGAGGTAATGGCGGCGCGGCCATCTTGCCGCCATTGTCCCGCGCCGCGCGGCTGACGAATTTCCGGCCATAGACCCTCTTATTTGGCCACTTGACGCTCTTAATTGGCGCTCCGAATTGGACTAACTTGACTTTATTATCTTGATACAGAACTACTGTATTACTTCATTAAAGCAACCACAAGTATGTTGTTGTAATAACAGCCTATAGTAAAAGAGTTAGGAAAAAGAAAAACGAAAAAATAAATAGAAATAAATGACAAAGCCCTGCCCATCTATACAGAGGAATGACAAAAAAATATCAGTCCAGGTTTTTAACTATTTTTTTATTGTAACACCCGAAAATAGAATAACAAATAGATAACTTATAATGTTATGGAAAAAATACTTTTTTTTTCTCTCTTGATTCACCTTTATAAGAATGTTATTGCAATAAAAAAATAAGATTGTTTGTAAGAGAAATTTCACTTTAAATGTATATTCAATCTGACACATTTTCTATAACCACATTTCAGGAGTCACAGAGTTCACCTTTTACACAGCTCTAATTTGAAAATAGCAAAAAGGTGTTATGCCATCCCCTATCTCCTATTTCCCTTTGCTATCTTTTAGAAAGTCCACACAATTATTATTTTCCTAACAAAAAATTTGTAATCACAATTATTTTTCTTCGATATGTAAGATTTATGACTTGACAATAATGTCTTGATAAATAAAATATATTGTCGCAATACATACTGAAATAGTTCGGGCGGAATGCGATGCTGTGTAAACATCCTAACACCAGTCAACAGTACAGCACGCTTCGTCACTTTATCGTATAAATAAAACATTTCAGCGATTAAAATCGTAATAAAAAATGGCGGTGCGTCATATGAAGGGATCCAGGCGGAACATACAACGCCATCTATATAAATATGGAGAAGTTTTGTCTGCCTAGACACCAAGCAATCGATTTGCACACGCACAGATTAAAACTAATATACTTTTTTCATAATTCACATCTAACCAACAAAAGAGAGCGGTTACTTGTCATTCAAACACATCATATTTTGTTTTAATATCCAAACTTAATTATTATAAGATTATAATATATACCTTTAACGGATAGATTAATTTGTTATCTGTATGTGTTTAATCTGTGTAATTACGTTTCGTTACTCCAGTAATTTTATTAGCTACACACCATTCAAACTGGGACATAGTAATGTTTGCCGATAGTCTCCTGCAATGGACCTATTACTAGTAATTCGCTATAGCTAGTGAAATTACTGCGGTTATTTTTTATTTTTTTTTAATGTTACTATGCGACGAGACGAGCAAGACGTTCACCTGATGGTAAGTGATACGCTTGCCCATGACAACGTGCTGCAAGTTAAGATGGTACACACTGCACCACATTGCGCTCGTCGTAAGACATAAGCTGTTAAGTCTCGTTACCCCAGTAATTACACTAGCTACAGCGCGCTTCAAACCGGAACACAGTAATGTTCGCACACTACTATTTGTCGGTAGAAATAGTCACTGCGGTGGTACCCAGACGGTCTCCGGCAACAGAGACCTACCACCTGGTAAATGGTAATTAGACTTATGTATTGTAGCGACGAGCATAATGTAGTGTAGTGTATATCATCCTAAAGTTATGGTCGTCTCGCTAATTTAGACGCTAACAAAGAAAAGATAATTAAAAAAAAAATCATAATTAACACATCCGCTGAAAGTTATAACTGTAATTAAATAACACTGTACCGTGTTACGGGTAATGAATCGGGATTCACTGCGCGCGTTACGCCTTGTTCGATGGTAATGATATAAATAATAACGGGCCGGTGCTGTTACCGTCGCTGGTCAGCGGGAGGTGACGAGCTCGAACTTAATAACACGCGCATAGAATTTATGAGCAGTTAGTGCCCACCGCTGGGCAAAAAGGTGAAGGAAACTTACATGAACATCTTTTGAGGATGAATTGATCAGCTCCCGACAATAGACGAATCGCTTTCGTTCTCATTAAATTATGTTGGGAGTCCCAGCAGTGGGAAGACAAAGTGGGCCGATATTTAACATTTTAATACGTTATATAAAAAGGTCGTTGAACTGCGGAACATATAATAATAATTATGGTTCGCGCTTGGCCGTGTTGGTGCGCGAAGGTGCCATTGTTGCCACTCGTCGAATCTAATTACTCCGGGAAATGATTACCGCCTCTCCAAACGAAATTACGCTTTAATATTAAATTACACTTTGTAAATAGATTTGTTATTTACTGATAGATTTTAGATGATAGATTCAAGAAAAGAGTGAATAGGCTTCTTCTAGACTAGTGCGCTTTACCACCTAGATTACATCGCCGCTTACCATCAGGCGGGATCGTAGTCAAGCACTAGTCTATCCTAAATAAAAAAAAAAAAAGATGTGGATATAGTAAGTCTACAGAAGTGCAATCTATTTCCGCACCCGAACAGCAAGTTCCAGTTTCATAGGCGCTGTAGCGGTAATTACTAAAGTAACTATACTTAACATTCTGTTCGATTGAATTAAAAATATTAGAATCGCAATTCCCTGCGCATGCGCATCGTTTACCAGTTAAAAGTATCCATGATTCCATCGCTTTGTAATTAAAAAAAAAATGACCACAGATTTACCATTAAATCGTAATAAGCACAAATTAACCTCTAATTTTAACATTATTTTGAGTAGTTTAATAAAGTGAGGGTAATTTCATTAATTTTAAGTTTTATGTCATGTATTCATAGTTTAGTTTTTATTAAAAAAAAAAAAAAATATGGCGGTAAAGTATTGGTAGGGAAAGGTTATGAACGAATGATCTGTTGTAAATGTGTATGCAATCATTGTTAGCTGATGAATAGGTTATGTAAAACTACAGATAAAAAATATTATTTTTTAAATTGCAGATACAATATTAAAAATATATTTTTTTAATAACACTAATCAGTATCATAATTTCAATCTAGATGTTCACTAGTTAATATATTTTTGAAGTCTATACTGATAAATTAGACAAGGGAAGCTGTGGCATTTTTCCAGGAATTTTTATCACAGTCGCTTGTTAATTACGTGGCAATTAAATTAAAACTTTGTATAAATTATTTTAAACTATAAAGTACAATCATATTTGCGCGTTAAAAAAAACATTTTTAAATCGATTATTAATCGAAGGATTCATGTTAAAAAAGAGTAAATTTTAAGAAAATTCGAAAATACTTCTCACGGGATTTATAATTTAATTTTCTCGATTTTCGTAATTATTATGTGAATTTAATTCAGACAAAATTTAATTAACAAATATATCATAAATGGTTGAACTTTATAAAATAGTATAAAAACTTCTAGAGTAATAAATACTTAAAAGTATTTATTCGTGATCCGGAAGTAAGTACTTGGTTTTAAAACCTGATCGCATAAATACGTCACATCGCTAGTTTTTAATATCAAAGTTAATATTACTCGAATTAACCGAAATTAGGTTTATAAATTACTAATAGTGATTACTATTCTATTTTGAAAGGATTTGTTGCTAGTAAAATTACCGCAGTAACGAGATGTAAGATCCTATGTCTCAGCGATGAGCGCAATGAATATCATTCTAATCGGGTGAACGTCTTGTTCGTCTTTTCGTCATACATAACAAAAAGATTACTGGAGGAAGCCAATAGAGCAGTAAGGTCTTGGAGTGTGGACCGAAGATCTGTTGAAGATTGCGAAGATACGCTGGATGAGGAAATCGGTGTGATTTTTGGGTGAGGCCTACGTTGACTCGGCTCATCGGTCTGATTTTTTTGATGACATTTAGGTTTAGTTGGTTATTCTTGACCGGAAGTAGTCTTGGTAGCTGCAGAAGCTGTCTCCACCTTCAATACAACTAAGAGAGTATCGGATGATGTTGCGAGATTTAACACTAGACTTTCGAGATGCATTCATACTTTATATTATACTCAGCATCTAATAAAAAATTGTTTAAGACAAGACAAAGATGATGATGACGATGTTAAAGAAGTGACTTTTTTTTTTGTAAATACTTTTACGGCTACGATACGATACGAGTCCTTTTGAGAATTAAGAAGTGATGTGTAGGATTGTTGCCAATTAAATTTAAAAAATAACTACTATTGTTATTGTTACTATGTAATTAAAACTTTTTTTTATTTACACATATAAAATTATAGAAAATATTTATTGTTTAAAATTAAGTTACGGTCCTAGAAATTATAATAGAATTTAGTATTCCTAGTTGTTTAAAAGTTTCGCAAAAATCATCCACAGTTACGAGTCCGACGAAGAGTTCATATAAATAATAATACACTTAAGATTAATTGTTACTGTCCGTGGTTAAAAGAAATTCACGTTAAATAGACGTAATAAATCTGTAATAAATATATTATATTGTATAGTATCTGGGGTATGAAATGATTAAAACGATAAGTTTAAGTAAGTCTAAGTGATCTCCACCGGCAGACCGTTGCGAATTAATACAAAAAAATTATGTACTCACTTTGGCTCCGATCTGGTTGCCGCACTGGCCGGCCTGGAGGTGCACTATTTCCCTCATTTTAATGTGTTAGCTTAATTACTAAGAAATTATTTAAAAATTTAGCAGTAAAAGCTTTAGCCTTAAAGTATTAATGGTTCAAACGTCCGTGCCCGCAGACGCGCAGCTTGCCAACTGACGGCCGGCGAAGTGAACAAGGAACGGCCGCCGTCCGAACGGGAGCGAATGACTCCGCATGGGGTGTCAATGTGGCCAGCTCACTAAATTTTATACCAAATTGGTAGAAATTTTTATATTAATTTAGTATAATCATAATTTTTTATTTTAAATTATTTTACACAATCGTAAACTAAATGATGATTCTTAAACTAATTTAATTATAAATATTCTACTACAATTATAATGGGAACCGTATACATTAATTATAATTTACTTCTCAGTAGTAAGAAACAAAATTATAATAGTAAACATTCATTTATTGTAAAATGTAAAACAAGCTTCTTGAACTTCGCTATTGTTTACAAATCTAAATATAATCTAGTTTTAACTAGTATTTATTATTATAAAGCAGAAATTAAAATTATATAATTATTAGTTTATTCGACAATTTCTTTATAAACAATAGTTATGAAAATAACAAATTATTGTTTTAAATCATAAACAATTCACGGGCATCACCGGCGTCCATTTGGTGATTCATAGAAAGCTCACGCGACGTAAAACCACAAATTTAATTCGAGGACCATTAATTAAGCTCTTCGTCTACGAAAAATGTTCTTTTGTTGTTCACCAAGTAATAAAGCGCTGAGCAATGAACTATTTTATTTATTTATTTATACACTCAAAGTGTACAGGTCGACTTAATGCCTTTGGCATTATCTGCCAGTCTACCTTAGGTGGTGCAGAGAATTTATGAAGTAGGTGCATAACAAGGTTTAAAAAAAATTCTGGGTTATATGTGCAGGGCACTTATGTATTTTAACGTGACAACGTCTATTAATTATATCACAAAAAATTTTGATAATAAATTTTATTATTCTTGTTTGACATGTTTATCGGGTTACAAATCAAGTTATACTAACTCTCAATTATATTTGTTAGGGATTTTATTTCTAATTATTATTGAGCAATAGAATACATCTTTTACTTTCAACCAATTCGGGCAAACGCATACCGACTTAGCGGTCGGCGTAAGCCACGCCCACTTATGTGCGGGACATTTCTCAGCACGCGCGTCCTATCTTATACCAATTTAATAGACGTTGTCACGTCAAAAAAAGAAACATACACACAAATACAATACAAATATTATAAATACACATATGATATATTATAAATATAAACAATATATATACACATCATATTTTATATATATATAAACACATAAACAAAGTTAATAAAATAATACTGTTTTTATTTATTATTTTTATTAATAATACTATTTTACATAAGAACAATGATTTAAATATTTATAGACGTCAATTTGATCAAACCTGTAGTATAAAGTTAGACTAAATTAACTCCTGTCGTAAAGGCGACTAAAAGTCTTGCATTTGTCGTAGCACAGCGACGGTAGTCTCAAGACGAAACAACATTAAATTTATAATCCTAACACTATTTTATTATAGTCGGCTATATCACTTACAATCAGGTGACTTGCTGCTATTTTTTTTGCTTCATATCGTAATAATAAAAAGCTTTTCGCGTCGGTGTCAATTGTCAAGGTTATCTTTAGTTACCACCGTTCTTATTGTTCAGAGTCCGACGCAGTAGGAACGATTTGTTACCGACGGTGTTGTGACGTCTGACGATCAGATTTCATCATCATCATCGTAAGTAATTAGTATTTAATTACGAATAATAATTCGTAATCGAATAGTGTATATACTTAGTTGTTACGTTAAATGTTTCTTTGTTTGTAATAACAAATAATATTTTATCTGAGAAATAAGTTAGTTAGAGATAAATTTTTCAAATTCTGTATAAATATATGTACAATAGTTAACAATAGGATTAAGGATAAGTAAATATGATTTTCGTAATGATATATAAAATATTATTAGTAGCTAATTACGCAAATAGGATAAAAAACCCTGAATAATAATATCAGGGAAAAGTAGAAAAAAAAAAAAAATTCTGGGTTATATGTGCAGGGCACTTATGTATTTTAACGTGACAACGTCTATTAATTATATCACAAAAAATTTTGATAATAAATTTTATTATTCTTGTTTGACATGTTTATCGGGTTACAAATCAAGTTATACTAACTCTCAATTATATTTGTTAGGGATTTTATTTCTAATTATTATTGAGCAATAGAATACATCTTTTACTTTCAACCAATTCGGGCAAACGCATACCGACTTAGCGGTCGGCGTAAGCCACGCCCACTTATGTGCGGGACATTTCTCAGCACGCGCGTCCTATCTTATACCAATTTAATAGACGTTGTCACGTCAAAATTAAAAAAAAAAAAATATCTGGGACTTGGTTAGAAGGTCCCCGCCTCCACTCTACCCTCAGCATGATAGATCACCGAGAAGTAAGATCTACGACCACTAAAGTAATATACCTTAAAGTCGACTAACGAGAGAATATTTAAATAAAGTAACGTTATCACACTTATCCGGAGAATTCAGATTTGAATGATAAACGTTTCATATTATTCTACTATTTTAGGAATTGTATCGATATCTTATTTCCTGAAATGTATTTATCATCGATATTAATTATCGCATCATCGAACTAAAAGGATTCATTACAACTTTGCAAAACAATTTAAACTGTATTATATAGTGCAACAAAAAGTTAATACATCTTTTATATGTATTGTAAATTGAATATAGTTGTAGCGGTGATTTTTTATATCAATCCAATCAATGCGAAATTAATATTAACGCTTCATTAAAAGTAAATAAAAACTCATTGCGAAAATCGTTTTTAAACATCCGCCATCACGTTTGGAGACTATTGATCCGAATTTGTTTTGAATTAAAATACATGTTACTGGTGTTGAGTGTTTAGATGTTTAGCTACCACACGATACAAATGTTGCCAATATTGAAAATACTTTATAACAGTTTGAGAGGCGTTGGAACTAATGAAGTTATTGAAATTGTGAGTTTAAATATATTTCGTACCTTGTATACCATTCTAGCAACATTGTTGCATTTAATCAACAAATATGAATTACTAATCGCTTGCATTTTTATAAATGTCTAGATTAATTTACAGGTTTCGCGTTATTGGTGAATTATATCAAAATTGTATTACTAGTTAGGTGCAATACACTGCAGTTCTAGGAACCGTTCTCTAGTGACTTACGTTTCATTATAAATTAGATAGCACGCTGTACACAAACGTTGTTTATTGAGTTAGAATGTAGATAAGACTATTTTTATTTAGGTGAAGAAGCGAAGAACGTTTACTTGATTATAAGTAGTTTGTTAGGATGATACACTACATTATATTACGCTCGTCGTTTTGAAATATATGTTAAGTTTCGTTTGTCTTACTAATTTAACTAACTACATATAACAAAATCTTTCTTTGGAGACAACTTAATAATCTTTCTGCCACCACCACATAAATATAGTAAAGAATTGTTAGATAAGAGAGATCAGCAGTTGACAACAAAACTAAGCTCAAATAATACATGATTAATATAATGATTTTATCGATCATCGATATGCCGATAATATAATATAAGTGTTTACATTATCCTGGAAGTTTTTACTGAAATTATTTAGTATAATTCACCAGACTGGAGCGCGTGTACATTTTTCCTCATTGAAAATAACTTGGTGACTCACACGAACGCCATGTCGCTTTGTAATCCTTTTTTAATGCTCGCAGACGGGCTGATCAGGGCTGTCTAACTGCAGATCTGAAAGGAGACAAGAATTTAATACTAGATTATCATCATCAACGTCAGCACACGTTAGTCAACTGCTGGTCATCATAAAATCATCACGTGCTAGTCTTCTTCAGGATTCAATTTTGAAAAAAATTTGCAGATTTGAAATAGTAGTTTTCATTATCATGTCATAATCACCATAGTTTACTGTTCAGATATTACCAAGCTTATTTACTACTGTTAATTTACAATGCTGTTATGACGGAAGGTCATCCTGGTGCTATATGAACAATCAGAGATATAAAGATCTTAAATACAACGAACAGCAACGTAACTTGGTGCTTTCGCATTTTGTAAGAAATTAAACGAAAAAACTGGCAACCCTTACATACCGTCTGCGTCAAATTGACAGTGAAAATGGCGCGATTTTGCGACAGCCATTGTTTGCAATCATTAGCGGTATTCAAGGAGTTATTATGCTACAGTTAGACCTCTTCCCCTTTACCCCTGAGCTGACGCCCACTACTGCTGCGGCCTTTCATAAAAGATGAGGAGGCTTCTATACCAATGTACATACGTTATTTTCTAATCGGCAAAATGACGAGACGGACATGTTTACCTATGTTAGATATTGAGGATAAATAATTGTGGTTATAAACATTTTGTTAGAAAAATAGTAATTGTATTGACTGTTAATGAATACAAAATGAATTACTGCATATTGTACTATTATATTTCATACTAATATTTATGTAATAATTGTATTTATATTTCTTATTGTGTAATTGAAATATTGGGAATATTATTAATCTATGACTTTTATAAAATTAATAATAATTAAATAGTTGTATTGATTATTGTAAAGATGGCGCCGCTGTCATTTTGGTATAAATGGCGGACAACTGTGGATCTCGAGCTCATTACTGTATGGACAGCGTAAGAAATGTGAATTATATATATAAAAACGTGTAAATTAGATATGCATGTTGAAAAGAGAAATGTCTATTACCTAGTAGTACGCCCGCCCATAATAATGTGGTGCTCTAGTAAGGATGTTATACACTGCATCACAATGTGCTGGTAAACTTGAAACGTAAATTTCTCGTCTTGTGCAGGTTATATAACAGTTTTGCAGTGGTAATAGTCGAAGCTGTGGTACCAAGACGGTCACCAGCAATATAGACCTGCCACCGGTAAATAACTTTAACAAAATAAACAAAGTTGGATGAAGGAATCTAATTCTAAACCAGTAGCTAGATTTAATCTGGCAACGCGCCAGTAATGTCATAGACCCCTTTAATGGCAGCGGCGTTGGACGACTACAAAAAATACTAGACTTTATTAAGTATTAAACTTAGATTGTTTGTTAGCTTAGCAATTATGTACGCCATGATTCATATTACATTTTATAATTACTTTAAAGAGAACATTTTAAACTTTTGTTATTTTTAGGCACCACAACCGAAAACATTTGTCTTTCTGAATAGTTCGTTTCAAATAAAAAGTTTGTTTTAGAATGATGTTCAGTAACTCCGCGTTGGTATAAATAAAGAAATAAAGATTGTGCCAGTAATTCAGTCGGAAAAGGAGGAGTTTAGTATGAAAAATGTCTGAAAAGCGTCTTAACTAAATTATATGATAACAACTTGTCTCAAATATCAATATATTCTGTGCGATCACGTTTCAATCCACGGCTTCATTGTCACTTAAAACCATGCGATATTGGGGTCAAGTATCATAGAGACTATTATAAATAATGTGCCAATTTATTATTACTAAAACTTGGTCTTCTATTTAAATATATGAAACATGCTTTTTTTGAGTTCGATAATCAAAGGACAACATTGCTGTTTATATTATCTGCTAACCAGATGTCTTTCGTTTAGGACACCGTTCTAAATCCGATGTCAATAGGTTAACGACATCTCTATCGCCGGAAGTCTGCGTCAGAACCGCGAAAACACGCCGCAACTGCTGAAGTTTCATACATAAACTGTAAAGTAAACAAACAACTAGTTAAAACAGCGAAGGTGATCGAACTACTCGCGTAAACTGTACAGTTTTATTGCGAAACTAAAGTTCACCGCCGGTTTTGGCTTCGTTAAAAACATCATTAACGAACAAGTTTATATTACTCATAGATTTATAGTCTTCCTAGATACAGCAGTTACAACTTTTGCATTTAAATCCGGTAAAATTAAATCAAGTTAATAATTTACAGTCTTGTCTATTAGGGTACTTCGTAACTAGTTAGATAACTGATATACACATGAAACTTATTTTGTTTACGTTACCGAGAACATGAAAGTAATCCTTTTATTAAATATTATTTCTAATAGTTATAAAGCAATTAATATATAACTTAATTACTTATCGTCTCAGCACAGAGAAATAAGCACACAATAGTAACATGGGAATCATCTGAAACTTAATTCGCAGCAAAATAACGTTCGAAAGTTATCTGCTTTTTTTAAATATTCAGGCGTCGCAATTGTTTCGATCACATTCAAGTTGTTAACTTAGTGTTTCAATAACTACACATAAATACTTTTTAGTATTTTCCGTCTGCAATGCTTCGTCACCACCATGAATTAAAGAATTTTTTTCCATATCTTTCTAATCGCGCAAAACAATTGCATAATATTTTTTTTACTTTACAATAACTTTGTTATCGCTGTGAATTTGGAATTTTAAGGTAGTTTTGAGTTTGTAAGAAAAAACTAAATTGCTCACTGTCATGCTCGTTCCATGTTTTGTTTCATAATATATAGTAGCTTCAGCAGGCGGGGTCGCTCATGTTATTAATTACCACCATGCTTAGGTATCACCGTCTATATATAGTCAGTAGACTTTATAGTAATAAAGCAGTTATATGGAAACAGACTGCGTGACAATTAAATGTGATGGTGACGGTTAATGCTATACTCCCGGACACATCTATCGGCCCACCACCCAGTGTTTAAAGTTTCGACGGTGTCTACTTAAAAAAAATGTTAGGTGGAGCAATAAGTTTTAATGCAATATTGAAGCTTATTTATTGGTCAAACCTTAGGTATGTTTTTTTTTTTAATTTAGAATTAATTTGGCCGGCAGAAGTTTTACAACTTGGGCGACAATTTCAGGCAGAGTATCCATATTTTTTGGTCAAAACTGGCTCTAAGTTTAGATTTGCCTTTTTATAGAACCAATATTCGGAAACATCAATAAAAAAATGCTAACTTTTGCGAAATATAAAAAGTTTTCTCCGTACCTGGGTCGTTGAAAACAATGAACATACTCGAAATTTCGTTTATTTTTCATAATCCTTAATTCGAAATAAAATAAAAACATACCTAAGGATTGATCAAAAAATCGGCTTTAAAACTGCATTAAAACTTATTGCTCCACCTAACATTTATTTTTAGCTAGGCACCGTTAAAACTTAAAACACTAGGTGGGCCGATAGATGTGTCCGGGAGTGTATTTTTTAGGCATCACGGTTGTCTTTAAGCGACGGTGAGTACTTACCATTACACGACTCGTTTGTTTCTTTGTATTAACTTGTACCGGAGAACAGAGATTAAACTTATACTTTACATTAAATAGTCTTCAAAATATAACATTGTAGCAGCAGTCCGCGCGGCGGTACGAACGTAAGAGACCCGCGTAACGACCAGCGGCCATTTTATATAGTAATTTAGTGGAGGGGCGCTTGGTGGCGTAGTGTTGCCAATAATATAAAATACAATATATTTTACTATTCTTTGTGAAAACTCTAACATTTGCATATATTTTCTCTGATTAATTTTCTAGTTTTGTTTTTATGTACATAAAAACAAATCGTCTTAATGAAATACCACATTTTAATGAACGAATTGGAAAGATACATTTTAAAACGCTTTCATAATTTTATGCGTTTCGTGTAACATTGGTATATGGTATTGTAGGAAATTTAGACACAAGTTAACGAGACCCCAATCACAATGGTGCACAAAAAGGTGGAAAGTATTTTTTTGCAATATCGAGCTTATTCCTCACATACAGTGGTTCCTATCTGCTACACAAGGGAGCGTCAACGTCGCCTGTCTAGTGCGGTCTTCTAGCAGTCAGCTGCTTGGAGTCTGCGCAGATCGTGTCGAGCAGATACTATCTTAACGTTCCGATCATCTACCATCAGCAAATTACCAATCCAGCGAACTGTGAGAGCTTCAGCTTCTCCCAAGACACTGGATTCGGCTACCAGCCTTTCAATAACTCTGTAGTGTCTTGTTATTACTAAACACTTAACGTAACTCTGTCCTTATGATAATGAATTCGAATTGATTGACAATGTCTCCATTTCTATTCGTAAGATATTTCCTTTTTCCTTCATTGAAGGAAAACATCGCGAGGAAACAGTACAACAATCCACCACACTTTGGCAGCGTGGTAGATTAATGACTTTCTCCTTGACAGAAGGACCCGATCACCAACCAGTAGTGACGACATTAAGTGAGCTTTTTACGTTATAGTGTTTAAACTTGTATCCTAATATACAATGTAGTCCACAGATAAAAGCTGTTCTATGTGATAGGTGTTGTAGCTAGTGAAATTATTTATTTATTTTTATTTATTTAAAACTTTGTTTGCACACAAATAAAAATTGTACAAAAAGGCGGACTTAATGCCATAAGGCATTCTCTCCCAGTCAACCTCGGCAGTGGGGAAATGCAGTGGTAGGTGAGGGTAAAAGAGAAGTATTGTTATAAAAAATATATATAAAAAAAGGAAGATATATACTAATATATACATACATACACATACAAATACATACATAAAATATGAATACTTATATATATATAAGTATTATTATTGTATATACACATATACATAAACATAAATATACATAAGTAAATAAATACATACATAATTAATATATACATAACATACATAAGAGTTACTGTTCTATATCTAAGTAAAAAAATTACTAGGGTATTTAGATTTAATCTGACCAGTGCAATATTCACATAGTCGTAACTAGTGCGATTGTAGTTATGAGCAGACGTATCGCTTACCAGCACTTGCATGTTTCGTTCGTTTCATAAATTAAAGCAATGATAATAATCAATACTCTTATTTCATCACTATTATTACCGGTGTTATAGAGCCTTAGTAACAATGTAATCATGACCTGAAAACTGGTGATTTTTCCTTAAAACATTTAAATTATAATCATAAATTATTAATTAACATCAATTATAAAGTCGTTGTATTGACTACACCCTGCGGCGCTTAAAGCCGCGACCGGAACCGCGCGCCCGCAGTCCGCACGCAGACGTCGCCGCGTAATGATTGTAAGTGATATTTTATTTACATTTTTCTTATGGATGATAAACTTTCATTTAGTTTACACATAGAAAGTATCATCAAGAAGGCATACAGAAGTTAAGGTTTCATACTAAGAATCACACAGCCTTTCAAAAAAAATTCAAATGCTTAAAATTGTATATTTTAGTTATGTTCGATCCATTCTAGATTTCGCCTGCGTCGTATGGAGCCCTGCTTACAAATCTCAAATCAATCGCATTGAAAAAATACAGAAGTACTTTTTAAGAATAATTAATTATCGTTGTCACCATTCACATGCCTCCTACAAAGACCTTCTTACGAAATATCGTTTACTTTCTTTGGAAGATCGCCGCGTATTCTTTGACTTAATTACTTTATATAAATTACTTAATAATAAAATCGATTCTCCAGTTTTACTCTCTAAAATAACTTTTATCTCTAAAGTTCGACTCCCCGTCCGTTCCTCTCGCATGATTGACATATTCTCTCCACCAATCTTTCACAAGAACTACACACTTAATAATTTCTTTACTCGATGTGTTACTAAATACAATAAAATTTTTAATCAAATTGATCTGTTTAATAACTCTTTGAATGCTTTCAAAACCAAAATCTTACTTTTGATATCTCAACCTGAACCGCTGTAATAGTTAATAATTTATTCTAATTTTTTTTTATTAATTTTTTCCTTCTCAAGTGTTGTGTTTTTGTCTGTCAGGTTTGTGTTATTGTTGTAATGTTGGGCACTACTTGTCCTCTAATTTAGTTAATGCTTTTTTTTTAGATGTTATTATATGTAATGACTGTGCCAAAATAAGGAGAAAAAAAAAAATAGTATTTATTATAACTTAAACTTACCCCCACTGTGAATGAATACTAATAACTTTTTAACTGTTCGTCTAAAATCAAATATTATTAGAAGTTGGGAAAGTAATTTTATTTTAGTTTTGCGATCCTTGAACCTATTATACCGATGAATATGGACGATAAGTAAGTAGTTCACCACGGTGAAGCTTTTTGTTATTCACTCTTATAAGACTTGCCGATTTCACTACTGCTGCAAATTTTTATTTAGGTATATCTATGTAGGGTAGGTAGAGTATATACAATTTTTATTTAGGTGTGGTATTTTTTAATTAGGTATGTCCCGTTTGGTCTCCTTTTCATGGAACTCGTCTCCAACACAAGACAAATTAATTATAGGAACTTTGTTTTCTCGTTTTGTTGTCTTTTTAAGACAAAAGATTTTTGTTGGTACAGACGATTGCAACTCGCGATAGTTTTTCGAATGGAGATTCAAGGACTCCTTTAAAGGATGAGGATAAGGAAGTTTGTGAGTTAAAAATTCTAATAACTGTCATCCCTCGGAAAGCAGGGTATATCAACAATTGATTTACAGCGCATTATCAAACATGTTCACCAGCCGATTATTGTGATTACAATAAAAACGATAAATTAGAACAAGTAAATAAATTTATTGTCACCACAGACAAATATAGATTACAAATGTCTTAAGTAATAACATTTAATAATGATTGCGGATCGCTGGTGCCTGTGATAGGTTATAAACTCGTATTACAAGTAACCGGTGGATTCCTACGCCGTTGATTATTAAGAATTAAAAAAAGTATTCCTTCCAGAGGAATCTCCGTTCTCACGTGTATCGACTACCAGCCGGCGGTGGTGTTGCAATTATAATAAATTGAATTATTGCAACGAATTGGTTAAGACAGATAAAATATAATTCTGCCTTTTAATTTATTTACAAGTTTATTTTTAGAGATTATTTAGTATAAATGTTTAAAACGAATTTTTTAAATTTTAATAGGAAGTCGTAATAAATTGAATTATTACAACGAATTGGTTAAGACAGATAAAATATAATTCTGCCTTTTAATTTATTTACAAGTTTATTTTTAGAAATTATTTAGTATAAATGTTAAACGAATTTTTAAAATTTTAATAGGAAGTCGTGTGAGCTTACCATAGACTTCCCTTAACATTCTGCTGAGGTACAACAAACATAAAATCATTCCGTGGTTTACTTACATCGCTTACACTTATCTCTCTCAGGGTAAATAAGGATTACCTTGATCTTACTATCTTGGTAGTAAAAACTTTGTTATGGAAAGACTTTGCGGTAGTCTCGTTGTTCAGTTAAGCAAGTTTATTTTTTTTTTATTATTTCTTGATGTACACATACACGAAAAATACATAGAAATTAAATAAAAAACATTCTAAATGTATGGAACAATGGCGAGCTTAACCGTAAAAAGAGTTTTCTTCCAGCAAACCCTGACAAAGGAAAAAACAATTATTAAAATAAAGTGTGCAGGTGTACTACAGAAAAGTAACAACAAATACATATAAAACGAACAATAAACAAAAATGTATATAAAAATATGCGATACTTAAATAGTTATAAATATAATAACATAAATAAAATATGCAACTAAAGATAAAGATAATAGTCTTTTACTCTCTTTTTAAACATTGCTAAGGAGGGACAGGCGCGGATGTCATGAGGTAGAGCGTTCCGAAGCTTCACTGCTTTTACAGTAAAAGAATCACTGTAGCGTTTGCAAGAATGTGTTGGTGTTTTAAGAAGTAAGAATTTAGAAGAACGACATTGAGCTTCGCGGGGCACGACATACACAAAGCGCTTCCACAGTTTTGGTTAAAATTACCCGATGTATCTGGTAAGTTGGTTAGCTGGCAAACCGCTCGTCTCCGTCTGTCCAGTGTACCGCCCGCCGGCACGACGCCGTTGAGTTGTTTACTCTGCGTCTCCGGCGGTGTTTGTGTGCGCGTGCGCAGTAAACGCAATTATTACGATAATTTTTCTCAATACATACACACGAACGACTTCATTATCGTGTTACGATTTAATGATTTATTTCGCGCAGTGTCAAACGTACAAGGTTTTCAACCGCCGATTAAAAAGAAAGTGAGTGTTGTTTTAGTTTTTTTTTAATGATAAAACTACGTACGAGGCGGATGGATGTGAAATAAAATGACCGACGCTTGTTTACTAAGTATTCATATATACAATGTTTGCTTTATTATTATTTATATTTACTTGTACAAATAAAACTAACGGAAGCAGTGCAGTAAAAGAATATAACTCTCTTAAGTTTTCTACTTCTTATTTTGATAGATAGTCGTAAGTAATAACAAAGAAATGAGCAAAATTTTGAACCGTGTTATTACAATGGATGATTAATATCGAACCAATAAAAACATGTTTTTAGGGCTCTACCTAGCCGGAAATAAACATTTCTGCAGCCAAGCACTACTACTGCACTGTTACGATAGGTAAGGTGTCGTAGCTACTAAAATTACGGCGGTAACGAGACTTAAAATTGTTATAAAATTTCACATATTTATTTAATACTGTATAAAAATGGGAAAGAAGGCGAACGTCAAGGTTGCTCATGTCTACAGAAAACCAGTTATATACTTTTAAACATTTAAATCTCTTCAACTATATAATATAAATTGATACTAATCTGTGTAATATTATAGCCAAATGGTTTAGACGGTGAATGTTCAATGTGAAGGTCGTCATGCAGAAGAAAAGTTTGTTTGGAGAAACTAATCAGATGTTTCTATTGTCATCAATACTAACGTCCTTTTTTAAAACAAAATAATTATATTGCGTCATATCCTGTGTAGATCGTGGACTTTGTACCCACGAGCCCATAGTCTGGGGAAGATGCAAAAGTAGTTCTTCATGTTTACATTACTTAATATTTAGATCAGGTCCCGGTTTCTAATACTTATTAGATGATTTCCGTAGACATCGTACTGTTATATTTATTTTTATTATTGGTGCCAAAGGAGTTACTTTTTATATTTATTTATTTGCCAGTAAAACTAAATTGTTTCGTCCTTACCGATTTAAGTTTTGATATTATACGCACGATATTCTTTGTAAGTCGTCGGGATTCATAATAGCGCCTTCTTCTGCCTCTAGTTAAATGTAAAAACTATATTTATTTTAATGATTTCTTATATTTCCGCGAATGTTACACATTTATTAAAACTCAATTTTACGGATTTTATCGCGTTTATTATTTAGTTTGTTTATTCCCGACGTTTCGACCGCTTTGCAGCAGTCATGGTCACGGGAGGACTGAGATGACAGACGTCCAAATGTCACAGCTATCACGTGGTACCCACAAGTTTTTTAATTATTATATAATAATAATTAAAAAAAGTTGTAATAAAAATAAAATATATACGCGATAAACTAATAATAAACGCGATAAAATCCGTAAAATTGAGTTTTAATAAATATATTTACTTTTGAAAGTAGTGAAAAAACTGAGGCAGAGCAAGTCTTTAATACATTTTCTCCAAATCGTAGTTAGAAATTAATGTGAATGTTAGAATTAGCTTTAGGTCGCTTTAGGTCGATTTACCATCAAGTAATAAACATTCTTCTGGTGTAATTCTTTTAATCCATTTATATAAGTATTGAGTTTTTTAATCTGTTGACTCTATAACCAGTCCTGAATGGAAATCTTCGCCACTAATACTACATGCTTCTAGATCAGATTCAAATGTCATCCAAATAATTTACCCACAGCGTTAACACTTGGAAAGTTTTCGACAGTTGACCTCCGCACAAACTTGCCGGTTTACCTTCCTCGTGATGTAGAAACGTAACTATGACATAGTTAACTCTTTCAGGATAATTGTAATATTTATGTTAAAGTATGAGGACATCATTATACTTTCGGATATCTTCACTGGGCTCTTCTCCAACATAATCCTGTACTAGCAATTATTTAATTTTTACCATTTTTACTAAATTTGCTCCCTTTGAGCTGTATTCTTATTAGACTTTTTGTAGTAGTTTTTTTATTTAAGAAGCATAATTTAAACTAAAATCGCTATTAAATTGTCTTTCCCTTCGTCTGTCGCCTTTGTATGTATTTAACTTTTAGTAAATGTCCGCCGGGAATCGGAAGTAAATAATATAAATCAATTGATACCTGTCGATTCCCTACATCATTTACCAAAAAAAAACTGGAGAATTTTAGTTAATTCATTACAAATAAACTGGAAAACTAAGCATATTATATTATTAAACTTAATAATGATTACATTTATTAAATTTCATGGTTTGGCATTTATAATTTAGTTACAATACAGATTATATTTAGTAAAGAGTATTAATATACTTTTGCGTTTGATGTATACAGCGGGTAAAAAAGACGTTACAAGATTTTTTGACTGTATTTAAATGTGTATACTTTGTTTATCTATACGCGTATTAAATGCTTTATGTTCGTACCTGAATTTTAAGTACGTCATACATGGTACAGCATTCCCCGCCGGTCAACACGGGAGGCTCGTGACATTAAACGCATGTTCAAGGAAACAAAAATAACCTTCATGTTATGGAAAATTATTAAACAACTTTAATAATACAAATAAACTTACTATAGTTACCTTGAATATATTTTTAAATTGCATACTTTTGGTATGGGTTTGGTATAACGTTATAAAACATGTGACCTCTAGTTATATTATTTCATAAATTTAAATAACAAATAATCTCGCATTTTCCTAACTACTAATGCGTTTGTATCCAACTTGTTAATATTCTAATGGCGATATTAGCGCGGGAATTTATTTAATACTATTACATAATGGTTCATAATGTAGTTTTATATATTTTTTTATCGTATATCATTAATTTTATTTAGATCCTCCTCGCAATATAGATCGGGATCGATATCACATAACCTCATTCTTTTATTTCAAAATGGCGGGGTTCTTTTTGTATTTATTAAAACAACTTTTCAATCTGTTGAAGGTTTAATCCTTTGTTTTGATCTTATCCTTTGTATTTTCCATGCAAAGAAATGTGAATACATCGGAAGGTAAATACGATCATAATGTGGTGCTAGGCGTATTTCAAGCATCACTATACGCTTCGCCTTGATACATGTTAAATTACCTCAGTAATTTAACTAAATCCAGTAATATGGTACAATGGTAACTGGTTAGATCTTAAAATTTATAACTTTACTATAATCCGTGTAGGGATTTTCACAGATAACCCGCGCCGAGGGTATACCACCACAAATTACGCACAAACTTGTGATTTTTGTGATTAATTTGTTAAGTTTGTATATTACTTTAACTAATAAGTTATCTTATGTGATAAATAGCTTAAAAAATAGCATTTACGATAATTATTGAGATCAAGGCCAAGGCCTGCAGTACTAAACAGTTACTTTGTTTTTTTTTTTTATACAAATATGCGACGAGACGAGCAAGCCGTTCACCTGATGGTAAGTGATACGCTTGCCCATAACAACGCGTTGCTAGTTAAGATGGTACACACTGCACCACATTGCGCTCGTCGCTGAGACATAAGGTGTTGAGTCTCGTTACCCCAGTAATTACACTAGCTACAGCGCCCTTCAAACCGGAACACAGTAATGTTCGCACACTACTATTTGTCGGTTGCAATAGTCACTGCGGTGGTACCCAGACGATCTCCGGCAACAGAGACCTACCACCTGGTGTTACTGCCAATCAAATTCTATAACTCTATATGTGCCCGTAGGTATGTACCCCGGGTTTCCTCGATACAGGCATCGCCTAGTGAGGAACCCATTAGTTAAAACTTAATTAAAAACCGGTACGCAAACTAAAATTACCTTATAGTCACTGTCATCATATTGTACTGACATTGTAAGTTTTGCTGAAATAAAAACATTTTTCATTTTAATTTTTTTCAAGGACGTTGTCAGGGTGTACTTTTGAATACTTTTTCAAGTTTAAAAATTGCAATTGGTGTAAGTGCAGGTGATGAGCACGGACACGCTGGAGGAGCTGGCGCTGCAGCTGTTCGACGCAGGCGCAGTGCGGCTGGGGGACATCGAGGCGAAGGTCGGCCGCCGCACGCCCATATACTTCGACCTCAGGGTCGTGGTCTCGCATCCGCGCCTCATGGTACGTTGCTGCTCAAATACACTCATAAACTCGCTTTCAGTTTAATACTTATTCTTTATAAATAAAATTAGTGTCTGTCAGTTATATTAATGAAAATAATATATCAACATAAAATCATGTTTACACGATATTTGACCCAAAGAAAAATGTTTCCGTCGGTAAACTCCAAAGAATTAATTCGACTAACAAATAACTGAAGATTAGTAGATATCATAGTTTCCTTTTAGTCGCCTTTCATGACACTATAATTTAAAAACTTACATTGTTTACTTTGGAGTGTATTTTTAGCTGTAAATTCGTCATCACAAGTCTATAGACGTCCACAGCTGGACATAAGTCTCCATCAAAGCAATGCATATAATTCTTTGTGGTAACAATAATAATAAAGAGATGTATGTATATGTAATGCCGTGATATATGGCGTAAGTCAAATCGTAATTATTTTATTGGTCAGCAATTATATGACAACATATTAACAACTGATGTCTCAAGATATCGAGCGCGATGTGGTGCAGTGTACATCATCTTAACTAGCGGCGTTATGGGCAAGCGTGTCACTTACTATCAGGTGATCGCTCGTCTCCTCGTTAAGTAGAGTAAAAAAATATGTTTAATGTTTAAAGATGGCGATATCGCGTCAGCTGCAGACCCTGGCGGGCGGGATACCCCACGACATCCTGTGCGGGGTGCCGTACGCCGCCCTGCCCTTCGCGGCGGTCATGTCCGTCAACACCGACACGCCCATGATCATGAAGAGGAAGGAAACTAAACTGTACGCGACGAAGAAAATACTCGAGGGCGTCTTCGAGCAGGACCAGCGGTGTCTCGTCGTCGAGGACGTGGTGACATCTGGCGGCAGCTTGCTCGAAACCGTTACCACTCTCCGCGCCGAGGGACTGCGAGTCGCGCACTCCGTAATAGTTCTCGACAGGGAACAAGGTGGCGTTGGTGTGCTGCAGGCGAACGGAATCCAAGTGCACGCTGTCTACACCATGACTAATTTAGTAAAAATACTAAGGAACGCGGGGAGAATCAGCGACGAGACGGCCGAAATAGTCTCGGATCACATTAAAGAATGCCAATTTGGTTACTCCGTATAGTCCGATACTAAAACGGAATACTTAAAAACTTATCGAGAACATCGTACGCCATTTTTTTCAACATCATCTTCTCATTTTATTAGCAATTAGTTTAACTTTGTTTTAGTTATGTACATATTAAATTATGTTAAACGTATTCTCATTAAATTTCACTCGATTGCTAAACTTTTTAATAAATATAATGGCGTCCAATACACAATTGTCGTCACAGATAAAAAAACATTATCATTTAAAAATATTACTTTAAAATAAAAATACGGTTCAGATGTAGTTGTTTTTATTTATAACACGAGTTTATTAATTTATGGTAAATACAGTAAATAAATTAGTGTAATTTTATTTATATAAATATGTGAAACGTGAATTGTCCAGAATACTCCGGATCTCATATGTTAACAGTTGGAAAACAACAATTACGTTATAGCGGCCGATTAACAATATCCTCATTTTAGTATCATAGTTGTTCTCTTTTACGTTAACTAGTAGGATGTTCACCCACACGGTGAATAGTATGTTTACTGATGCAGTTAAAAAGTAAAGTAGGTTTACACAATTCGTTATTTATGTGCTTTTGTGTTCATATATTAGTTTCTAGTCCAGCGAAGACATTTTTTACGTCTGGCTCTCTCTTATCATAGTGGAGCGAGCTTTATTTATTTTTCTATTGCTTTTTTAGTATTCATTCCCTTGAGACTACATTTTTAAACCATGTCTAGAGTTTGTGCTTCAATAACAAGAAGATTATTATAACTTAACGGTAATTGCCCCCAGGTTTAATGTGCGTAAAAAAAATGCGCTAGCTGTGAAATATGATACTGCGGGTGTTTTACATAGAAAGCGAGCTACTTAGAGCGGTTTAATTTTTTTAAACTCGTAAGTAATATATTTTTTTAACTAACCTGTCGTTACTTTTAAACAATCTTCTAGCGGCAATTGCGCTGGATTATTTTGAATTTGTAGGTTTCTTTTATTCGACGAAGCGATGCAACGAGTCGGTTGATATACACTCTACCACATTATGCTCAACACAGAAAATATTAAGCATCGTTACTCCAGTAATTTCACTAGCTACAACGCTCTTCAATCTTTGTAATTTAACACGGAAACAGGAGGTGCAATTCCTGAACGTTCCCCCGCAACACTTATTACTAATTGCATATGATTTTATCTAAAATTATTTGATTTACTTACTGGATTAACATATTGTAATCCAACTGTCACAGCGTAAAACAGGACCTCGTGAAAGCGGTCTACATAAATTATAAGGGCCCTTGTCCCGTTACCAAAGGACCCGTTACTCCTACAAAGAGAAACTTCGTCAGTACGAAAGTTATATAGTTTATAAACACCTTAATAAATATTATTTTTGTTACTAGGTACAATTGCTCGTGGTGTTAATTGAGAATGTGGTCGTGGATGGTGAGCGTGGTCACAAAAAATACTCCGATTCTCATGTGTTGACAGCCGGAACACAGCGATAGTTGTTGGTGGTGGTGACTGATTTACTATATGAGGGGGGATCGCTAACTAGGTTCAAAGTAATTATCTTCAAACACCATATAGCTTACTGGTGGTAGGTCTCTGTTGCCGGAGACCGTCTGGGTACCACCGCAGTGACTATTGCAACCGACAAATAGTAGTGTGCGAACATTACTGTGTTCCGGTTTGTAGCGCGCTGTAGCTAGTGTAATAAATAAAAATACTAATAAAATAACTGGGGTAACGAGACTTAACACCTCATGTCTCAAGGCGAGTGCAATGCGGTGCAGTGTGTACCATCTTAACTAGCACCGCGTTGTTAACAAGCGTATCGCTTACCATCAGGCGAACGTCTTGCTCGTCTCGTCGTATAGTAGTATAAAAAAAAGCTCCAGAATTGAAACAGGTGCCTCCGTTGCTGTTATCCACTGCGCAATAGGATTGTTTTTAAAAAAGTATAGTTTTTAATTAGCTTTTATATAAGAATACATCTCCGCCGTCTTTACAGAAATATCGTAGAAAAAAAAAGAGTTAACCTCTAAATTTGCATATGGCGGACGTACACACTTTAATCATATGTGTAACGGAAACGCAGCTCGCATCTTATACGGCGCCGTAAATATATTACATGTAATGAATTAATTACTTGTAATAATAACGTATGCATTTGTTTTTTATTATATTTTCAATCCACAATCAGTTTGCACTTGACCTTAAATTTAAATGATGTTACACAGTGGCAGGTCTCTTTTACCGCAGAACGTCTTGGAAGAACGTTACTATATTCCAGTTAGGTAGGTAGTAAAACTACTGGGGCAGCGAGTCTTAACATTTTATAATCAAGGCTATGAGCACAATGCGGTGCTGTCATCTTATCCAGCACCATTTTATAATGGGTGAAATACTTTTCATTAGTTACTCCTGCTCGGCAAATCTCTTCGACGAATAAAAATTAAATATTCACTATAAGGCGATACTTTTTTATTGTTTACTGTGTTATATGTACTACTAAAATCAAATAACGTGTTTTATTACAAAGTATTGTCTAAAAGCAGCGAAGTTACAATATATAAGAAAAAGATTGAAATGAAATACCTTTTGTACATTTATTATCTATGGTAAATTTTGTGATTGATTATTAAGCTTTGTTTTAACTGTATTTAAATTAAATTATAACGCGATTAATTTTAACTTAGCTCACTAAACCGTACACACATCACACGACACAGATTATGAAAAGTTACATCGCAAACGGTTCAGCCGTTGAGGTTATAGAGACAAAAAATACTGTATTGATTGAGTGATCGAATACCTTTCTATAAATTACGAAATTGTTATTTTAGTGCAACAAAAACACAATTTTCTTTATGACGTCATTATTTTTGTTGGGATTGCCATTTATTATTAGTATGAGAAACCATCTAGATATCACCTCAGTGCATTTATTTACCGCCAGAAATGACCTAGTGTGAAAACGATACCGTCTGGCTGTAGCTAATGAAATTGTCTAAAGAGAAGCATAATCTGGTTTAATGTTCACCATAAGCGCCAAGTTGTTTTTGACGAAGGTATTCACCATCAGGTGAAAGATATTACTCGTGGAATAAAAACTATACCAATTGGTTTCGTTGTGTAGGTATGTATTAGATTATATTCTATCCACGTCAATAATGGCGCATTGACCGACGGACGTCGCGTCGCGTCTACATATCTATATTGCTAGCCGGAACATATCTATATGTGGATAGTTATGAATCACTTGTCTATAGAGTATGCGGGCTCGGGGTAGTTTTAATCCAAGACTACATGAGTACGTGCAAACAAACCGATATTTTACTACCTCCATATTATTTTTAAGTTTATACAATGTATAGTTGCGAAGGTTCGCTTGCAATATGATAGTAGTACCTCAGTTCATTTTCAGTGTGCAGATGCGTTCCGGTTTGAATGGCTCTGTAGCTAATTAAATTATTTAATGTCAGCTTGGCTCAGTGAATATTGCTTCACTTGTTTTGTATGCAAAGGTAAAAACTAATTTATCACCAGCCAATGAAAGCTGATGTATCTGTGCTAAATTTAAATTCGTTAAAAATTTCTTAAAACTTGTCTTGAAATTTTTTGTATTTACAGTAAGAAACAGGATATTTTAATTTTGGACCATTATGAATATTTAAGTTTATTCGACATTAGTAAACTGGTTCAAATTCTTATCGGATTGTTTATTTTAATCGCAACCAAGTAGGGCGTTCACCTGATGCGATATGCTCTTCCAGTGTTGCTAGTTAGGATATATAACAACCAACCACTTTGTCTTTACCGTAGTAATTTCAATAGATTAAACGCCGCGACAAGTATGGGAGTTGTAATGGTCGACCTTATTCAGTTGTTTTACCGCCAGTAAAGAAAAGTATTAAGTGACGTAAGTACAGTGTTGCCATCAAAAATAAAACATCGGGAAAAGTAAAATTGTTAAATTTTATTATTCACCAGCTAGAATATAATAATTAAAAAGTTTGATCGACTTCGAAAAATTGTACGACATGATGTTAGGCTATTCATCTGAAAAAAGCCAACTTAGAAAAAAAAAAACAAAGTATCCACACTGGTTACAAAGATTAAAAATTAAAACTTAAGTGTATTAAAAAAAATCAAGTTCAGCCTTATCAAACAAAAGATCTTTTCCCTTTTGTGTCATCAGCGGGTCCGCAGCACCGAGTTGGTCGGGCGAAGGGGTCACGTCGTGGGGGGAGCTGTTTAACTGAATAAACATCCAGGAGAGCGCCCTTCGAACGAGGAAAATACCGGGAATGTATACACTACGCGCACCTGGCTACAATCAAAACTTTTACAAACATGTACAAAACTACAGAAGCAAAGAATGCTGGCGTCCAGGAGGAGGGGTGGGGGGGACAGAGGGTAACTTGGGGAAGGGGTGGTAAGAGTAACAGAGTTACGAGGGTTTAGTTGTCTTCGATCTCCTGCTCTTGCTCCTCGTCGAACTCTGCGTCCTCGTCGGCGGTTGCTTCCTGGTACTGCTGGTACTCCGACACCAAGTCGTTCATGTTGCTCTCGGCCTCGGTGAACTCCATCTCGTCCATACCTTCGCCGGTGTACCAATGCAAGAAGGCCTTGCGCCTGAACATGGCGGTGAACTGCTCCGAGATGCGCTTGAACAGTTCCTGGATGGCGGTCGAGTTGCCGATGAAGGTGGCGGCCATCTTGAGACCTCTGGGCGGGATGTCGCACACGGCGGTCTTCACGTTGTTGGGGATCCATTCGACGAAGTAGGACGAGTTCTTGTTCTGGATGTTCAGCATCTGCTCGTCGACCTCCTTCATGGACATGCGGCCGCGGAAGATGGCGGCCACGGTGAGGTAGCGGCCGTGGCGCGGGTCGCACGCGGCCATCATGTTCTTGGCGTCGAACATCTGCTGGGTGAGCTCGGGGACGGTGAGCGCGCGGTACTGCTGGCTGCCGCGGGAGGTGAGCGGCGCGAACCCGGGCATGAAGAAGTGGAGACGCGGGAACGGCACCATGTTCACGGCCAGCTTGCGGAGATCCGCATTCAGCTGACCGGGGAACCTGAGGCAGGTGGTGACGCCGGACATGGTGAGCGACACGAGGTGGTTGAGGTCGCCGTACGTGGGTGTGGACAACTTGAGCGTGCGGAAGCAGATGTCATAGAGAGCCTCATTGTCGATACAGTAGGTTTCGTCGGTGTTTTCTACGAGCTGGTGGACTGAGAGTGTGGCGTTGTATGGTTCAACTACTGTGTCTGACACTTTAGGCGAGGGGACAACGGAGTATGTGTTCATGATTCTGTCGGGGTACTCTTCTCTGATCTTAGAGATAAGAAGCGTGCCCATGCCGGAGCCGGTACCGCCGCCGAGGGAGTGTGTTAGTTGGAAGCCTTGGAGGCAGTCGCAGGATTCAGCTTCTTTGCGTACTACGTCCAAAACAGAGTCGACGAGCTCAGCACCTTCGGTGTAATGTCCCTTGGCCCAGTTGTTGCCGGCGCCGGATTGTCCGAAGACGAAGTTGTCCGGACGGAAGATCTGTCCGAAAGGTCCGGAGCGGACAGAGTCCATGGTGCCGGGCTCGAGGTCGACTAGGATGGCCCTGGGAACGTACTTGCCGCCGGAGGCCTCGTTGTAGTAAACATTGATGCGCTCCAGCTGCAGGTCGGAGTCGCCATGGTAGGCGCCGGTGGGGTCGATGCCATGCTCATCGGAGATGATCTCCCAGAACTGTGAAGAAAAAAACCGATTTAAGCACAAAAGTAAATAAACTTGAAGATTATTCTAACACGCTAGTTTCCTACAAAATCAGGGCGGTGCCTCTCGTCGAGGGGGATCGCGTGCGACGGATGGATGAATCACAGGTTGCCATAGTTACAGGGATTGAAACAAACGAACCATTTGCATTTATACAGCCAACTCCCCGACGCTTATTGATCTGTGTAATCTATGAAATGACTCACACGCAGTATACTTGAATAACAAACAGTGGGCCGTCAGTATTAACTGCGCCTTGTAAAATTCCGGAGCTGGTTATGGACGATAACTTCTCGATGTCCAAAGCTTATCATTAAAATTAATGTTTGGACCATGATAATGGACGTTCGTAAATTTGATTACAATCATTTTAATTAACGTTTCTTGATAATATCATTGAATACAACTTATGAAAGCCGATGAATATCGTCGACGCCATTCAAAATGGAATGTACAGTTATCCATGAACAAAGCAGTTCATTCTCGCCGTCTTTCAGCGGACCAATATCTGCATGATCATTTAATTTATCATCATTTAAAATCTTGGATGCTTATCCACGTGTAATGGGTTTTCATAATCTATCGAGGATCAGGCCGGACTAGTTTGCGAGGATTATCAAGATTTTCCTCATAATCGTTCTCTTGGATGATGACGAAGGAATCTAAAGATTTATTACGTCTGATTATTATACTTATTCAGAATTAGAAAATTTTTGTGGATTATCTATTCTAAAGCTATTCAAAAGTCTGTGACAATTTAGTTAAGATATTTGGTCAAAATCTGCATGTCATAATTCTTAAGTATCTATTAGTGTAACTTAAACAGTTGATGGATTTTGTGTTTAGTCTTCATCGCAAATGTTTCGTCCGCTGGTAGCCGTCGCCGGAAGTAGCCGTCCTTCTAAGGAGCTTGCTATCTCACATGGAGCTAATAATAAAACTATCTTGCGTCTCTTTCACGTAATCTACACTTGAATGGGAATTCCAAGCGACATTTGTTAATTCTTTCAAGAGAGATTTAGTATCATTTACATAGTATTGAACTCTTCCGTTAAGTGAAACTACCGTTTCAGTAATTTTGAGTTATTTAAGATTTCCTTCTAAATACATTACTCAGTTGAAATTTGTAAAGTTCCCCGAATCAGATTTAGCGTGAAATTTATTTATGCGAGTTGAACGTGTACTGCATCCGTGATATCACCAATCATTCGGTAGATCACACGCAGGCGTCCTGCCAACTCCACGTCACGACCTACAGCATCGCTGATGATTACTAACTACCTAAATAAATGTCCACGCGTTGAATACAAGACCAGAAGTAAAGAAATTGCCTAAACAATAAAGTTCCACATTTATGTACCAGGTTTTAAAACCTAGTATTTACTACAGATTACAAATACTAGGATGCCGGTAATGGGTATACAAAACATTAGCCACGAATTATGAAATTATACTTTTAATAACACTAATGAAAACTTATTGGAAAAAGAATTTTTGTAAGATTGATTTTACTTCACGGTATATAGAAATTAATTGCAATTTTTGTATTAAATTTTTTTTAAGTATTTCGATACCTAGTTTCCAGACCTAGTATTTATAATACGTGTACTAGTGCGGCCCGGGGTTGGGTTTTGCATGTCTACTGTAATGTGACCGGAGTGGGTACTTGTGGTCGTCGACTATTTGTTGTGGCCATTAAGCTATACATTACTAAACACACAAATATTAATGACGCAAGTTAATACACGTATAAATTACTTTATTCCTGTTGTAACAAATATAACAGGGCATGATATTTTATTTATAATGTGATATAGAAATAAGCATTTTTTCCACGGAGATTCTTTTTATTAATATACCACATAACGTTTTATTTTTTTTTTTTTAATTTTCAACTTTGATTATCTGTATATTTTTAATGTTGCCATTAAAAACCAAGTTACAGTGTTTCCAGAAAAAATATTTCAGACTTAGTATTTATTATATCAATAAAGATTAAATATTAAAATCATGAAATTACATATGAAGATATTGCAAGATTTTGCTTTTTTTTTTTTTTTAATAAGTAACTCTGTCCATTGTGAAATAAATTCTCAAGATTTCTTAATACTTTAATCAGATTTAGCCACAATTCAGAGTTACTACAAATTTTTCTTTATAACAATGAATATTTTTTTCTGATACATCATGATAATATTCAATTGTTGCAAAATTCAAGTATCACATGTTTTTATATAAATCTTTATACAATTTTATACTTAACTAGAAATTTAATACAGATACTGTGTAAAATTTTCGGACGGTCATGACTGTACTGATCGGAGATATCTTTGGGAATGGCCATGTCCAGCAGTGGGAGTCTACCAGGTGATGATGGTCATTACAAATTAATATCTTTTTTTTACTATTCCCATTATTTAAAACATATGTATATGTTGTTAAAACAAAAATGTAATTAAAACTACTGTTTTTAAGTAATTGAAATTTTATCAATTTCTTTTGCCGGTAAGTTGATTATCTACAGCTTGAAGTTCTCATTATTTAATCTAGACTTTATTAAAAGCACTACGTATTAAATAAAACAAGTACATTATTAGTTAAAACTTTGTTAAGGAAACATTATGTATTATACAAAATATGACATCTAATTGAGTTTCAAGTTGTTTTAGAGGATAAATGTAATATTTAAAAAAGATTTGTTAACTTTAGTGATACCTTTAATCAAGTTAGGATGTTTACACTGCGACAAGCTCATCATTTTCAGAGGCTGTAATAGAGACTGTAAGTAAAAGCAAGTGTATTACTTATTGGAAATTGATGTGCGGGTCAAGATATAAGATCTTAAGGGGTCAGTAAATGATAATCTACAGTTAATTGGAGAAACGCCGGTTAAAAGTGAAAGTCTCGCGTTAAAATTTAGAAAGTCATTTTTACTGTAATATAAGTCATAAGAAATATTGCTGGTATCTCTTGCTGGTGACCGTTTAAGTACCTCAGCATGTTATTTCTGCAGTATGCAAATATTACTGTGTTGGATCTATTTAAATTACTGTGGTAACGATACTAAATGTCTAAAGACGTGAACTGTGATGCAGTGTATATAATCCTAACTAGCGTCACATGAGCTGGCTTATCACTCAACATCAGGTGAATGGCTGAATCCATCATTGCATAGAAAATAAAATTTTTAATTATTTATGTACTCAATGTAAATATATCAAGTATTTCATAGATATCATGAAAGTATTTATGAAGACATTACTTTTTATATATGACATCAATTAGTAAAAAAATTATGTAAATTAAAAAAAAATGATATGAAAAATTACTTCAGAAGAATGTCATGGATGATTAATGATTTATTTTAATTATTTATGTACTCAATGTAAATATATCAAGTATTTCATAGATATCAGGAAAGTATTTATGATGACATTACTTTTTATATATGACATCAATTAGTAAAAAAATTATGTAAATTAAAAAAAAAATATATGAAAAATTACTTCAGAAGAATGTCATGGATGATTAATGATTTATTTTAATTATTTATGTACTCAATGTAAATATATCAAGTATTTCATAGATATCAGGAAAGTATTTATGATGACATTACTTTTTATATATGACATCAATTAGTAAAAAAATTATGTAAATTAAAAAAAAAATATATGAAAAATTACTTCAGAAGAATGTCAGGGATGATTAATGATTTATTTTAATTATTTATGTACTCAATGTAAATATATCAAGTATTTCATAGATATCAGGAAAGTATTTATGATGACATTACTTTTTATATATGACATCAATTAGTAAAAAAATTATGTAAATTAAAAAAAAAATATATGAAAAATTACTTCAGAAGAATGTCAGGGATGATTAATGATTTATTTTAATTATTTATGTACTCAATGTAAATATATCAAGTATTTCATAGATATCAGGAAAGTATTTATGATGACATTACTTTTTATATATGACATCAATTAGTAAAAAAATTATGTAAATTAAAAAAATTATTACTTTATTCTGTATCTTAAATTAAATGTTCTTTTAACCGGAATGCAATAATTCAATTTAAATGGACTGAAATTTGCTTATTTAAACGGGAAATTAAATTTTATTAAGTAAATGTATTCAAATAAATAAAACAATCTAGACTAAAATCGGATCGGACGTTACAGACTAATAACATATTTTTTATCTGTATCTCAAATGTACACATCTGAACGTAACATAAAACTAATTCTCGTATCCAGAGCCGTAAAAACGTTCACAAAAAAAAACATAAAACTAATGTAAATTAAAAACATTTAAATTTCGAACAGATCAAAGTTAACAAAAGGTTTTTTTTTCTTCTAACGCGTCGCCTCGCATATGGCCTGTTCGGTTATTTTTTCCCGTCGATTCAAATTTCGAACGTTATAGAACGCGTGCGATTGGTCGCCCTTATCATAGGACGCCGGCCTCGGCCTTCATTTCAAATCGACTCGCCCTTTGTTAACGGTCAATTTATTTTATGTTGAAATATGTATTTGTGGTTAATGACGTATGTTGTGTGTTAGAGATAAATAAAATGTGAAAATTGAATAAAAAGCGTTTCGGATGCGAGAATGTCGGAACGGGAATGTGAAATTGGAGCGCGAACGGCAAATGGCGATAATACACGTGGAGCGAGGCGGAGGCCGCGTCCGATCGATAACTAGCCGGAATCCACGTTCTGTACCACGAAGGTATATACCATCAATAAATATTAATAAAAATTGATTTATAACAAATATATCGTCAATTTAAAAAGTTAAGCTGTACGAATTAAAAATATCTTTTCTATATATTTTGATTGTTAGTAATAAGTTAACATAAAATATGTAATATTTGAATATCGAAGCGAATGATTTTGAATAGTAACAAGTGTCGAGTCCGCGACACAGTGGCGGCGGCGTCACAAAATGCCGGCCGGCGTTGGAACGTAATCGTTAAATATAATAGTATATCGGTTATTACCTTAGCGCCGATCTGGTTGCCGCACTGGCCGGCCTGGATGTGCACGATTTCCCTCATTCTGTATGTGAACTTAATAAATTACTTAACACTAAATATTTCTTGTCTGCTCCGCACGCACCACGTACTGTCGTGGTCGCTTGAAGAATGATCTCGTTCCGTTTCGAGTCGACGACGAAGGCAACGGACGGGCTAGTGATGTAGCCAGTGACGCTAGTGCCGTGTCGATGAATTTTGTCGCATTGCGACATCGCCTACTGCTCGTTCCCACCGCGAGAGCCTTGAAAACAATTATATGAATACAGATTTTAAACGTATTAAAAATTTACATGATCATTTTTCGAATTTGTTTTCACGTGAATATTTTAATTACTAATTATGATTGTTTCATGGTAATTTAAAACGTTTTAAGAATATCTAAAAGTAGTTTTAATGATAGCGCAGTTAATAAAAATATAGTTGATAATTTTGTTTGCTTATGTAAATATCGAACATAACTAAAATATTAATAAGTTTGGAAAAGGTTTAATGATGTTTTAAACCTTTTTTTTGTAATAATTAAACAATTAGAGTTATATTTTTAAGAAACTACTTAAACAAAAGCAAAACTTTTAATGTTATTTAATTTAATCAATATGAAATGATAAAATAAACTTTATAAGATGAATGATTAGTTTTAACTATGCAATAAGATAGTTTATAATATTACTTTAATATAACAAAATAATTTTAATTTTAGAATATCGACACTCTAGTACAGAACTAAACGTTGCTGCCTCTTCCTGATTGGTTGGCGTCGCCAACTTTCTACAGCGCCGCCAACCGAACAAATCAATAAAACTGGCGTCATCATTTACCAACATATTTATTTTAAACGACGTTATTATTTCAAATGAACATAAAAATTAACTTTTAAAATAATATCTTTATTATCTAAAACTATTAAACATGAATACACAACATATATAACGAGAAAACAGTATTAATTGGTCCAGGTGTACGAACGCCGTTACGTTGGCAGCAGCAGCCGGCCGGCATTGAGTTGACATGGGCGGGGTACCGATACGAGCGATGTTCAACAAAAACTATATAACCATGAGAAATTATACATCACCGTTACAACAGCATTTAATATATCCACATTGATGTATTATGAATTAAACAATCATATGGTTTGTCTTCCACCTCAATTCAATGTAACACGGCACAGATAACCAAAAAACATCCAACAGATGTTTTCGCCTTTACAATGATGTCTATTATACATTATGCATTTATTTTTAACAAGTCAACACTTCAAAACGAACAAAGAATTATAAATAATATATTATATATAGAATTAGAAATAGTTATTTTTTTATATAAAAGCAGCGTAATTATGTAAAACGATTTAATTGTAGCTAATGAAATTATTATTTTTTAAGCATTTAGAAAATGTAACGATCTCATTCGAACAACCGACACAATGGCGTCTTATGAAAAGAAAGCGGACGTCGTTTCGTAAAATTTTTAACGTAAAATGACTGGTAGGTTGTTTATCAATTTAATAATTATCGCAAATTAAACAGTTTTGTATTTACAGTTATAATCTGTATAATCTTTTATTATCTGTGTGACAGACACGCCCTGTTAGGAAGGTCTAGGTTGAGATTAGGACATTGGAACTCTATAGATCTAGTCAGGATGATATACACTACAAGTTGTCGCCATAGGATGTTAAGTGTTACTCCAGTAATTTCACTAGCTAACTAGAACACTATGTCACCGGCTTCATACGCATCATCAGATGATGAAAGTTTGAAGTTGTATGTATGTATCGCCATTATTATATTTTTTCCTTTGGATCCGGCCTTATACGACTTGTACGTGTGATGGAGCCATCTTGTAGCTGTAGATCAATACGCGACCGGTCACGCTAAGTATGGAGCAGGCTTTTAAATTCATTTTTATTGTTTTGTTTGTATTTTTTTTTTATGGAAATAATTATTGACCGCGATCTCACTTGATGTTAAGTGGTGATGCGATCTGTGGTGGTGAAGCACATTACCCTTGTAACAGCCTGCTTTTCAAGACACCCGCGTTGTAATTGGACGAGAACTCTTATTAAAAAAGAGGAGCTAAACCTCTTTGTTCGTAAACTGGGTATGTTTATAACAAGGGGATAGGGAAATCATGTATTGACATGATTGTCGTGACGTATTACACTCGATTCTAATTATCAGCCGGTAGAGGTCTGTATTGTTGGACGTAGTCCCTCGTGTAGTAGTTACATAGAATATATAGAAGCTATATAGAAGTTAAGGAAATGCACAAGTGTGTCGTATTTTTTTGTCAAGAATCGTATATTCGCATACCGTTAATTACTGACACAATTCAAAGCGGGAGTATTCATTAAAAACCGTTAATTCTATTGTCATGCTTACATCATGCATGCATGTTATATTTAAATTGTTTCACACACATTAATAATAACTATTAATACGTGTGTGAATAAGTTTAACCGTTCGCTAAGGTCGCCATGTAAATAGTGTTTTTATTTATTAAACTAACAATTGTGGTCATAATGAGTTTTTCAGATTAGCGAATACTTCATGGGCAAATTAATAACGACCATTTTTATTTCCTGATGCATTGGTATTTGAAAAACGAACCTTTTTAAAATAGAAAGATCTGGAATTCACAATGATAAGTCACATTGACCCTGTGATTATTTCATGTTTCTATGATCACTATTAATTTCATGCGTTGTAAAAGTTACCAGTTTCATTTATAATATAGAAAAAAGTAAAATAGCTGTAATAGACTGAATGATGATATAAGATTTACTTTCAAAGCTTTATCGACACTGAATAAAATTACAAAAAGGAATAAATTATTTATTTATCATGGAGAATCAATTAAATAGATCAAATCATATAGATCACAGAAGTTTAAAAATCTGGGGAATGATGTGTTTACCACAACATGATATCTAACAAATAGAATATCTAAAAACAAACATTCTGATAACCGCTTGCGTCAGCTGTAAACCGACTTTAGGGAAACCTTATCCTTCGCTGCAAGTGTTTCAGATTATCTTATCAGCTGATAGATTTTAACTGGTAATTGTTAGATAAAGTGTAAGTGCAGCTTGTTGTATTTTGTTTTCGCGGAAATCGATATCATGTATTACGTATTCACTGTCATTTAAATATTACTTAGAAAATCAGGTCCTGGTTTATTGTCCCATTTTATTCTACTGTTTAATTGTATTTATTTAATAACTCGTGTAATTAGTAACTAATCTTTTAATATAGTACATATAATATCTAAATCAGAGAACACTAAATTTAAAACTAGATTTAGAAGTTCTGATGTTTTTTTTTATTTTATTGACATACAAAATTAATATTTTTAGGTTATATTTAGTGTTGCATATAACTTTAACGTGCTATTGGTTTGTATATTTTACCTGAATGTTTTAGTTAGGTTTAAACCCGCGATATTAGATCGTTTGAAAACGTTACCTACTTTGTGCTTTCTTGGTAATGAACTTATTTTTTTATATGCACTTAATAATGAAGAAGTTTTTTATTAATTTATTAATATAGAAACTTATAGTACTGTTGTTAATTTTATGGTGAATTTATGAAAAGGTCTTTTATTTGTGCACCGGTATACTGTTCTGTGTTTGCTTGTTCGTTTAGTGTGTTTTGTTTATCCTCAATCATCAATTTAGCTTTTGTCGATTTTTTATAAGTGATAAATAAAGTAAAGAGCCGACTCCGTGCAAACGCAGCCGCGGCTCTGCGGTCCAAATGTCCGCATTACAGCTGTTATACATTCCTCTATAGAAACTTAACAAACCAACGCCCTTTTTGATACATCAGTGGTGACCATCATCAGCAGATGGACGTCTACTGCTGGACTTAGATCTCCGCACCGATCGGTCCAGCGCTGACGTCATTCGGAAATACAAAGCATCGTTTTCAATAAAACAGAAAAAAAATGTCGATCAGTTTGTGAAATACATAAAAAATTTAAATTAATAACTAATACAATAACAATATACATAACATATAAATACGTATATAAAAAATACAAGAAATGTATCTATGTATGAATAAAAACACAAGTCTCTCAAGTAATATTTGATCAGAAAATATCAATGATGAACAAACGATGCGACTGTGACTCCTCTGAAGCGAATTTGAAGGTAGGAAAAGAAAGTCGCGAAGCCTATGTCATGTTCGTATTGTATGAAGCTTTTTTGTTGAGACAAGTACGCGCTGAGAATGAAAGTGGACGGCGCTCGGAGAATGGTACCGTTACCACCGCGTCGTGTAATTGAAGAAAATAATCACATACAGGCAGAAATGGACTGGTCGAGGCTTAAGTCCTGCTGTGGCCGTCAGTCAGCTGATGACGATAATCCACAAAAGAGAAAGTCGGCTGAAGTGTCGAATTATAATATTATTTCAAGTGGATATACAATAATATATACAATATTGTATATTGTAATTACTGGGGTAAGAAGACTTAACACCTTATGTCTCCGGCGACGAGCGCAATGTGGTGCAGTGTGTACCATCTTAACTAGCGCCGCGTTGTCATGGGCAAGCGTATCACTTACCATCAGGTGAACGTCTCGCTCGTCTCGTCGCATAGAAGTACTAAAAAAAAAATTTTATGATCTTATAAGCGTTTTTACAAAGAATAGCAAAATATATTGTATTTTATATTATTGGCAACACTACGCGCCACCGAGCGCCCCTCCATTAAATTACTATATAAAATGGCCGCTGGTCGTTACGCGGGTCTCTTGCGCTCGCACCGCCGCGCGGACTGCTGCTGCAATGTTATATTTTGAAGAATATTTAATGTAAAGTATAAGTTTAATCTCTGTTCTCCGGTACAAGTTAGTATCATGTTCTGTTATAAGTGCGCAGGATACATCATCTGATTTTTTTTTTATACTACTAAGCGACGAGAAGACGTTCATCTGATGGTAAGTGATACGCTTGCCCATGACAACGCGGCGCTAGTTAAGATGGTACACACTGCACCACATTGCGCTCGTCGCCTTGAGACATAAGGTGTTAAGTCTCGTTACCCCAGTAATTACACTAGCTACAGCGCGCTTCAAACCGGAACACAGTAATGTTCGCACACTACTATTTGTCGGTTGCAATAGTCACTGCGGTGGTACCCACCCAGATGGTCTCCGGCAACAGACACCTACCACCTGTTACCACTACCGCAGTATTATCAATACAAAAATCTAATAATAGTAGTCGTCAACTCATTTACATATTAATAAATATTAAAGTAGACGTTGGGACAATGGTTTGTAATGAATACTAGTTTACCTCTCCCGCGTGTTGACGGGGTAAATAGGTTTATAATGGCGGTCGGTAACCTAATGTAGCACCGCCTACGCCGCCGCGAGCTACACCGACGTCGAATTTGTTGAACGCTTATATCAGTAAAGTTTGTGAAGAATCAGTAAGAAAACGTCCACTGTTGGACATAGGCCTCCCACAAAATTCTCCGCGCAGTTCGGTCCAGTGGTAATATCTGAAGAGAAACACTGTTCTAGTCCTCCGTTGCGAAGATAAAAGAAACTCTTTGTCCCAGCGCTAAACCTAATAGCATGTCTCAATCATTGATTTATAACACTGTTGATTTTATTATAATGATTTATTATACACCAATTACTTTGCGATATTCGCTATTTGTAATCGCTCGAAGAATAAGTAATAACTCCGGTCGCTTAAGACACGTCTACATCTGATGACGAATGATTTATTAATGATAAAATTACCCGCTAAATTGACAAGAATAAAATATTTAAAAGATTCACAAAACCAAAATAATTTTCATAACAATTTGTATATATGTATATGTATGTATAAAATGTGAATGTATGAAAGTATACACGTTATTATGTTATAAAAGTAATACATAAAATAACTTCCAATATGGCGCCAAATATTTGTGAAATGGCGCGACGCAAAATCGATAGTAACGCAGACCGAGGCAAGTTATAGATGGAGCCTTTTTACATTATCAAAATATTATCCAAATATTTGGCAAATTTAAAATTAACAGCGTTTACGTTTTAATAATAAATAAAAAAATTACTTCGGCCATACAAAAATCACGAATAATTTAATCCTAGATTTAAAGTAAACTTTTTAAACATAAATTAGTGTTATTTCGTTTTACAATATTATAGCGCAAATTAACAAATTATTCAAACTCTTAAAACTAGAATGTTTGTAATTAGTCACATGATTTTAAATAATAATGACACCAAATATGGTGAAGCGTGAACACCCAGACGCACTGATGTTGTGGCGGCAGATTTACTGCTGGTGGTAGGTAACTTCTTCTCAAAGTGCCTCTCCATTACTGGAGGTTGGCCGTCAGTTCTGCGAATTTCTGCCTATTTTGAGCAACACGGAACAGTTGCTCCTCGTGAGAGGAGAGGCATGGAGAGGCGTTTTAAAAAGAAGAAGGTAGGTAATTTACCTGCACACCGTTTTACTGCGCCACAGAAACAGGCTTTACTGTGTATATAAACTAATTAATTTTAAACATGCAAGTGTTTTGTATTTTGCGCCGTCTAATGTATTATTAAGTTTGTGACTGTCCGGCCATATGGTCATTGTCCGGGTGAATGTAAAAATTTATAAATGTTACGCTTTCATTTCAATATGGCGGAATGCCCACGCGTAATGTTATTAACCAGCTCAATTCAGCGGACGTACAGCCTGTCTACATTTATTTTATTATTGCGGATACGGAATTATACATAAGTTGTAATGTTGGGGATGTGGAGAGGTCTACCTTCAGATAGACCCACGTACTTACCAGAGCGGGCGGAGGGAGAAAAGCTGATGACCTCATTTGGTGGTAGACATTGCTGAAGGTTTACTTCAGCAGTAAATGTCTTCATGATCTGCTACCACCCTCTTTTGTGAAGCGTTGTAGACAAAGTACTTCGGGCGAGCTTCACCATCAACAGCCTCATCACTCGCATCGTTTCTTTGTCTTAAATCTATGTTTAAATGACATTAAACATTATAAAGAGTGTGGGCTAGCATTATCGCAGCGTGGGCGGGGAGGTCGTAGAAAAGCGTCGTTCTCAATTTATCGAAGGTCCTTCCTCAATGATGTCGTTAAGGAATTGCTGGCTGCCGGCGCGGCGGCGCAATGTATTTGATTGACATAATCACCTCTCTTAAAAGAAATCACGTCATGTAGCCACTTGCGCGCATGGATTGCGTAATAAGTCATTTCTGATAACTTAACACTTATACTTTTATTGAAGTAAACTTTGGGACATGCAGAAAGAACAAGTGACGACAGGACGAAGTACCGCCCTCTTTACATACAATACTTAAAGAAATTCGTGCGGTTATTGTAAAAGACGTGAATAATCGAAATATCCAAGTCGCTTCAGGAAACCGAATGAAGGAGGAAGGAGGTCCGCGACCTTCTCCAAGGATTTCTGATGCAACTTGACTAGGCTTAGGTAGGACCTCATGCATACAGAACCTCGATAACTACTAGTAATAAAGAATCATGAACTCTCAACATGATCACTCATATTATTTACTTGAAATAACATAAAATTTAATAACTTACGGTGATGATGACATACTTTAAACATTTTATTGTGCATCTATTTCGAAGAATTTACATAACGCAGAAAAACGTGAATTGTTTCATATGAAACTTGTTGATAAGAATTTTTTACCGTAACTTAGCCTTGGCTTGCCATGAGAACTGAATGTTAAACTTTATATCATCTGTAACTTAGAAGTTATTCATATAATAATCGTGGCAATGCATTATTAACTTTAATTATGTATATGGGAACAAATACAGAAACGTTCTGAATTTTTTGATTAATTTAATATACTCCCGGACACATCTATCGGCCCACCACCTAGTGTTTAAAGTTTCGACGGTGTCTAGTTAAAAATAAACGTTAGGTGGAGCAATAAGTTTTAATGCAGTTTTAAAGCTGATTTATCAACCTTTATGTATGTTTTTTTTTTTTTGTAATTTCGAATTGATTTGGCCGGCAGAAGTTTTACAGCTTGGGCGACAATTTCAGGGTATCGAGTATCCATATTTTTGGGCCAAAACTGGCTCTAAGTTTAGATTTGCCTTTTTATGGAACCAATAATCGGAGACATCAAAAAAAAAATGCAATTTGTGCGAAATTAAAAAGTTTTCTCCATTCCTGGGTCGTTGAAAACAATGAACAAACTCGAATTTTCGTTTTTTTTCATAATCCTGAATTCGAAATTAAAAAAAAAACATACATAAAGGTTGACCAAAAAATCAGCTTTAAAACTGCATTAAAACTTATTGCTCCACCTAACATTTATTTTTAACTAGACGCCGTCGAAACTAAACACTGGGTGGTGGGCCGATAGATGTGTCCGGGAGTGTAGTTATTAAAAGAAATATATGAAGGTGAATCGTATGGCACCATATTGTTATATATTATAAAAGTAAGTTTTTTATTTCTTCATGTTTCACACACAATTATTAACTTCATGTGTCACACACAATTATTAAACTCATTGTCTGCCTCAAAATATTCTAAATAAGATTTCAAGTTAATATTTCTATAACATTGAAAAGTACAACAGGTTTTCAATTAATTTTAACTCGCGCACAATTTGCAAAGCTGTCAATTCAGCGCGGTAACAATTCGAGTAATTGTCGGGCGCCATTTTGTCGATGCAGCGGAACACCTATCGGCGCTCCGCGTGACCTAAACACATGCAAACGCGCGTCGGCTGTATGACATAAGCGTTTGTTGACGAGAGTTTAAAGCCTGACATCACCCGGTTATCTCTGAACCAGTTAGCGCTGAGCTCCGCACCACCGGCTGGCTGGTCGCAGTGGAGGTACTATGGACGGAGGTCACCGGCGGCCAGCACTCATGTAACTGCATCTCTAAATATAGCCGAGGTGCGCGGTGCCGGTGCCCACGGTCACATAATGCTCAAAACATAAACTATATATGTAAATAAAATGAGAGATAAATTTATATCAGCGCTGTTACCTACTGAGCTCATTCTTGAGGTCGAAAGACGTCAATTTGTAAGTTCGATCTCCATTTAACATAACTCATCAAGCATGGAAAATTTACATGTACCCTTTACTAACAAGTTATATCTCACTTGGCTAGTATGCTGGATGTATTTACTCTCGTATCTGAATTGCCCCGAGTCCCAACATTGGGAACGTTAAAGCTGTAATAATTACCACGTCCAATTATTGTATCGCTACAACGAGTGTCTTGTAAATGCATGACACACCCGTTTTTCCTTATCTTTGTCGAATGTGTTAAAATTTGTTTACATACGTTTATATCCAAGGTTATTTAAATAGCATTGCTACTTATATTTGAATCGATATGTAAATATACTTCAATTTTGTAGTCGTGTTACATGCAATTTGAGGTTATGTCGTTTACTATTGTATTTGTTATCGTCGTTAGCAGTGAATTGGGTAAATTAAAGACATGTTTGTTTTTAATAAATAAAAATCTTTATTACATTATGAAGGTAAAGAGTGTGGTCGGATTTATTTGAATTACTTGCATTGGAGCACCACATTGTAATTTTTTTTTAAAATGAACCAATAAAACATTTCGCAGTGTAATAAATACGAACACGCCGTCCACACTCTCTTCAAACATTTTGCACACATTAAATTATTGTTCAGGACAATTACAATTGTAATAAAACTTCTGTTACTGAAGCCGACATGTTTGCGTTTGGTGAGTTGATTCCAAACTTGATAAATAGAAATAGTGTTCTACTTTAGATCAGCCTTCAATTTATTCAGATCTATCTCTCAGTGAGACTTAATGGAATACCGAGGAATGTTTAATGTCAGTTACAAATGCCATCAATATCATTTTGTATATATAATATCGTAAGGGAATTGGATTGTGTTAAATTGTGCATCTGTTAAAAGTTAGAAAGCAGCTTCTGAATACAACGTAGGAATCGACACGGTTACCCGACGTAACGTAATCTGATAATGGCAATGTTTTCTACGTTTTAGTTCAGTGATTAGTGCTCATCGACATCCTGTTCTTGTTCCTCGTCGAACTCTGCGTCCTCGTCGGCGGTGGCCTCCTGGTACTGCTGGTATTCCGACACCAGGTCGTTCATGTTGCTCTCGGCCTCGGTGAACTCCATCTCGTCCATACCTTCGCCGGTGTACCAATGCAAGAAAGCCTTGCGCCTGAACATGGCTGTGAACTGCTCCGAGATGCGCTTGAACAGTTCCTGGATGGCGGTCGAGTTGCCTATGAAGGTGGCGGCCATCTTGAGACCTCTGGGCGGGATGTCGCACACGGCGGTCTTCACGTTGTTGGGGATCCATTCGACGAAGTAGGACGAGTTCTTGTTCTGGATGTTCAGCATCTGCTCGTCGACCTCCTTCATGGACATGCGGCCGCGGAAGATGGCGGCCACGGTGAGGTAGCGGCCGTGGCGCGGGTCGCACGCGGCCATCATGTTCTTGGCGTCGAACATCTGCTGGGTGAGCTCGGGGACGGTGAGGGCGCGGTATTGTCTGCTGCCGCGGGAGGTAAGAGGGGCAAATCCGGGCATGAAGAAGTGGAGACGAGGGAAAGGAACCATGTTAACAGCTAATTTACGAAGGTCGGCGTTCAACTGACCGGGGAACCTAAGGCAAGTTGTCACGCCGGACATGGTGAGGGACACCAAATGATTTAAATCACCATATGTAGGTGTAGACAGCTTCAATGTACGGAAACAAATGTCGTATAAAGCTTCATTGTCGATGCAGTAGGTTTCGTCTGTGTTTTCTACGAGCTGGTGGACCGAGAGTGTGGCGTTGTATGGTTCTACGACGGTGTCTGATACTTTGGGCGAGGGGACAACTGAATATGTGTTCATGATCCTATCGGGGTACTCTTCTCTGATTTTTGAGATAAGGAGAGTACCCATGCCGGAGCCGGTACCGCCGCCGAGGGAGTGTGTGAGTTGGAAGCCTTGTAAACAGTCACATGATTCGGATTCTTTGCGTACTACGTCCAGAACAGAGTCAACGAGTTCAGCTCCTTCTGTGTAATGTCCCTTGGCCCAGTTGTTGCCTGCGCCGGATTGTCCGAAGACGAAGTTGTCCGGACGGAAGATCTGTCCGAAGGGTCCGGAGCGGACAGAGTCCATGGTGCCGGGCTCGAGGTCGACTAGGATGGCCCTGGGCACGTACTTGCCGCCGGAGGCCTCGTTGTAGTAAACGTTGACGCGCTCCAGCTGCAGGTCGGAGTCGCCATGGTAGGCGCCGGTGGGGTCGATGCCATGCTCATCGGAGATGATCTCCCAGAACTGTGAACAATAAGAATTGTTAACTTTGACATTCAAATACGTTAGTCTATTATATTACCTGCCCGAAGGCTCGCTTTCTCGAGCGATACAAGCGGTGCACCGCTTTCAAACCAGTTTTAGAATAATCCCGGCTTAAGGTGGAAGCATGTACTCGTACAATGATTCAGTGGACCGATCGTATAAAGTATTCGTATTTATAATACTTGTATCAAGTGTAATTGGATCTAGTTCAATAGAGACGCGTCTGCAGAGCGCAATGAACCGTGGCTTTAATGAGAGACAGGATATACCGTGTCTCCAAGAACAGAGCGGCGGAGTTGCCTTGGCGACAGGCGACGCCCACGACTGTCTGCCGCTTCATTAATTCCTGAGTAAGTAGATCTACGAAGCCCTCGTACTTCAGTTCAGTAAAGCGGGTCGCGTTATACATCTCGAAGAGGTGGGTGAGGAAACCAATATGTTCTACGAACAATAGCTTTTGGGGAAATTTGATATCCACCAACCCGAACTTGGACAGCGTCTTGACTATAGAATTCGTACATAAGCTAAGAGGTTTTACAGTCTTCGCTTGTGCGAGTGACAAGTATTCGATTCACCGCAAAACGCCGACACGAATCGACCATATGGTCCGTGTGACGAATCGATTTACATAACAAAAAATATGATAATTGCGTTAATCTTACAGAAAAACAGTTTCTGCGTGACTGTGTGACACATCGACAGGCTTCAGACCATTTACGTAATCGCGCAAACAAATTTATTGCCGATGGAGGTTCGCAGGTTGCTAACCCCCCCCCACTCCCCCCTCGCACCGAGTCGCCCATTAAAATTCATTTAGTAGTTGAGGAGCGATCGTATGATGTCACCCGTGGCTGTAGGCGAGCCGCGTGGGCCGGCGAACGGCGCCTTGTACGACAAAACTACTTATATGGACATCGGCTTTTAGTTCAGGGCTTCGATAATTATTCAGAAAACTCGACGCGAACATTTACAGCCTGAATTTTAGTAGGCCACACGAATGGCGTGTCAAAATAATGAAGAATAAAATGAAACTGCCTTTGTAATAATTTTAATGACGAAAAGTGAAAGGCGTCCGGTGTTCAATGATGGCGAGAAAGGTGACTTTCCTCGTAACTAGATGAAATGCAGACATGAAAGTCGCGTGAGAAGTGTCAGTAACAATGGACCCGGTGAAACCATAGGTTTCTTATGCTGTCACCTCGCCGGGCGTTGGGACATGACAATCGTCAACCATTTATATCTAGTTATTAACATCCTAATAGGGCAAAGTAGAAGGAAAAAGACGTGTTGGACGCCGAAAAAAATCCTGGCTACGGAACATAAGGGAGTGGACTGGTATCACCAACGTGGAGGACCTGTTCCGGGTGGCACAAAATAGGCAGAAATTCGGAGAACTGACGGCCAACCTCCAGTAATGGAGAGGCACTTTAAGAAGAAGAAGATTAACATCCTCGTAATTTAGTCCAATAAGCTGTTATTTACCATAAATTACTGTGGATCATTTCTATCGTATGAGAAAAAGAGAAATTCGAAAATATCTGAACTCGATTTGCAACGCGTGGCGCGATACCGACGAGTGTCCAAAAATGAAACGCTTTTGGTTAAACAAATCTCATCCGGATTTCTCAACAGTTCTCTAAATAAGACTCTCTCGTGAGAGTGCCACTTCGCGCTATGGCAGGCCGATGGTGGTTATTTATATCCGACGGTCGATGACCGAACGTTCAACGGCCTCTCTAATCTATCCGCCCTTAGCCCGGCTCCTCGGGCCCGATAACGTAATCATACTATGTCATTGTAATACGGAACCTTTCGTTATGTAAATGTAGTTAAATTCACGAGTTAAATCAACGGAGTATGAGCCGACGGTGAGGTCAGCCATGTTTGATAATCATACGGTGAAATTGACCATGCGCACCGGCCCCCAAATATAATAACCTAACCTTTTTCGTATATAAACACTACTGAAAAATTAGAGAAGCTGTTTTGTTGCGTAAACAGAAACCGTCTGAAAAAATACTATTGACACAGCTGGCGGTAAAATGCATCTTGCATCTCTTTTCCGCGCCGACATTCCGCGACTACACGTGAGTCACGATCTGAGGGCCTTCGGAGTGATGTACACACTTAGCAGTGACGTTACCCACCCATTACATGTACTAAGACTTTATATTTATATTCAAACTTTGATTCATCGATAGTCTAACGCGTGATACAAAATCACGCATCAATTCTCTACAACCACATTTTACGTGATAGCGATAACACAGCGGAGCCGATGCGAATAGATAATAAGAAAACTGAAGCAATTACCCACTGCCCGCCGATTTATATCTGAGACACATCCAATAGAGCGGACGCGGAGAAAATTGCATGCAATTAATACTGAACAGTTTCACCGCAAGGTCCGATAGGAAAGTCGAGTAATTATTCAGTTTCTAAGAGAACTGGAACGGCGTTCAGTTCGTGTGGCAGCTCCGCGGAGTGCGTGTCACTCTTACTTAATGGTCCACACGGAGTTAAGCACTTGACATACATACTCACAATGCCAGGAACCGGTCACGAGGAGACCTTCGGAGTTAAGCCGTCGCCGAACGGGAAACGCTAACTTACTTATTAATACAACTAATAAACAACATCGCTTAATCATTTTCCTATTATTGGTTATGATGTCATTTGTTATCGGGCGCGATGTGTAGAGGATTTATATCGAGTTGACATTTCAATAACAGAATATACATACTAATACTAACGCTTTAGTAGTCAAGTTCTAGACTTCCTTTGCCTAATCTGCTATTATGTTGTTGACTAATTGTGCGTGCGTGATAAGGGCTGGGTGGCTCTATTCCACGCGACTTGTGTCTGTGGCGCGCTCGTACGAGGGAAAAAAGTTCGGTTCTATTTTTAAATAATGAACGATTTTATGCAACATATTACGAGTACGTTGAATTAAAACTATGTTATTTTTTCAGTAATATCAAAGCGTTTTGAATAGTAATTCACAGCGAATTCCTCGCTACGATAGCGCAAACCGTTACTCGGAGGACATTGAACGTGTTAATTAATGTATACGCGTGATATAGAACATGGCAGGATTCTTACTTTAGCTCCAATCTGGTTTCCGCATTGGCCGGCCTGTATGTGCACGATTTCCCTCATGTTGTCGCTTTGAAACTTCTTTCAATAAATTAAACGTTACTTAATAACTAGACACGCGTCTCTCGTCGCACAACTCGCAGATTTGATCAGTCCGCCGGCTCGGTTGGGTTTTTTGAAGCAGGTCGCGCCTCCGCGCACCGCGCGCGCGCCGCCGCGCCATTGGCCGCCGGAGCGCGGCGACTTCACGCGGCGCCGCGCCCCCCCGCGCGCACACCCGCGCACACCCGCGCCCGCCCCGCGCGCCGCTCACTTCGCGGCGCCGCGGACACAATACAGCTTATCGCACCGCAATGGAGAGATTTCTGCTCAGCTATATATGGATATGTGTTACTACTGCATTATTATTTTTATCTCGCACTAGCCGTGCGCGCGGCGCTGCACGCTAAAACCCGAGATAATATAAACGGTGGATGATTACATTTAATATAAAATCGTCACCTTTTTTATAATTTTTTTCACAAAGGCAATGGCAAACCACTCCATTATAAACTGCCAAGTAAGTCGTCGTGTGTTTCACGACACATGATGACCACGACCCTCAGTCATAAGGAAATACGACTAAGAAGAAGAACAAACGCATGAGTATTATTAATTTTAAGGAATATAACTATTACGCCATTACTGAGCATAGACCTTTCTCAAGGATCTCCACACCGATAGACCTGCGATTGGCGGTCCATCTTGTGGAAGTAGTCCCCATACTAGATAAATTATTCGATACATATGTAAAATTATGTAAGCGACCGAAAGCATATTTCAGTCTACAAAATTCTTTGAAATATTGTACAAGTGTGAGCGTTTAATATAGTAATAATAAGTCATACACACGGACAAACTTTCGCATTGATAAAATTAGTACTCGCACAGCAGCTCTCGTGCTGCTTACAGAGGGTTGTATTCAATGAGGTTTTTTTAATTCTTTATTTGGCTCCCTTTTGCATGTCTCGTTCAGCTGAGCGCTAACATCGCGCCGTGTACTCGCATTTCATTAGCGTGAGTACGCACCCCTTAATTTTACTATGTGCTTGATAGTCCACACTAATTATTTTAATTAAAAAAAATGTATTAATATACCTTACTAGGACATGATTTATTTATTCTTATTATACATTCTAATGTAAAACTATAATAAAGGATTCGACGATGAAAGTGTAAAAATTAGGACAAATGATTAGCGTCGTTCAGCGTATGTGCAACAAATTAGGTTGAGGTCGCCAATAAATTAAACTATTTAAAATTTGTTTCAAATTAATTTAAAAAAAAAATGTTCGTGAGAAATTGTTAATAATTATAATAATTAATTGTCTAAATAAAAACTGTAAACGAACGCAAGTAGCGCATTAACTAAAAAGTTTGCTTGTAAACTTTTTTATTCTTTTATAGTTTTTTTTTTAGTTCATTGACAACGGAGTCGAGGTGCTTATGCCATTGATTGTTTAATTCGTGTTTGTTGTTGGCCTTTTTTTTCTTGCCTCGTCATTATCGCCGACGATACCGTTCAATTGCATTTAGCCGGTTCGAATCCTGAATAATAAAATTCTTTATATGGTTTAATATGAAATTTTATTTTCTTATTCTCTTCTTTATTCTCTTCTTTCTTTCTTGCCTAAAAGGAGTCTACCACAACTTAATTTTAAGATACTGTGTTAAAAAGCAATAAAGAAATTTTTAATTTTATTTTTTTATTTATTATATGAATGTGGTCATACAGTCGGCTATCGTAAGTGAAACGGATAGTGTTTACAACGCAAAAAAATATGTTCCAGATTGAGTTGCATTACTTTACTGAGATATAAATATTATACAGGATGGTCCAAAACAAGTCATTCGATGTTGTTTGGCTCTCATTTTTTTTTAAATGAAAAACTCTGATTTTTTTCTTTGATTATGTTTATTTGAACCTTTAGAATTTTATTGATAAAGTCGAGAAGATGATATCGGCCAAATGAGCGCCACAATTAGGTGATTCAATTTGGGTGATTTCTTTTGGCCCACCTTGTAAAACAATATCATCCAGAATATTTACACAACACGTGAAATACAATATTTTAAGATTTTTTCTGGTTCTGTATAATGTAATATCGTTTATCATCAGCTCGTTAAATTCTCCTGCAGCTGGTTACTTAACCTGCGTAAGGAGAGTTAGGTAATAATTCGGAACACTATCGAACGAGTGCACTAGTTGCAGTATGCAGTACTCCGCATTGCAGCTCACCCGCCGCTATTGAACTACTTACGAGCTGGCAACATTACACTCCTTACGTGTTGCTATAAAATAATTTCTTTTATCACAAATTATTTAAACGTTGTTTATAGGGAAATTAAAAAACATCATAATAAACCGCTATTGAATACTTTTAAAGAGCTGGCAACATTATTTTTCTTACGTGTTGCAATAAGAATTTGTTTTTCGTATTTAATTATAAAGAAATTAATCGTTACGTTTAAAATTAATTATTTATTTATTTATTGTTATACACACTCCCTTAAAATTACAGTACATGATATCCTTTGGGTCCTGAACTAAGCAGAGCTTGTATCTCAGGACCCTGACATATGTATATACATATAGTACTTATATAACAGAGATTTTTTGACGTGACAACGTCTATTAAATTGGTATAAGATAGGACGCGCGTGCTGAGAAATGTCCCGCACATAAGTGGGCGTGGCTTACGCCGACCGCTAAGTCGGTATGCGTTTGCCCGAATTGGTTGAAAGTAAAAGATGTATTCTATTGCTCAATAATAATTAGAAATAAAATCCCTAACAAATATAATTGAGAGTTAGTATAACTTGAATTGTAACCCGATAAACATGTCAAACAAGAATAATAAAATTTATTATCAACATTTTTTGTGATATAATTAATAGACGTTGTCACGTTAAAATACATAAGTGCCCTGCACATATAACCCAGAATTTTTTTATATATATTTATGTTGTAATGTTCTTGAGTGTATTTGTATGTATGTGGGTGTGTGCGTGTTGTGTGTTCGCTGGGTATCCGTCTAACTAATCAGTCCTTCAGTTTCATCATATGAGAGGTTGTAGAGTAGGTTTTTTAACAAAATTTTGCACTTTTTTACTGAGTAGTCATTAAGGTTAATTATTTTTATTATTCTATTATACGTATATGGGTGCGAAAACGAAGGACAGCGTCTTGATAATTCGGAATTTGCTACAGGAATCGCGATTCTATTGTGCCTATTTATGTTTAATTTTTTTTAAATATTAATTATGAGTTCTTTGGTCATAATTTTTTAGTAAAACTTTTTGCTTATTGAGAAGTATGGCTCGCCTTTAAATCCTGAAGACCATGTTCAGTCTGCTTTTCAGCTTGCTTCTGTTCCCACTAGCCCTGGACCGCAGGGGTGACAGGACAGACAAACATCTAACAAATATTTGTTTACGTAAGTAAAGGGAAAAACAGTTGCGTGTCAAGGCCTGACCGTTTTAGTGTTGCCATATGCTAGGTTTCCAAGAAGCAAGTGTCACATTAATGAATGTGCAATTATAAGGAAACACTGGAATTTAACCTAGTTTTTGATTTGGTACATACATTTAAATTATTTTACAATTACCATAAATGTACATATAATTGGATTTCAAATAGATTTAAATATGTTATATAGTATATATTTATTTTGAATATTACCGAATGAAAAGAAGTCTTATGTAATATTTGACTTTTGCCTTGTTTACTGTAGCGGTAGTTAAGATATTTACACAACATCTTATTTATTTATTTATTTATTTACTTAAGGACCTCCAACGAGGCATACACGACATGTAACAAGTTTAATAATAACAAGTAATAGTTTCACGTTGCGTCGCGCTCCTCAATTATAGGAGACCACAGCATGCAAATTTAAACAACAAAATAACAAAAAATAATGTTGAACATAGTTGAGTACCGTACAGTTCACAATTTAATTGTTGATTAACAGTTGCAGAACCCGTTTCCTGTACCTTGAAATGATATATCGATCGAAATATAGTTTCTATATTTATGTCATCAGTTCTTTTTTGTAACAATTTTTTGTTGCCATTATATTTCCAAATTTGTTACTTTTCCGCGTTCTTTCTATTTTTTTAATTTATTCTGCCAGATACCTACCAGCAGTGTTGCTATTTCCTTCTTTTTTTTTATATAATACTTAGCGACGAGACGAGCAAGACGTTCACCTGATGGTAAGTGATACGCTTGTTAACAACGCGGCGCTAGTTAAGATGGTACACACTGCACCACATTGCGCTCGTAAGACATAAGGTGTTAAGTCTCGTTACCCCAGTAATTACACTAGCTACAGCGCTTCAAACCGGAACACAGTAATGTTCGCACACTACTATTTGTTTTTTTTTTTTATACTACTAAGCGACGAGACGAGCGAGACGTTCACCTGATGGTAAGTGATACGCTTGTTAACAACGCGGCGCTAGTTAAGATGGTACACACTGCACCACATTGCGCTCGTAAGACATAAGGTGTTAAGTCTCGTTACCGCAGTAATTACACTAGCTACAGCGCCCTTAAACCGGAACACAGTAATGTTCGCACACTACTATTTGTCGGTTGCAATAGTCACTGCGGTGATACCCATCCAGACGGTCTGTAGCAACAGAGACCTACCACCTGGTATTTCTATCATTCCAGTTCTCTCTTTTCCTCTTTCATATTATATTTGTTAGTCTATTTCCTGGAAGCAATGAGTATATATGTTTAGTGCTATAAATAGTCGTTGCGGTGATACCAGTAGACCAACGCGCACTTCATCAGCTGAAAAATTCACTTCAGCTTTACCTATCCAAAATTATCAGAAAACTGGGACTTAAATTACTTTTTGGGAGTGGGATTGAATATATTATAAGTGTCAACTGTTCAACGTACGATTTATTATTTTGCAATAACTTTATCTTAATTTATTCAATGGAAGCCATTTACGTTGTCTGCCGTTTCTTTAAAGTCGTTTCAATAATGTGTATACGTTTAAATATACATATATACTATCATTACAAATATTTTATTGTGTTGATTATATGTTAGTGGCTTCAAAGTTATCAACTATCAAACTATAACTTCCCACTGATGGGACTCGCCATATAACTTTCAAAAGAAGCGTAAGCGCACTGGGCTCGAATCCGCGTCTTCTTGTGACATACATCGTATTCGTCTACCTCACATACTTTACTACTTACTATCACGTAGTCATTCGTTCTACTCTGTACTCGAGGTCTCGTGTCAAATTCAATAAATAACAACCTCGTAAAATAATTCTTCCAATAGCCGCCCGCAGTCGCGCACGAAACTTTTGCACATTGTATAAAAACAAAAGCGCCCTCGGCCTCGGCTCCTAAATATTGATCATCAGTGAGTCAGAACCGAACCGCGGACCGCGCACTAACACCCCAGCGGCCGCGGACTAGTAATGACACAAAAGTGCGTCACGCAGCAAACCAAGTTCAACTCTAAAGCTAACCCATTAAAGTTGATATTCGGGTGTCGCGGTCGCGTAAACCTTTTATGGAAATGTTACTCATCGGCTGCGTCAGTGTTGTCAGCTAATTGTGTTAACCGGACGGTCGGAGGAATGTGTTTAAGCGGCTGTCACATTAGATAAGGATTAGAGGAGCTGCTCGTCATCGTCAGCACAGCCATTAGCTCTTCTCGTAAAGCTGCGGAGGAGCTCACAGAGACGGCGGCGTTATATCGGGTACGAATATGAAAAGTTACATTTCGATATTTTACTATATTACTTTATAAAAAGTAGTTTTACCAGGTGGTAGGTCTCTGTTGCCGGAGACCGTCTGGATGGGTACCACCGCAGTGACTATTGCAACCGACAAATAGTAGTGTGCAAACATTACTGTGTTCCGGTTTGAAGCGCGCTGTAGCTAGTGTAATTACTGGGGTAACGAGACCTAACACCTTATGTCTCTGGCAACGAGCGCAATGTGGTGCAGTGTGTACCATCTTAACTAGCACCACGTTGTCATGGGCAAGCGTATCACTTACCATCAGGTGAACGTCTTGCTCGTCTCGTCGCTTAGTAGTATAAAAAAAAAAGTCGACTAATATTTTAATTATAAGTTTTTTTTTTACTGTTGTCCGTCGGTGAATGTAGGCTCTCCCAGTTGGAAATTCGAAATTTGGGAATAGTTAGAACCGAAACGTCATTTTTTACATTCTATTCTAGATCTATGAAGGCGAAAAAAATTTACTAGCAATTAGTGATAGGGTACAGTAATATTTCTTACGTTTCATATAAATATCGATTTATGATAACTAAAACCAATGTTGATGTAATTTAAGTACTGATCGAATGATTTATCAAAAAAAAAAAATGTATTACTCTGTGAAATTAGTGGTAACGATATTTAATATCTTGAACGTCAAAGTTAATAGTACAATATGGTGCAGTGTATATTATCCTAACCAACGCCACGTTATGGCTTTGTTTTAAATTCACCTACTGCTCGCCGCATCGATAAAATTTTTATTGTAAAATTTCCCGATATATTTTAAGGGAGAGCACGACTGGCAACACCGAACATTATTCCTGAATAAGAAGACGCCATGAGAAATAGCCAGAGCGCGGCCGCGCGAGTGGGTCACACGCGATAAACTTATTTCTGTAGCACTGACGCGGACATCGAACAGAACACGACTAACGAACAAGTAACTACTTAAGTTGGCGACATGTTTATTTATGCCTCACACCGGCAATGTAATGGACATTCATTAATAATTATACAAACATACAATCACTAATATTGAGCTAACCACTAAAATATCATTATACAACTGGACTAGGTATAGATCCGACAGCCCTAGATCTAAACTAAGCAAATTACTGAAGTAAGACTTAACATCTTATGTTTGCGACTAGCTTAATGTGGTGCAGTGTATACCATCCTAACTTGCTCTAAGTTGATAGCAGTAGCATTTACCATCAGGTGGATTACCTTGTATTCTGAATAGACGGATGTCTTGATGATACTTTGATCGGTTCACATTATTATAGTTGATAAAACAAATATAATTCGTAACGATCACTTTTCAGTTTATTAAGATTTTCATGGCTCACAATCTCCGGAAAAAACTAACTCAATATTTTGACAGATCTCTCTGACATCCCGCCTAAAAAACGTCAAACGTCAAAAATTCAGATATACTGTTGACATTGACGTTTTACATTTCAAAAAGATGCCTTCCACTTTATATTAATTTTAGATTACATACCATTCAGAATTTATTATCAAGTAAAATTATGAGGAAAATATGATGTATATATATATGCAAGTCTTACAAGTTGCACCGGCGCAAGTAATCCCGTCACCAGCTGTTCCCGATAGGTAGTAATGCTTGCTGGTAACTCCGTGTACAAATACGGCGGCGATGTTTTGTGAGTAATTTTTCGATTACCTCACAGCGCGGCCGGGCCGTTTCATAATAATATTTAAATGTAATTGCGGCAAAAACATGTCCGCCGTCGGCGCCATTTACGTCGTATCTACATACAATAGTGACGGAGCAATGGTATCGTGCACATGCAGCCACCGGTTCCGTATAGTTTTTATTATTTTTTTTAATTTAAAATTTTTAAAAGAATTTGATATTTTTATCTTAAACAATATCATTATTAAACGATTGTATTAGAGATAAATTATTAAAAGATTTCCAATAGTCAAATGAAAGTTAAAAAATCTTTTTTTTTTTCATGAAAATGAAGATATTTTTAAAAATTATCAATTTTCTAATTTTATTTATTGATTAAAAAAATGAGTCTATTAATGAATATGGGTAAAAAAAATATCCAGTTGTTTTTTTTAATTTTACCTATGACTATTGATCGGAATTTTTTAGCAAAGTAAAATGGAAATTTGCATCTATCTATTAATTTAATATCTATTTTTATATATTTATACACCTGGCAATACGACATTAATAGAAATGTAGTGAAAAAGCATTACTTATAAGTGTTTTTAATAGCAATTTTTTTTCCCATTTCATTAAAATGTTAAAAAATTAATAATTTAATCAGTATTAAAATTGCATACTCCATCAAAGAGGACTTCATTATTTGGAAACTGACAAATTAACATTGCACAGTTATATCTTTTTATATATAAATAAAAAGTAGTCTCCTAAAACGGAAAGGTCGTAAGCGGTTTAAGGATACATTTTTTTTTATTCAATTGTATACAATCACGAAACGTTCGTCGCTGCGGCACGACTTGCGCAAGCGACAACAGGCATTATCTGTAAGAAGTTAAAGATTAAATTCGCACGGCGGGTTGTTGCTACTGCAAAATAATCAGCAAAGTGAACAAGCTGCCGCATAAGGCGATGAAATCGGAGATATTGAGGTTGCAGCCGAATACAGTAAACTTTAAATGTGAAACCAAACTTGCGAGTCTGATCGTATACGTGCACGTAACATTCGCGTATCTTTATGATAATGCGCGGGTTCGATCCCCGCGAGCTCGAGCTCGAGGAGAACAACTCAAAGAAACCAATCTACATCTAGCCTCGTGAATTAACAGGCACGACTCTGTCTCAACGAGAGACAAAAAAGAGAAGTTTTTCTTATCATCGTCATCACTACAACTAATGAACTTCGACTGTGTTTGTAAGTTCGAAGTTACTTTATAGAAGAATGATTGTAGTAGTTTATATGCTAAATCGCATTGCATGTCTAACTTGTTATAGTGCTTAGTGGATTATTTTAATGTAATGATGGTAAAGTTTCCTGCGCCGCGCCCGGTGACAGTGCGGGTGCGGCCGGCCCACGCTGGGGGGCGCTGGGGGCAGAGGGAGAGCTGGGGTGGCGGACAGACACGATCGATAGCCTGCCAAATGCGACATGCCCATTTATAAGGATTCCCGTTTCTGCCGAAATTGCTTATACAATATTTTTTTTTTTTTAAACTTTGTTTCACACAAATAAATAATGTATAAAAAGGCGGACTTAATGCCATAGAGACTCCCAGTCAACCTCGGCAGTGGGGAAATGCAGTGGTAGGTGAGGGTAAAAGAGAAGTTTTGTTTTTAAATAAGAAAACTAAAAAAAAAATAGATGTCTACTAATATATACATACATACACATACATATAAATACATACATAATTAATATATACATAACATATATAAGAATTACTGTTCTATATCCAAGTAAAACCTCCTCACCATTCTCTTAAAGATATTTTTGTTTGGAGCCCTTCTAATATCGTCGGGCAAGGAGTTCCAGAGTCGTGCCGCCTGAACTGTAAACGAGTTACCGACGAAGCCAGTGAAGTGTTGTGGAATACTAATTGTTAAATCAGTAGTTGAGCGGAGGTCCCTGTCATGGGTTGAAGAAAGAAATTGAAAGCTACCTTTAAGGTACAAAGGAGTTTATATTCCACGGAACTATCTGGAATGATGAGGTTGGCCGTCAGTTTTGCGAATTTCCGCCTATTGTGAGCCCCATGGAACAATTGCTGATACCAGTCCACTCCTTTATGTTCCGTAGCCAGGATTTTGTATTAGAACGACATAAGTTACTTAGTATTCTTTCACTGAAATTATTTTTTTTTTATATACTACTGCGACTAGACGAGCAAGACGTTCACCTGATGGTAAGTGATACGCTTACCCATGACAACGTGGTGCTGGTTAAGATGGTACACACTGCACCACATTGCGCTCGTCGCCTTGAGACATAAGGTGTTAAGTCTCGTTACCCCGGTAATTACACTAGCTACAGCGCCCTTCAAACCGGAACACAGTAATGTTTGCACATCACTATTTGTCGGTTGCAATAGTCACTGCGGTGGTACCCATCCAGACGGTCTCCGGCAACAGAGACCTACCACCTGGTCAGACATAAAAAAATATAACAATGTAATAGAATTTTACTGCTGGTAGATCAGAGGTGTGTCGGAGATCTCGCACTCGCACTTTACTTAACAAAATTATCACGTTAACGAGACTTATGCATCATCACAACGAGCGCAGCAAACCTTCATTGTAATAGACCGATCACTTAGCACAAGTTGAACGTGTACTTTATCTATTTTTCATGTAACGCATCCTTTACATATTAATCTGTATGTTCTGGCTTAAAATATACTTCATCATCTTCATCCTCATTGTCATTACTTCGATTCAAAAACCTCATCACCGATAACGCTTAACCTCTATACCATATCGTTTATAATTTTTGAAGATTGATAATGGAGTTGTCTTAACAATATTTATTATGTACAAGGAAGTATTTCTTTTGTTCACGGTAATAAGAGAACTGCGGAAAAATGGCGCACAGCCAAGTAAACTAACGTTTATTTAATCAAAAACAAACTAACTTAACTCCGCTGTGTCAGCGCGCTCTGCAAAGGTTTCAGTTTTCTTGGCAACTGCTCTCAGCCGCCGCTTCCTCTCTTGTTTGTTTAGTGTTGCCAGCCGTTACGTTTTTATGGGACACATTTTTTTTTATTGACAACACTTGAAGGGGTATTATCTAACAGTGTTCTGTTATATATTGATAGAAAGGTCCACGTTTTTTTGCGACGCTACAAAATTTTCATTAATCATAGTTTTTAATTAAACTATAATTATAGGCATAGTTCAAAATATTAACTATCGTATTTATGTTAAAACATAACCAATATTAACGTATAGTAGTAGGTATTTATGTAAAACATAACGAATTAATAAAAATACTCATATTCCTTCTCCACCTTTTTTGTATGCTTGTGCGAAACGTAGTTTTTAAATGGACCTCTTAGTGTTTTATCGTCATAGGTTAGGGTCAATAATAAATAAGTTATCTCTTTCAAATAAACATATCCTGTTATGTTTTTGGACGCCCTGTTCATCTGTGATGGTTTTTCGAGAAGGCTCTTCCTGTTTGCTTAGCGTCTAGTTCGCGAAGGCTGGATTGAAGCCTCAGCCGTTCATAAGTACCGTCGAGGTCTTTCAATGACAAAGTCCACTTTGGTACAGTCCGTAGACTTTCAAAAGTTTTCTCAGATAATATGAAGTATTTAATATTTGTTGTATATATTTAATATTTATCTCCTATTTTCCAGTGGGTTGTCTGGAAGAGATTGCTTTAAAGCAATAAGGCCGCCCATTGTACATTTTCATTTTATAAATTTGCATGTTCATTACTCTACTTTGTGTGCAATAAAGAGTATTTATCTTATGTATCTTTATCTTAATATTCTTAATTTTATATTAAAGCTTTGTTGTTAAAATAAAAATAATAGAGTACTGGTAATTGTTTTACAAAGTTTGATTCAAAATATATTTTTAACACAGAGACATCTGTTATTAAAAATGAATAATGATTTCTTTATAAAATATAAGCACATTTTCTATTAACTTTTGTTTCCGTTATTATTAGGCATCACGAGAAGAAACTCGTTGCGTTATATACAAAACTGCTCTGTGACATTCAAATGTCAAAAAAGCGCGGCAAATATAGACAGACACAAAAATGTTTGATTACTATACTCCCGGACACATCTATCGGCCCACCGCCCAGTGTTTTAAAGTTTCGACGGTGTCTAGTTAAAAGTAAATGTTCGGTGCAGCAATAAGTTTTAATGCAGTTTTGAAGCAGATTTATTGGTCAACCTTTACGTATGTTTTTTTTTGAATTTTTTTTTTTTTGTTATTTCGTATTGATTTGGCCGTCAGAAGTTTTACAGCTTGGGCGACAATTTCAGGCAGAGTATCCATAGTTTTTGATCAAAACTGACTCTAAGTTTAGATTTGCCTTTTTATGGAACCAATAATCGGACACATTAAAAAAAAATCCAACTTGTGCGAAATAAAAAAGTTTTCTCCATTCCTGGGTCGTTGAAAACAATGAACAGACTCGAATTTTCGTTTTTTTTCATAATCCTGAATTCAAAATTAAAAAAAAAGTATACATAAAGGTTGACCAAAAACTCAGCTTCAAAACTGCATTAAAACTTATTGCTCCACCTAACATTTTATTTTTAGCTAGACACCGTCGAAACTTTTAAACACTAGGTGGGCCGATAGATGTGTCCGGGAGTGTAGTATCACTGATAAATAATAAGAATATTTAAATGAATGATTTTTATAACAAAAATGGCACAGCCGATGTAAATTGAAGCAGTTGTCGTCCCCTAAAGCCCGCCCGGCAACCTCGTGGGCGGACCGGTGAGTCAGCGACGTAGGTGCAGGTTCGAAGCCGTGCAGTCATCCCGGTGGGCACGAAAGGCGCTCAAGGCGAACCGTTTTATGAATGGAGGCCTACATCGCCCCATTTGGGCATCGCGCTGTCGATGTATCGTCGAACAACATTTAGTTAATGCAAACAATTTTTTATTTCAATATTACATAAACGCAAACGTTCATAATAAGCGTAAGGTAACTAATAACATGAATAACAATTAATTATTACCAACTCATTCATATCCATTTACAAGTTACAAAAACCTAAAGCTCTTTATGGAGTTTATCCTTTATGGACCTTGTGTCTTTTCACGATTCTTCTAAGTCGTATTTCCTCATGACTGAGGGTCGTGGTCATCATGTTTTTATTGAAACACACGACAACTCTCTTGGCATTTATAATGGAGTGGTGTTGCCATTGCCTTCTCCATTTCACATACTAGTCTGACCACTGATGGTCATGGCATAGATATGCAGGTTCCTCACGATGTTTTCCTTCACCGTCAAAGCGCGTGATATTAGTTGGTGTTTTATGCTAACTGCACATAAATTGAAAAATTCATTGGTGCAGGCCGGATTCGAACCCGGTACCTTCGCATTGGAAGGCCGGCGTTCAAACCACTAGGCTATCACGGCTCTAGTTACTTATTAAGCTAACTGATTATGAAGGTTATGAATTTCAATATCATACATCCAATCATGATGAGGATGGTTCAGTATAGTCCCATCACTACTATAACCTCAACTTACAGCTTGTTCTTTACTAACATACTTCGCTTACTTTTCCATATAATAATCTAGATTCTAATCTAGAATGTAGATTCTGTAAATTAGTAATAACAAGGACAATGCGAAGGAGAGGAGAAAGAATGTAAAGTAGATATAAGAATGTAGTCGTGAGAGGTGATGCCTGAAAGAAGTTAAATAAAATTGTTGAGATTTTGAAAGATATTAAGCAAGTACGAATTAGGATTACGTTAGAAAAAAAACGTTTGGCAAAGATAGGAGAAGATACATTAAAGACTCAAATACGCAGAAAAAAAATCTAGATTCAAATAAGCTGATAAGGAGCTACCTTAAGCTTACACCATCAAGTTCTCTATACTTCCACCACTTCATCCTTTCACGATACGAGATGAGAATAGCTTCTTGTCATGTAAATTGATGGCAACATTATGAAATGTTTGTTCTTTACTATTCTTATAGACCCTTGTTGAGTACAGCGGAGCCGGCAGGATTTACACGACAATTACGTGGTCGGAAAAGACCTTGTGTCGTTTATTCACCAATTATACAATCACTGGGGAGTTGGCTATCACCATCCATTTTGTACGCCGGCGTGGGCGCAGCGCAGGGTACGCGAGAACCAGAGACAGCAGGGGCTGGTGGGGTTATGTCACCAATGTACCAATGTAGTGTATATATATATATACAATTACACTCCCGGATACATCTATCGGCCCACCTAGTGTTTAAAAGTTTTAACGGTGCCTAGCTAAAAATAAATGTTAGGTGGAGCAATAAGTTTTTAATGCAGTTTTAAAGCCGATTTTTTGGTCAACCTTTATGTGTGTTTTTTTTTTTTTAATTCTGAATTAAGGATTATGAAAAAAAAAACGAAAATTAGGGTCTGTTCATTGTTTTCAACGACAAAGGAATGGAGAAAACTTTTTTATTTCGCACAAGTTGGATTTTTTTTTTATGTGTCCGATTATTGGTTCTATAAAAAGGCAAATCTAAACTAAGAGTCAGTTTTGACCAAAAAATATGGATACTCTGCCTGAAATTGTCGCCCAAGTTGTAAACCTTCTGCCGGCCAAATCAATTCGAAATTACAAAAAAAAACTTACATAAAGGTTGACCAATAAATCAGCTTCAAAACTGCATTAAAACTTATTGCTCCACCTAACATGGGCCGATAGATGTGTCCGGAAGTGTATATTTTATTCTACGAGACGTGTGAAACGTTCACCGGATGGTAAGTGATACTGCCCATAACATGCCGCTAGTTAAGATGGTACACACTGCACCACATTGCGCTCGTAAGACATAAGGTGTTAAGTCTCGTTACCGCAGTAATTTCACTAGCTTACACCACCGTTCAAACTGGAACACAGTAATGTCTCACCAACGTCAACCTAGAAAGTCTCCGGCAACAGAGACCTACCAGCATATAAGCCTCTGTTTATACTAAAAACAAGGTAACAATTACAAAAGCAAAAATATATTCAACTGTACAGCAGTAATGTCTGCAGGAAATTCCATCCAATCCATGTCTCTTATTGCTCTTACTCTACTCCATGTATAATTAACAGCAAAATCTTTTTATGAGGATTACTGTCTCTGTCCCCATCTACCATCACGACTACTGAACAGTAAATACCAAGTAAAAAGTGTGCAGTTAATCTAACTGCTTACTTAGTGATATGTGTCCGCCTCTGTTAGTTAGTGGGCTGAGTTACACGTGGGTGTACTTCCTCGGCAATAATTTTCGTATGTAGACGAAAAACCACAATAGATCCCCTGCGGCCATTACAATAGCTCGTGTGCGAACTGAACATATATCTCCTCGGCTGGTCGACTCATAAAAGTCACTTACTGCCCTCGTATATCACTATTAACGTTTCTCAACGTGACAGCATCCATCAGCTACTCCAGAATAACATATAAAGACAATTTTCCACAATTACATTAATAGAAATTAAATCCCCATTACACTACTAAGAGTATAGCAAGTCACCGAGCCTTGTGTTGTAAATATCCCAGCTACAACCATGGCACTGCTAGTTCTTGATGAGAACAGCAGAGTGGAACAGCTAGACGTTCAAATGCGACATAGTTGTCCTCAAGAGATGACTATAGATTGTTACCATGTTACTAGGTTAGTGCTTTTTACTACCGCAACATCACTTTCCATCTGTTGGTATCATAGCTAAACATTAACCTATTTCATTAAAACAAAAGTTAGCTTTTTAAATTTGCCAAAATTTATTTTGCTCTTTAGAATGGAGTAAGCAGATTGTTCTTTATGTTTAATTGAATGTATAAACTTCTCGTAGCTCTCTCTTCTCTCGTGTACCTAAAAAATTACCGCGACATGATTATGCGATATTTTTCAAATGTATTTCACGTCGCGAACATGAAAAGAGAGGTCTTGAGCCCGCCGTCCATTACGCGGTGTACGGTGTAGACGTAATCGATTCCGCCGGGCTGTGTGGCGCGCTCCGGGTTGCCATGGCAACCGGCGCCGTGCGAGCGGGACGCCGCTAGCCGCGCGCGCGTGCGTCCCGCTCGAGCGTGCGTAACGATCGCTGCGGTGCGGCCCGGAGCCGGGACCTGAGTACGCTCCTAAGCAAAAGCTGTTGAGAGGTCGGTCACACCTTTTGTCAACTGACAGACTTAATCTTTTGTTCTGGATTTTTTTGTGTCTACAGGAAGATTTAGTTTAAAAATAGTTTAAATTTTTATCGTCAATATAACATATACAGTAATAACTCGATAAACGAATGCTTTGAGATAAGAGGAGTCGCACAGTACGCCGCCGCACAGGACACTAACATGCTGGGGGTCGTGAGCAGCGTCTAACAGTTTCTACCCACCACAGACTAGACCTCTGTCTTTTTACAACTGTGGTGGTGTTTTTTCATCTGGAACTGTTTAATGGTATTTCAATTAATTTCGACGGGAAAAATTGCTTTTACGTACGAGCAAGGTTACAGGACGAAATAAACTCGTATGTCAATGTAATACTTTAATTACAAGATATAGGATGGTCACTTATTAAGTATACTCCCGGACACATCTATGGGCCCGCCTAGTGTTTAATGTTTCGACGGTGTCTAGCTAAAAATAAATGTTAGGTGGAGCAATATTTTTAATGCAGTTTTTAAGCTGATTTATCAGTCAATCCTTAGGTACATTTTTTTTTTTAATTTCGAATTAATTTGGCATGCTGAAGTGCTACAGCTTGAGCGGCAATTTCAGCCCGAGTGTCCATATTTTTTGGTCAAAACTGGCTCAAAGTTTAGATTAGCCTTTTTATGGAATCAATTATCGGAAATATCAATAAAAAAGTCTAACTTTTGCTAAATAAATAAAGTTTTTTCCATCCCTGAGTCGTTGAAAACAATGAACAGACTTGAATTTTTGTTTTTTTTTTCATAATCTTAAATTTGAAATTAAAAAAAAAACATACCTTAGAGTTGACCAAAAAATCAGCTTTAAAACTGCATTAAAACTTATTGCTGCACCTAACATTTATTTTCAGCTAGGGACCGTCAAAACTTAAAACACTAGGTGGGCCGATAGATGTGTCCGGGAGTGTATATGCTATGATTATCGTCATACTATTAAATAGTGTCTAGCTCTTATATAAGGCATCCGATTCGTCCCCACTACGATTGACCCATATAGTCGCGCGATGACGTCACGACCCATACAATGATTTTCGAGTACTAATCATATTATAGTGTTAACGATTATTTAAATGATAAAGATGTGTGGAAATAAATGGCGCTGATTCTCAAGCAGTATGTGTCAGTACGTGTAAGACATTTAAAAATTAAGAAGGCAAAAAAAAATGTATATATATACAGCCCGCTGAGTTTCTTGCCCATTCTCCTCAGGTCCGTGGAATTTGTTTTGCGAATGGCTGGTAGATTTTGACGTTCAATAAGTGAACTATTGTTCCCATGTTGAATAAAAATTTTCACTTTGACTTTGACTACTTAATATATGTGATATGAAGTGACCGCCCTGTATACGCTCAAATACAGTTAATTAATGACTTCCACACGATCCATGGAATTTAATACAGCACGATGTGGGTGTGTGTAACATTAAACAGTTTTAATGACAACACTGTGTATAACTGTAAGTTTAACATTGGGTTTATCAACTCATAATTAACATAAAATTAAATGCCCAAAAAAACTATAAGTACATATTGTTATACTGTTCATCATGATGGTCAGTTGACAGCAGGAATACATTGAAGCTGTTTGGTGACAGACTTACAATCTAATGGTTATCAGACGGATTCGAAAAACCCTGCCATCAACGTGACCCTAGAATCTAAACCACGGAGGAAGGTAGAAGCTAATACTTTAAATTATACTGCTATGCAGTTAAAAGTTTTACGAATATTTACATACCTACATTGCATCTTTAAATTAAATCATTATTCAAACTTCGGTTTTGGTAGATCTTTGATAGGAATATGGAAATAAATGATTAGAAACATCTATTCAAATATAAATATAATTGGCCATACTTCCCACATTCACACGTCAAGTCACAGAGCTCTTACTTCGCACACTGCCCAAACACGAATGTTTCGAGACTTACAGTCATCTGTCTTTTATAGTGAAAGAATGTTATGTCATACCCTCCCTTTTTTCATTTTAGTCTTTTTAAAAAGTCACTTAACAAAATGTTGGTAACCACAATTATTTTTACTCCATATCTAACAAAATGTTACATGGGTATCATTAGTTACATGGGACTTAAACTAAAAGATAAAATTAGAAATAGCAAAATTAGAGAACGAACGAGAGCTAAAGACGTTGAGTTACAAATAATGAAATTAAAATGGAAATGGGCAGGACATTTACAAAGGGTAAAAGATGAAAGATGGACGAAAGTGGTAACAAACTGGTACCCAATAGATAAAAAACGAAGAAGGGGTAGACCATATAAGCGATGGAGTGATGACATAACGGGACTGGTTGGAAAAATCTGGAGCAGGCGGGCTAGAAATAGAAGCGAATGGAATCAGTTGGAGGAGGCTTTTACCGCCTTGGGCGGTCCTTACACTTAATGTAACAGACAAATCTGACATTCAATATAGAAATAAAAGGAAAAAAAACAAACAATAAGAAGATGTTAATAAACAAATTTTAATTTAATTAGTTATGAATTGTAAGGAATCAATCAAAAGCTATTTTATTTTATTTATTTTTATCTAACAAAATGAATTACCATTTCAATGGTTGATACTCATGTGACCACACCCTGGATGTAACCGTCGGTTAAACCCAGTTTCCGGTTACGGTCGCGCCGGCGGTCGGCGGCGGAGTCCCAGTCTGTATCGATCGGGGCCTACGACCCGGCGAACCCAGCCGCCGTACAACATATATATATAAAACATACAGAGAGGATTGAGTTCCCAAAGATATTTTACATAATATGGACATTGGCTAACAGATTATTAAGTTATATACAATATAATTAATAAAGATGAGGAAGAACGCGATAAATTAAAGAGAAAGAGAAATGAATAAATTAGCCTGAACCAAACCATTTTTTTACGTTCACCTGATTTTAAGTGATACGGCAGTCTAACGTCAGGATACACACAGGCCTTACACCCGCCGGGCCAGGCTTTAGGATATTGCACCACATGGTGCTCGACGCGGTGGGATACAATAAGTCATTACCTCTGATTTTTTTTTATACTACTTTGCGACGAGACGAGCAAGACGTTCACCTGATGGTAAGTGATACGCTTGTTAACAACGCGGTGCTAGTTAAGATGGTACACACTGCACCACATCGCGCTCGTCGCCTTGAGACATAAGGTGTTAAGTCTCGTTACCCCAGTAATTACACTAGCTACAGCGCGCTTCCAACCGGAACACAGTAATGTTCGCACACTACTATTTGTCGGTTGCAATAGGAGCTGCGGTGGTACCCAGACGGTCTCCGGCAACAGAGACCTACCACCTGGTGACTATCCTAACCTGTAATATCAGTGTCACGCCAATTTAAACTGGACCACAGTAATGTCTATGACTGTTTACTAAACCTCGAACACAATCTCGGTAGTCTCCTTCAGTGCGTTGGGAGAAAGCCCAGGGACCTGTGGAACACAACGGTGTCATTCTGCACCTTGGCTTACTATATCCTATGGCATTCTTACTGCGCTGATGTAAACACGAGACCGCTCCACATTACTTTCCCATGAGCGATAAATTACTGTGTTACGGTTTAACGAGATATTCAGCGAGGACAAGTGTACCAGTGAAGCAATATTCAAAAGGAAGCTGAAGAAGTGGCTGATAGATGCATACAATAAATAAGAAATGTAAATAATCTATGTACGTCTAAATAGTCTATGTATGTATATGATATGTGTGTTTTTCTGTATTTACTATGTGTATTGTATCTAATGAGTTACTGTTATTATTATATCTACTATGTTGTGGTGGGTTATAGATTCACGTATTTGTTAATATATGTTATTTAAGTGAGTGCGTTAACGTATCGCCAACAAACTGCTTGCCAGTTTGGCGAAATATTTGTTTTGATGTATGTGTATTTAATTAAATAATTAATAAAAAAAAAAAAGGAGCCGTAAGCTAGTCAAACTACTGGGGTAACGAGACAACACTTCATGTCTTACGTTGTTGTTAACTAGCGGCACGTTATGGGCAAGCGTATCACTTATCATCAGGTGAACGTCTTACTCGTCTCGATGAATAAAAGCCTCTTCGAGCCTCGCTTTTTCGAAGACTTATAACCGTCTTCTACGACAAGTAGGACTGATCTCATTCCCATACCCACTAGCCTTAGGGTTTGGAGGAGCCTTTCTCAATTAGCCCCGTCAGTAGCACAGCAGTGCGACGTTTACGTAATGTAAAGCGTTTCAAATTACACAGCAAACGTAACACGCCATGTTGGATGTCAGCACGGCGAGCGAAGTAACACAGCCTACTTTAGTTTTTTTGGCGTCTTTGTAAATTTGTGTTACTTGATTATATATACACACGATACTGATTAACTTTACTTAGAATTTACTGGTGTTATATTTCAAACAGTCTACTAGTGGGAATATTACTGTATTATGATATAATGTCTTGTTTTTACCAACACGTTTTTATTTTTACTAGTATTTTACCAGGTGGTAGGTCTCTGTTGTCGGAGACCGTCTGGGTACCACCGCAGCTCCTATTGCAACCGCCAAATAGTAGTGTGCGAACATAACTGTGTTCCGGTTTGAAGCGCGCTGTAGCTAGTGTAATTACTGGGGTAACGAGACAACACTTCATGTCTTACGACGAGCGCAATGTGGTGCAGTGTGTACCATCTTAACTAGCGCCGCGTTGTCATGGGCAAGCGTATCACTTACCATCAGGTGAACGTCTTGCTCGTCTCGTCGCATAGTAGTATAAAAAAAAAGTATCACAACGAACGTCTTGTTCGTGTCGTCGCTTTATTTTATTAAAAATCATGTTACTGCAACCATTGTTATAACGCAGCACAGTAATGTACGCCAATTACTAAGCGGCAGTAATAAACGCTGCGGTGATGGATCTACCGCCAGTTGACGAAATCAACCGCATCGCCGACGACATGAAATATACCTTGACATCATACTTATACTTGATTTATTGCGCGTGCCAACCTAACTGCGGTACATCCGAAAATAAAACCGAATAGCGGCCATATTTCACCCGATTGTCTATGCCCAATGGAGCGCGGCGCCGGCCAGAGACAAGACGCATTCGTTGTTTTTTTTTTCAACAAACCAAAGGCGATTACATCATGGCGCTTAGAGCAATTAGGCTGTGAAGTATTCTTTGTCTCCTAAAAAATTGTACGATTTTTTATAATTACATGATTATCTTTGTACTAGTAAGTTTACTACCTTAGTGGCTAACCGTTTACTGTATAACAATGAGTTTGATGGTGGTTACATTTTTTTAAATGTATGACAATAAACCTTATAATATAAATCTTTCTCTGTAACAGTATTGTGATGTGTTGTTATAATTAAACAGAAAAATATTTTAAAAAAAACTTGTTTCACGGCTAGGCGTATAATTAATGCGAATCGTTCTGTTTGTAATAATTGAATAATAGTTGTGTGCGCTCCGCCGCCATCAATCAGTCGCATTGTCCGTTTGTTTTATTGTTTAATCGTCGACAGGTCTATGGTTGTTCGTTGGACATGTTCGCGTGACCCGATTTCTTTAATCTAACTTATACTTTCACATTAATTATCTGTTAGTGTATCCATTTATTTATCCTTAGTTACTACTATCGCCTCGGTGGATGAAAGGTGTATCCTCGGCGAGTTTACAGACCGTTTAGAATACTATACATCTTCTACCGTCTGTAAAATGGAGAGTGTATTCTAAAGATTTTTTTATATAATAGCCAAAGTCACCGTTGTGAAAATATCTATCTTAATATTCTAGAACTGCAATGGTTCAAGACCGATTTCCGTCCAACACCAAGGTTATGGATCGAGCTCCCTGCCGAGCTTTTCTCAATGAGTAGGGTTTCTCCAGGTTAACAACGCGCTTGTGATGCTTCTTGTACTACTGGTGTCAATAGGCTGCATACAATTTGCTTAGCTTAGTGGTATAAAGAAAATATAACTTAACAGTGGCGTTTCACTTACCATCACGTCTCGCTTGTCTTGTCGCCTTATCGAATAAATTAAAGAAGAAAAAAAAAAAACTGTTGTTACAAAGTGCAGGCTTTAATCCCACTAAAGCAGTTTGAGATGAGAATTTGAAGATAGTTTGAAACAAAAACAAAAGTAATGTGTTAAACATAAAACAACTCATTTTGCGTCACATGTTAAAACTATTTATAAATAATGAAGCATACGGAGCAGAGTTATCCTTGTTTAGTAAGAAGAAATGAATTATTTTTTATTGCAACTCAACTCGTGCAGTGTTTGTGGGTCAGAGCATTACGTCACGCCGCGGCCAGGAGGTAGGCGGCAGCCGCGGGTGTTGTCCACTCGATATTAACAAAAAACTAACTAGATTAATATTTATTATTGTATATTTACACATACATACTATGAACATCAAAATGAATTTGTTAGTTACGATCCCACGTGTAAACTGCCAAAGCAGTCGCGATGAGTTATGGTGTACACATAGATGATGCCTTGGAGAAATATTCCTACAATAAAATTTGTATAAGTAATATTTATTTATTTATTTTATACGCATAAGTAGTTTTTTATACAACCACACAACGATTATATTGCTTCACCAAAATTACAAATTGCAATAACCTAATACAGTAATAACGGCACATAGTAATATCGTCTTCTCTCACAATCTCAGTGTTTAACTCAACCAGAAACAAGACGAAGAAATCAAAATGTATGTTTCACAAAATATACATATTTATATATATAAAGGCACGCTTTGGTATCTAATACATGCGGAAATATAAAGTTTCTTCGTTTATATACATCTAACATTATTGGAATTTCTTGAGCGCGCAGTCGCTATTGATAATATTCTTACTTAAAATCAAAGCAACGAAATCCTAAATTTATACACTACTACACAAATCAAATAACATTGTAGAAAGAAAATAAAATAATTTTAACTACTGTAGATGTTTTTAATTATTGTGTGAATTCTTTACCGTAATCATAGTACATAAGAAATATTTGACACTAGCGTCGTTAAAGTAACGTTTGCATGTTAACGAAATTATTAGCAACATTTATAACACTGGCAAATAGTTATATCTTCTTGCCATACACCAGAAAAAAAAACATTTACAACTTTGAGCAACTTGAAAATTTCAATTGGATAATTATTCGATACGATTTAAACATTCAGTTTAAATAAACATATTTAAGTTTGATACTTTTCAATATCTCATTGTGCTCGGTTTCATGATTATAGGATTACGTTTAGGGTCGCGTGCTCGCGTTGCCTGGCGGTCATGCGATATAATAAACAATGACAAATTAAGTATATTTCGGGGTCAAATCAAAATGTAATAAATATAGTGAAATAGTACGAATAAATGGAATTATGGTACATCATTTCAACTGCCTCCGTGACAGCACTGTTAGCGTAAACAGTAAGCCGAGGTCCAAGTTTGCTTTTACTTATTACATTTGCTACATAAATTATGCACGGGCGACTCCATACAAAAATTTTAATAAAAATGCTAATTTTGTGGTTATTATATATTCAGTTCAAGCGGGTCACGTGTTTTATTCCCTTGTATCGCTCAACGCATACCCATATGCTCTTTCACATCTTTCTTTTATCTTCTACATTCATCTGGTGCCATGCCACTCCTCCTCAACTTTTCTTTTACAGCTACCATATCAGAGTTTTTATTCTAACCTGGTGGCCTGGTGGTGGCACCTTTACCAGGTGGTAAGTCTCTGTTGCCGGAGACCGTCTGGGTGGGTACCACCGCAGCTCCTATTGCAACCGACAAATAGTAGTGTGCGAACATTACTGTGTTCCGGTTTGAAGCGCGCTGTAGCTAGTGTAATTACTGGGGTAACGAGACTTAACACCTTATGTCTCCAGGCGACGAGCGCAGTGTGTACCATCTTAACTAGCGCCGCGTTGTCATGGACAAGCGTATCACTTACCATCAGTAGAACGTCTTGCTCGTCTCGTCCCATAGTAGTATAAAAAAAAAACCCGACACCATCAGCCATCCTAACATTCGCGTTTCTGTTCCATGCACTATGGGTCTTACATATTTTCTCTTAAGTTTAAGCATCGTTATCAGCATGCAGTCTGGTAAAGTACCACCCAGCGGTGCAACTGCTGTGACGTTGACAGATTTATATGAAAGCTGACTCAACTAGTGCTATGATAAGATGGTTCACACCACTTCCCTATTTTTGCGATTTTGTAAAATTGAGGATTGTGTTTATTGTCACAGAATCCTATATGTGTTATATTATGTCTTATCATTATTATAACAATATATAATTAAATGTTATCTTAAGAATTTTAAATGTTGGTAGATTAATAAAAGCACAATTATCCAAAATAAAGATTTATTGTGGCAGATGTGCCTACGCGTCGGCGATGGTGACCTCCACCTCAACACCCGGCTCAATGTTGATCGAGGTGATCTGCTTCACGATCTCCGATGGGGAGTGGAGATCGATCACCCTCTTGTGAATCCTCATTTGGAATCGATCCCAGGTCTTGGAACCTTCACCGCAAGGCGTTTTGCGTGTGGTGATGCGAAGGATCTTGGTCGGCATGCGCACGGGGCCCTGGAATTGAATGAATTTTTTTTATTAGAATTCTGAAAAGTTCATTTCTTAAAATAGCATTTTGCAAGAGAAGATATATTTTACTCATTTCCAAGAAACTGGGCGTCATGTACAGACTAGACTATACAAAAACAATGTTTTCAGACTGTTACATAACAATAATTAAACCTTAACTAATTAATTATATTTCAATAATTAAAGCTCATCTCAATAACTAGACAGATAACTAAATATGTCGCAATCCCATGAGCAGTGTGTGATACAGACTCATACACTGCACTTTGAACTGCGATCATTTAGCGCCGACTTGGTGAACACTGCACCACAGAGGTGCAGTGCCTTCATCTTGGCGCATACATTAAGATCTACAACACATATTATATTATTTCTTTACATTAATAACGTAAAAAATAGATTTGCATAAAAAATAAATAAACTCCACAATCTGGGAAAATAATCCAGATATCCAGGTGGTAGGTCTCTGTTGCCGGAGACCGTCTAGGTACCATCGCAGCTCCTATTGCAACCGACAAATAGTAGTGTGCGAACATTACTGTGTTCCGGTTTGAAGCGCGCTGTAGCTAGTGTAATTACTGGGGTAACGAGACTTAACACCTTATGTCTCAAGGCGACGAGCGCAATGTGGTGCAGTGCGTACCATCTTAACTAGCATCACGTTGTCATGGGCAAGCGAATCACTTACCATCAGGTGAACGTCTTGCTCGTCTCCTCGCATAGTAGTATAAAAAAAAAAAGCAAGAACTATCCTATCTTAAATTGCAATAGAACTTTGATGTCGTTCTTGCAGCCTGTTTCCTTATTATCATAGGCAGGCATATTGTTATACAATTGAGTTAACTTAATACATGCCTTGCTTTATATTAATGTATAGACTTAGAGACTGTAATCTCATGAAGCTATCCGACAGGCGCACGTTACAAGACATCCTATTTTTATATAAATTGTTAAACAACTCACTAGATAACTCAGAATTACTTGGTCAAATTTCATTTGATGTACCGCCTCGTATACCACGCCACTTAAAGTCTCTCCTCACTCATAGAACGTACAAATCGAATTTGGGTCACCATTCTCTGAACCCTAGAATGTGCAGGCTATTTAACTATTTTATAAAAAAAGACAACTCTATTGATATATTTCACGATAGATTGTCGGTGTTTAAATCAAAAATTGTCAAGGTATTAAATCCCCCCGCAGACGCAGACATCTAGCATTCTTCTATGTATATAAGTTTATAGCATCTGTCTTGATACGGTTTATGCACCCATACTCAATGTACGCAGTGTTTGTCTGTAATTGAGAGTACATGTCGCTTATTGCCTAAGTTAAGAAATGTATACAATATAACTGATACATGTATTTTTGTAGACAGACCAAAATAAAAAATAAAATAAAATTAATGCCTTACTGTACTTTTTTTATAATATGTAAGAAAGTGCTTTGTCACTTTACTAACAAATTGATTTTCTACTTATCACCTAATATTATGTAGAAAAAAAATATTTGAGCAGCAGTACACACCTTAACGCGCAACTTCTGTTTCTTGGCTCCATTGATCAAGTCAGCGCAGACCTTCTCCAGCGAGCGCACGTTGCGTGAGGTGAGGGTGATGCGGATCCTGTGGATGGGCGAGACCTCGGCCTGCGGTTTCTCGATGTCCTTGCCTGACACGACAGCGGCTGCCTGTAATAGTTTAATTTAAGATTAATGATAACCGATAACGCTAGACGTGGTAGTTAGGTTGCAGCATAGTTTTTATGTTGCCCTTGTTTACCAGTGAAAAGCTATTCAAAAAGTGCCTTTATAAGTTGCTGTATAAATGAAAGGGACGTTGACTATTTGGCCTGGATGTGCTGGAAAGTATGAGCAATAGATAATTTCAATGCATTATTCTATTTTTATTTATATCAATAAGCGTTCACAATTTTCTGAATACTTTTACAAATTTGACATTAATTTAAAGTGATTCGAATGGCTGTAGTATGCAAGGAGTTTGTAACTGTTATAATGCGCCGCTGCGCCAATAAAATGATCGGGTTATTATAATAAAACAAAAGTAAACTATTATATTGTTTAACGAGATTAAATTGAGTTAAAGTTTACATCTATTAGTTATTAAAATATTTGAGACGCATCAAATGCACGTGTCAATATAACCTATAAAATATTTACGACTTAAAATATTTTTATTATATTAGTTTTATAGAAAGTAATTAAGTAATGGAACATGAGGAATGTTTACTTACCATTTTGTTGCGATTTCCCGGTCGAGATAAACAATTTCACGAAAAAAAATTGCTCAGCGCTGAACCGGAGAACTGCTTGACTTCTCACGTCATAGAGAAAGATTAACTTTTTATGTCTTCCAATCGTAGTGAATTCAAATTGTCTTTGAATATGTACAGATTAAAAATCTGTTTATTTTGTTACAGAAAATTAATTTTTAAGGTGTTTTTTATTATTTACCTCTGCATAATCATAGTTTTTTTTATTTTATTAGAAACCATATTAATTTTTTTTGTCGAGAAATAAAAATAGAACAACTTATTTATCGACAATTTATTTATTAGAAACAAAATGTTGATAAAATTCAGAAAATAAAAGATCATATATGGAATGAAGTAGTTTTTTATTAAATAATAAACATAGAACTTGGAAATAAAAATCTACACAGAGATAATTAGCTTTGCAACTTATTCTCGCACAGGTTTCGTGCGTTAAAAGCAAGAATCAATGAAGTTTCCATGCCTGGGGAATTTCTTAGCAAGAAACGTAAGCGAAGTCTAAACATTATTCAGCAGAAGGTTTTTCACTTGTTTGTCGAATTTTCTGTGAAAATCACATAAACTAGTATTAGATAAATATGTATGGGCTTAATCAATGCTTGATTTAAAAATTATTTAAAAATTAAAAAATTCAATTTAGCTGCATCATGTAATCATGACTCACATTGATGTTATTTGATCTCCAGGTAAGTGAAACGGATTACATATAGCATCGGCATACAACGCGTGCAACCTCCGCAAAGCTGTTCTCACTTCGGCATCCCTGATATTGCTGCCACTTGGTGAAGTGGAGCCTGTTACAAGAACAAGTTTGATCCTGGTGTTGGTCACATATCCATAGCTGAAAATTGTTTTATCTATGTAGCCAACTCATTTTTCACAGACGATAAGGACATATGTAAATTATAAAAAGAAAAACGCTTACATTTTATGTGTATCTGTCGAGTAAAGTAATCCAAGATACAAATCTCTTAAATCGGTGCGCGAGGAATTAGATGCAGAGTTCGCAGCGTTTGTGTTGGTTGTTGCTAAACGTTCCTCCAGGGCATCGAGGGCTGTGTGAACGAGCCACTGCCGGGATAGTTCATTGTCCGCATTTGTATCGTTACCGACACCGCCGATGTACAAAGGTGAATTCTGCAACAAAATTTTGCACAAAAAATGGGGTAATTTTAACAATATGATTGTCTATGGTTGTCAATCGAAAATGACGTGTAGCTCCGCTGATAAGCGATACTGTTTGTTATTTTCAGTGTGGTTGTTGAGTTATGGTGAAAAGTAATTCATTTTATACGAAGACGTCGTATAGGAAAACAACGAGGCGATGGGATTTAATGTAAAATATGTAGATTAACTTACATCTTTCCCAATTACGGCGACACAGACAGCCATCGCGTACGAGGAGGCAGCGGAAATGTGATCGTTCTGCCAACATGATCAATGTTATGTTTGTGGCGGGATATCTTAAAATAAACTTCGAACGCACCAATTAATTTTTACAATTAATCACATCAAATTAAAATATCACCGATTAAAAAGTAATTAGTATTCAAATAGAAGCAAATAAATAATAATGCCGGAAAGTGAGGAGGGCGATTTGGTTTACGAAGCGGACGAGTCTGGACAGTGGGTGCTCGTGAGGTCGCAGGATTCGCTTCAGCGCGTGTACGTGCGGTTCACGAACAGGACGAGCCGCCCCATCGACGTGTGGTGGCGGAACTTCGACGGCGTGAAGCAGCACTACGTGCGGCTGGAGGCGGGGTCCTGCTTCGACGTGAACACGTACGTGACGCACCCCTGGGAGTTCACCGACGTCACCACCAAAGAGAGATATGTAATAAACAACAAGCCGATATACCGGGCGCCCGCTAACATCGGCGGCATGATGTACAGGACGAACTGGAACGTGACGGTGAGCGTCAGGTCGCTCCGGAGGACGGCGCTGCTGTACATCGCGCTGCGGCTGACGGACCCGGTGGAGGTGTCCTGCCTCGGGCTGCCGCGGGTACTCACCGAGGAACTGGTGGAAATGGTCGAAGTGTTCCACCACGATCCGCCGATCCAGTTGAGCACTTGACAACAGGTTATATTTCTGTTCCTCACTTTCGTGATGGTCGTGTTTTATTTTATATTATTCGTTGCATTCTTTTACTTTGCCGATTTCTCACCTATTTACTCCATGTTTACATTTTAACATTCCCTATTTTCTTTTTATTTGTCTTTGTAACTGTGTGCGAGCGTCTACTGGTGAATACTATTAATAGTCTATAATTAACATTTCTATATAATAGATAGAACTTTTGTGTAACACATACAACCAGATCAACTTACTGTAAGTAACATATGTTTATCAATTTTAACTGAATAGATATCTTCTCCTTATAAAGGTGTAATTTGAACATGACACCGCTGCAGGTGTTAAAACTCTTTACAGGCTGTCTAGAAGAAGACTTTAGCGCATATTCCTTCCAGTAGACAGTATTGTGAAAACATTACCGACTTCTACTTCATTAGATGCCGCTGCTAATGAAATTAATGTAACTTAATGGCAATAAGCACAAAGTTAGTTGAAAACTTCTCTGTTAAATGATGTTGCGCGTATCACATATGAATGTTTTAGATTGTACATCATGTTTTATCAAAACATTGAAATGTAAAGTTTTCACGTGTTTGTAATTATCAATGCATATGTTGAATGTTGATTCACTTCCCGTCATTTTGTGTCGGTTACATCTCACAGCCTCAGCGAATGCTGGGAGGACGCTCAGACTGATTATGAATGTAACAACCATATAGTTGAATGAATTTCAACAAACAGCAAAAATCTATATGTAATATAACAATTATCTCATTTCTTTAGATTTCACTCACATAGAGACAGCCAAGTTATCCTCTAAATTTGTCTACTAACACTTTAGTGGTCTTTCCATATATTCAGCAGTTGTTCTTCGAGCTTGTCAGTTCCATCACAATGTTTTCTATTATCCGAAGCTCTGGCTTCGCGGGCATCACACCTGTCACAACAAAATCAGCATTCGGCTATTTGACATAAGCGGATAGTTAAGGTTTGTGTGAATAAGAAAGTATCTTACATCAGTTATTGTCAAATGTGGTTTTAAAGTATATTTCTTTTTACTTACAGTTATTAACCGACTTTACATATTTTTGTTTAACACTGATTTTGAAGTTATTCCCCAATTGTATAATTTTTTTATATCTGAAATGATTTTCAAATGAGGAGACTTATTAGAAAGTTATTCAGGTTATGCTACTGGCACAGGGGCACATCAACCTTAAGTTACAAATTAAATATATCTAAGCAACAATATTTGATTATTTTTTAATATATAATACTTATATTTTTTATTATTATTTTGATTATGTTTAAAAGTATCGGTAAGCTAACGTTTAAGTATAACGTGCCATATATGACATTATATGTTCTAATAGTTGCATATAAAGAATTTCTTATAAATATTATATAACAATAAATATATGTTTATGTACTTTAACATAGTTATTAAGAATTGCATTTTTATGTTTGCTCTAAGCGCTGAATAAGTAGTTAGTTTAAAATTAGTATGGGTGGACCTCTATTAAACAATTCATGAGGTTGGCCTAAACAGTTCAGTGTTTAGGTAAGTGAAAGGGTCTTAAAAGAATTATTTAACTTAAGTGTTATGACTTTCTAATTCTTTGTTTCATCTCATCGGTTATCGGCTGTTTTCATGTTAAGCCGTAATCAGGTATGTCGTATGGTCTGACGGTTTATAATCTAGTGGAATCTAAGTTTACAAAGGCCAAATATATACCAATATGTTAACTTAGCAATAACTTTGATCTATTAGAAACTGCCTTATATGATGAGATCTTTATATGTGTAACGGATGTGTGAGCGAAGTTATTAGTCAAAATCAATAGATAGCGGTTTGATTGTAAGTTTTTGTTTATAGTAACATTACTCAATATTAAGTTATATGATTCTGTAAATGGGAAAGAGTTTGTGCAGAGTTCAGATGCAGGACGGTGCTAACGGAATGTCTTGAGATATTGTATGCTGCGGTGTGATTGATGTCCTCTGTGTGCAAATCCTTTATTACATATATATGTGTAAAATAAATATATGTATCGACAATTTTAATATGTTTTATTATACAATATGTCTCCGTAATGCTCGTTTCATATGACTCACTGATACGGTGGGGTATTTTGGTAGCAGGTTATGTTTTCCTTATTTTTGGACATTGTGGTATTTCCCGGGAGCATGTTGGGGTCATTCTTTACAAACAATATCCTGTAATATATACGCGACTGCACATCAGACAGGTCTATTAAGATTGTCTGAAAGATGTACTTTTGACAATTGAGTTAACATAAGTTTATATCCAAGTTGAATAGCTTAATTTTTTAGCTACGTTTTGATATAATTAAATAATATTTATGTATGTGGGATTTAGGCGTCGTGATCTAAACGAGCCATTCACGCAATCACCACCACGCTTTTCTATATCCTCTCGTTCACGTTGTCGCTCTGACACTCTCCGTACTTCCATTGTTTTTCCCTTTACTTTTTAATTCCCTTCCATCCTTCTTGCTTCACACTATCTCCTTACAACCTGCTCACATTCCTACAATCGGCCGTCCTGCCTTATATCTGCCCTCAGATATCCCTTTCATACTAAACATCTAACATCGTTCATTCATACACTTGCACGAATGCACTTTGGAGAGTGTGCTCAAGAACTGCATGATCTGATACCGCCCTCGCCCTTTTATCACCGGACGTACAGACACACCGCAGGCATCCATCCCTTCGTTGTCGATCTCCCGCGCATTAGGACTAAGCGTTTCGCTTCGTCCTTCATAATGCGTACAGCGAGGGAGTGGAACAGTCTGCCGGCGTCAGTGTTTCCGTCCAGGTATGATGTGGGGGTCTTCAAGAAAAGAGTGAACAGGCTTCTTCTAGACTAGTGCGCTTTACCACCTAGATTACATCGCCGCTTACCATCAGGAGGGATCGTAGTCAAGCACTAGTCTATCCTAAATAAAAAAAAAATACACATAAAGTTAACTAAACACAAGTAACTCTCCCACAGTAAAACATGAAACAATATTGAAATCATAAGTAAACTTAACACTTCGTTATGGCAACACCATACAGTTACATTCCTACATGTATACGACTTATTGATGCTATTATTAATTCTATTCATAATGTAGGTTCACTGAAAGGAAATGCCTTTGTCTATTTAGATTTATTGTTTTGTTTCGTGAAGTCTTAAATATTATAATATAAAGTCGAGGGAAAACAGAGCGCTCCTGCTGTGCATTTATAACATAATTTGCATTTGAATTTTTTGCCTTTTGTGTTTCTATTTATGACTACCTGCACAGGCTGACTCTCGCCGAGCTGAGCCAGCGCAAGACCCGGTGCGATTGAAGCATTACACGAAAATTAAGAAACCATTTATGTTTAGGGTAGTTGATAAAATTCGCATAGTTCGCATACACTTTTGTTTTGGTTAGAAATGAAACTCGCGCGCGGTGGGGTGGTGGTGGTGGGGTATAAAAAATAATTTATTATAAAAAAAAGTTAAATATATAAAGGTGAATCACATGTTATCGAGTGAGCGTGGCGCTCACTCCGCCGTCGCCTTCATCTGCTTGTGTATGTCGGCGACGAGCGCCAGCGCGCCGCCCGGGATGAACCGGATGAAGTTGTCTCCGGTGAGGGGGCCCAACGCGTACACGCCCTTCGGCGCGTTGAGCAGCTCGTGGGTGCTCTTGTCTATGGCCACCGGGTTGGACCTGCCGTCGACCGGCTTCGTGGGCTCCACGCCGAAGCCGAGCCCGCCCGAGTAAGGGTTCACCGGCTGGCACTGGCACAGCTTGCCGTCCGCCTCCGCCTCCGCGTCCGCTATCGCCTCGCACTTGCACTCGTCCAGTCTGTCCGCGTACGTGTCCGCGTCGCCCCCCATCTCCGTGTAGTTCAGATATCTAGACTTGCAGCTCTGTATGCCCTGACCTAGGACCGATTTGAAGTAGTGCCAGTGGTTCTTGAAGAAGCACTGCCTCTGGCTCTCGTTCTCTTCTTTCCTCTTTTCTTTACATTTAATACAGTCCTTCTTTATGTCGATGTCGCTCAAGTCGAAGTTGGTCTGCAGGAAGAACAGGTCCGGTCTGGAGCCGATGAGGACTACGATGAGCGAGACCGTGACCTCTGTGGTCTCGTTTGTGACTAGATTTAATAGTTTGACCCTTTTCAGGCAGAATTTGTCGTCGTCGGCGTGTCCCAGCGGTGTTACGTCTATGACCAGGTGGTCGGGGTAGGGCGTGTAGTTGGGGTGGTCACCTGCTGCACCGTCGCACATCATTTTGTACACCTGTCAACAATTTCACATGAAGTTAAGACAAGTGATAATAGAACTGAAGCTCGTAAAAGGTTAATAAATATTTGATTGTGTTCTTTCCCTGTGTGCGTGTGAGTATAAGAGATGTTGTGTGCCATGTACCTGCCAGTAGTCCGGGTAGGCGGCGGGCGGCAGGCGCGCGAGGGCGGCGGGCGGCTGCCGGTGCACGTGCAGCACGCGGCGGCGCGCGCGCAGCGCCCGCACCGCGTCCGCCGCGCTCAGCCCCGAGCCCACCACCAGCGCGGGCGCAGTGTCGTTCGCCGCCTCTGCGTGTCGCAAACAGACAACTTATAACTACACGTGCTACGACACTAAATGCTGCAATGTATAATGCACCAGGGGATGAGGGTCAATGACCTGTAGACTTGATTCTTCCTGATAACATGACTTAGCGCCCTATCTATACTACATGAATGAATACGGAGGCGAAATATTCTTTTGAACTCGACAAAGTGACGAGTCATGATGATACATTGCACCACGTTGCGCTCATACCCAGTAATTTCATCAGCAGCAGCGACCTTCAAACAGGAATAATGTTTGCACATTGCTGTTCAGCGGCAGAGCGAACTGATGTTCTTTTGTTCGGTACATGTTGGTTTGCGACCTTTCAGTAGAGTGGTTAGTGAACACATATGTAGCGATGTGGTGCGGTGCGGTGCGGTGCTCACCGGGCGGCAGCTGGTGCAGCGCGGCGAGGTCCTGCAGCGCGTGGGGCGCGAGGCGCGCGGGCGGCGCGTTGGGCGTGTCCGCGGCGCCGCACGCGAGCACCACGCGCCGGCACGCGTACCGCACGCAGCGCGCCTCGCGCGTGTCGTACCTGCGCACGCGCCGCACTTACGTGAGATAAACATGGAAACACTAGCAAAGGTGTTACTTCACCTTAACCGAGTGATAATTTCTTAGTATTAAAGCAATAGTAAAAAAATATATAAAAAATTGTATATGCAGAAAACACATATAATACAGAGACGGCTCCTCTCTCCTCATCATCATCACGCGTGATTCGGCGCAGTGTCGTTAGTGTTGTGTTGAGGAGTGATTGCTCACCCGGACACGCAGTAGGCGGCGGCGCGCGGGCAGCACGCGCTGGTGCACGGCGGGCCGATGGCTCGGGGGCAGCGTGTTACGCTGGTCACTATCACGCCCGACCTGAAGAACCGCTGCCCGAACAAAATTTTAATTGCATTTAATGGAGAGAGAAGAATGTGGGGACTGGTCCCTGTTGTCCCTGTGGACGTGAATGCAGCGGATGTCGTGTCATGCTTTAAGACAGCGAAAGCAATGAGGTGTTGTATAAACATTCTTACTAGCAGGTCATTGTTGTGTGCAGCCGTTTAGGTAACTTCTGGGAGCGTGTCCCGCTCACTTGGCCGCTTCGTGGGATTAATAATAAACAGAAGTAGTTGCGAGCTGACCTGCAAGTTGCAGACGCGCACGTAGCGGCGGCAGTAGAGCGCGAGCGCGCGGGCGGAGAGGCGCGCGTGCGGCGTCTGCGGCGCGTGCGGCGCGTGCGCGGAGCGGTGCGGCGGCAGCGCCAGCCAGCCCGCCGGCGACAGCGTGCGCAGCGACGGCGGGAACGTGTTCCACGAGCCGCCGGGCGGGCCGCGCCCCAGCACCACGTGCTCCACCTGCCGCCAACACCACAATCCATTAGCGTGTACTAGTCGGTGCGGAACATGTACTGCTGGTAGGGTACCCCGCTAGAGGCCGTATGGTATTGGCATATCATTTACCATCAGATGACTGTCACGCTTGTCCAACGCTCGCACGTGTACCGTGACGTCATCGTGCGGGTGACGTGCCCCGTTTCAATTTAAACTTGTCCTCATGAAACACCTCGTACCGGAGACCGTTTAACCGCTGCAGCACAACCCAGATATTTACTGGCCACGGCGGATTCTCCCAATACTTGAACCGTTTCAAGTGTCGGGACAATCCATGGTGCATATGTGATAACGCCACGGAGGAAACGGTTCCTCATTTGCTAACGGAGTGTCCTATCCATATGAACTCGCGGCATAAATTCGAGCAAGAGAAAGGGCTGAAAATAGATAAAGCAGGTTTATGCGAGTTAGTAAAAAATAAGTTAGTTAGAGATAAATTTTTTAAATTCTGTATAAATATATGTACAGTAGTTAACAATAGGAATAAAGATAAGTAAATACGATTTTCGTAATGATATTTAAAATATTATTACTAGTAAATTATGTGAATAGGATAAAAAGCCCCTAAATAATAATATCAGGGAAAAGTAGGAAAAATTAAAAAAAAAAAAAAAAAAAAAAACCGCTGCAGCACACGCCCACGCACGCGGGCCGCCGCAAGAGATGGTCAGTGACCACCGGTACGCACCTGTTTCTCGACGTCGTACTTCCACTCTATGAGCGAGTCCGCGTGGTAGCCGAGGTCCGCGCAGGGCTTCAACAGGTTGTCCATCTGCGGACACGAGGTGAACAGGTTATGTATGCATCTAGTCAGTTTCTCCAGTGAGGCAGCTTATAAAAATCCCCTCTCCGGCCGTCGCCGGTCTACTAAGAACAACCAAATCCTGGTGAATGACAGCGGCGCTGGTCAGCCCTCATGCCGATCGCAGCGGGTGCACCAGTTAGCCCCGGTTTAGGGTGAATGTTTAGCAGTGAACATCAATCAAGGCGCAGAACTTCTCTCGGTTCTTTAATGTCGTACACCATCAGTGCAGGAGTTTATTAACACGGAAATGGAGAGGAGCAGTTATCATTAAATTTATCAGAAAATGTTTTTTGTTCATTTGACCGACGGCTAGCGGGGCGGAGCCGGCTCGTTGCTGTGTCGGTGCTCTTCGTATGGGCTTTTGCCCAGCAGTGGGCGCCTTCCGGCTGATGGTGACGATAACAATTTTACTAAATACTCTAAGGGAACGGATTATTACTTCACAATGTTTTTAACAAGTCCCACAGTCCATGTAGATGTATCAGAAGCAGGTGACGTGTGAGCACCGAGTAAGCTTTATATAAATACCTTGTGGAGAATCTTACTACAATCTTACTGTGGTTAAACTAATATATGATATAATTAATAATATTTTTTCCTCAAATTCAAATGAGTCGAGTTGAATCTTACTGTACGTTTAAGTGCTGTGTACTACATACCAGTAAAGGCAATGGATTTTGACTCCTGCCCTCCAGGCCTTCAGCTAATTCCATGATATCAGTCTCCAGCAGATTCTGTCCCGGTGGCAGGTTGGAGAGTCTGGAAGTTGACAGAGATATATATCAGTAACTTTTAAACCGCTGGCGGTATTTTCCATTGTTACAGTTATGTAAGTATACCATGTATTATTGAAATTTTGGTTGCGTTGCCCATGGTCCTACACCCTTACATCATTCACCATTGACATGGAGTCCTCAAGTCTGCAGATGTCATGAACGGATCTTTATAAAAATCTCTTAAAAACTATTGTATACTATCCTTTATGCAAATAACTCAACACGAGCTTGATGATGGATGGCGAAGTTCTGGTGACGCTTCTACTTATATAGAAGAAATCTTCGCTCCGAGCTCTACGGTCATCATCAGAGTAGGAACAGGTTCTTTGGGAGGGATTAGAAAAAATAATTAAACTGTTAACACACCTGGCCCGCAGCATCTCGTCGATGGGCAGCTCCTCCGGTATCTCCCTCTTCAGGTAAGGCACATTTCCCGCGAGCATGAACGACGTGACCAGCCCGCTCGGCCCGTTGCCTGCTCATCAGAAAAAAGACAGTTAAGTTTCCATATGTAACCGTCCAGGTCAACGTTCCATGTCTCTCACAAAACAATCGCACGGTGCTTAGTTCTTATCTCAAAGCAGTAAAGTCCATTATCCACCGCAAACGTCATAGGACCTTCGGGATCCGGGAGGTGCAATCGAGACAATTAGGACTGTCTGGGCGGCGGACACGAGGTACTTGATAAAGGTCAACTCTAAATGAACTATCAGACAACCATCTAAACGGCGGTATCATTAACATCAATTTTTATGAAGTCCCAGTACTGGGAATATTAAGGCTCTTTTTATTTACCAGGTGGTAGGTCTCTGTTGCCGGAGACCGTCTGGGTACCACCGCAGTGACTATTGCAACCGACAAATAGTAGTGTGCAAACATTACTGTGTTCCGGTTTGAAGCGCGCTGTAGCTAGTGTAATTACTGGGGTAACGAGACTTAACACCTTATGTCTCAGCGACGAGCGCAATGTGGTGCAGTGTGTACCATCTTAACTAGCACCGCGTTGTCATGGGCAAGCGTATCACTTACCATCAGGTGAACGGCTTGCTCGTCTCGTCGCAAAGTAGTGCAAAAAAAAATATTTTCTTGTCCATAAATCAATGACGAAGAAGTAAAAACAAAGAAGGTAATTACAAAATATCGCGCCACCACCGCCACTCACCGATAGGGCTTACAATTCCGGGATTCCGGTATTCGGGATCCCGGACGATTTTTGACCGTTATTAAAAACCGGTATTAATGTAAAAATACCGGTATTTTTAGTATTACATTTAGTTTATAAAAATTTAATTTATGCACAACATAAATCCGATTTAAAATAATATTAATTAATTACAATTTTTTTTGTAGATCAACAATTTCATTGTATTAAATCTACATCGGGCACATTTTCGAAAGAGAAAATTAGGTACTCGCTTGATGATGAAACGATTAATTGTTTGTTTTTTAAGAGCATACTACAAACAAAACGCAAGTTATATATAATATTTCATAAATACTTTCAATTTAATAAAATTTTTTGCTTCTTTAAATATACTTCCGGACACATCTATCGGCCCATCACCCAGTGTTTAAAGTTTCGACGGTGTCTAGCTAAAAATAAATGTTAGGTGGAGCAATAAGTTTTAATGCAGTTTTGAAGCAGATTTATTGGTCAACCCTTATGTAGGCTTTTTTGTTTATTTTTTTTGTAATTTCGAATTGATTTGGCCGGCAGAAGTTTTACAGTTTGCGCGACAATTTCAGGCAGAGTATCCATATTTTTTGGTCAAAACAGGCTCTAAGTTTAGATTTGCCTTTTTATGGAACCAATAATCGGAAACATCAAAAAAAGTCCAAGTTGTGCGAAATAAAAAAGTTTTCTTCATTCCTGGGTCGTTGAAAACAATGAACAGACTCGAATTTTCGTTTTTTTTTTCATAATCCTGAATTCAAAATAAAACAAAAACATACATAAAGGTTGACCAAAAAATCAGCTTTAAAACTGCATTAAAACTTATTGCTCCACCTAACATTTATTTTTAACTAGACACCGGTAAAACTTTTAAACACTAGGTGGGCCGATAGATGTGTCCGGGAGTATATATAATTCCATACGAGATATTATATTTAAAATGTACTTTTATTTGCGTTTTTTTTTGTATATATCTACTCTTACTAACAGTAATTGGATTTCATATGTTATTCGTTAACAAGTCAATATAACAACTGAGGTAAGTAAAAATATAACGAGTAATTTTTTTATTAATAATGCCGGTATTCCGATATTTCAGATTTAAAATATCAAACAGCTGTATTTAGGGTTTAGTTCGGCTTTGCAAGCACTCACCGATCACCACCACCTCCTTGTACACGAGCTCGTCTGACAGCGTGTGCTGGCAGGGCTTCATGCTGTCCCTCATGTTCGCCGAATTCACAATCCGCCGTTCGAGTTTCAAATAATTTAATAAATAAGTTAAACGGTATCACAGTCGGTTGGTTCGCTCAGTCGCGAGCTGCTTTTTCCTTCTCCGCCTGAGCTGCAGGTGGTACAGGTCGGCGGTGGCCGTTCTCTTTGGAGTATTCAGGTTGGCTTTTTGTTATCTGAAACAAACAATTCGCTTTTTTTAATTATATACAAGTCTGCTACAACTCAGTTCGTGGAGACACGGGTTTGTTTCCCACTGAGACAGTGGAGAGTGAAGTATATAACATTCAACCATCAAGATACATTAAACCATTAACGCAGAAATATTGGTGGATAAACTGCCTTCACTTTTGACGAATACACCGAATCCCAGCAGTGGTGACATTGAGTGGTCTTATAACTATAGATCTCCGTGATCTATCAGCAGCATCGTGAAGCGGCGCTGATGTTTTGTTTGAATGTAAAAAGCGGTGTGACGTCATCGCCGCTTAACAGGAAACACTCATCAGCAGCTGACGTCACAACCAGTAAGCAACCGAGCATAATCTTATCATAAGTATTTCTGTAGACACCCAGCGCAATGTAGGCGTCTCGTGAGCAGGGTTCGAATCCTGTTTAACCTCGCACTCAAGTGTTTTTTTTTTATTCTACTATGCGATGAGACGAGCAAGACGTTCACCTGATGGTAAGTGATACGCTTGTTAACAACGCGGTGCTAGTTGAGATGGTACACACTGCACCACATTGCGCTCGTCGCCTGAGACATAAGGTGTTAAGTCTCGTTACCCCAGTAATTACACTAGCTACAGCGCGCTTCACACCGGAACACAGTAATGTTTGCACACTACTATTTGTTTTTTTTTATATACTACTAAGCGACGAGACGAGCAAGACACGTTCATGACAAGTTCACCTGATGGTAAGTGATACGCTTGTTAACAACGCGGCGCTAGTTAAGATGGTACACACTGCATCACATTGCGCTCGTCGTAAGACATAAGGTGTTAAGTCTCGTTACCCCAGTAATTACACTAGCTACAGCGCCCTTCAAACCGGAACACAGTAATGTTTGCACACTACTATTTGCCGGTTGCAATAGTCACTGCGGTGGTACCCACCCAGACGGTCTCCGGCAACAGAGACCTACCACCTGGTAAAGAAGCGCGTTAAATTTGCAATACACTTTTTTTTTTATTTAGTATAGACTAATGCTTGACTACGATCCCACCTGATGGTAAGCGGCGATGTAATCTAGGTGGTAAAGCGCACTAGTCTAGAAGAAGCCTGTTCACTCTTTTCTAGAGACCCCCGTTAGACCACCTGGTAAGTGTATTGCAAATTTAACGCGCCTCAACATTATATCAGGCTGATGCCGTTCCCCGCTGAACGTAGACTTAAAATTTTAATAAGTTACCCAGGATGCGGTAAGTTAACAAATTTCATATGAACAGAAATCGATTATTAAAGTTGGATCAATTTTAGTCGCCTAAAACACAACGACTGTCGCACCCCACAGGAGACCGCGTTTATTATTTAATAAAGTCAAAGTTACATAAACGACATCGCTGTAAAATAACACAGATTACTGCACTTGTACGGGTCGTGTGTATATTACCAAGTCGTTACCGGTAACGCATTTATGCGATATCATACGAAATAAATAAATCGCATCACCTTATCTTATAACTCATTATTACGTGTGACGTCACCGCACCACACCACCCGCAGTGGTGGTGATAACAATTACACCAACATTAACCACCACTTTTTTTTATTAGGATAGACTAGTGCTTGACTACGATCCCACCTGATGGTAAGCGGCGATGTAATCTAGGTGGACAGGATTAACATCAGGGATGTTGGCGTGGTGCAAACCGCGCTGGCAGACCCAACATCCAAATTCGCCAAAGACCTAATGTCCTTGGCGAATCTGAATGATATTAGCTCTTAAACGATTTAGTCTGTAGTTTAGAATGTTGATATAGTCTTAAGATATAAAGGGTACGATGGGATTGATATGCTCCTTCGGGGCAAAAATCCCAAAACCAAAATAAATAAAAAAAAAAAGAAAAAATCTAGGTGGTAAAGCGCACTAGTCTAGAAGACTTATTGGCATCAGTAGTATACACAATATTAATATTAGAGTTCGAACCTGGGACTTTCAGTTACTGCCGAGATCAAAAGCCGATCTCAATCCCGCTTCGAACGTTATCCGAAAACTTCTTACTGTTGTATCATTACTAGTATATATACACACAATATGTTTGTCAGTCAGTCAGTTGTATGTCAGTTGTGTTGTATATATATACAACGAGGCAGCGTGATCGTCACTTAACTTCAAGTGATGTACGTAAATATAATCATGTGTCACACATAGTTATTGCTGATTATTTAAGGTGTATACGGAGAAGAGCCGCGGGTTCGAACCCTGGTCCGCAGCTTCTAGTGCAGAAGAACCGGCTCGTGATCATGATCACTACAATCGCTACAACACCTTACAGCACTTAATATCATTTCACATTCTATGTAGACAGCTTTCAGTATCTGAGTATTAACAGAGTCTATGTTCATCAGTGATCATCGATACGTCGACACTGATAACAGAATGATATATGTGATAAAAGTTTACAGATATATGAATTTCATACGGACTCAAGTTTCATATGTTAATATATTTACAGTAACATTTGGAATATATACATTATAAATATTATCTACCGAATAATTCATATAACAAACTACTGCCCTCATGTTCTAAATCTGTATCCATCTTGTGATAAATTTAAATAGAAGTATTAGATACTACAATAAAATGACGCATGTGCAGTTATTGTACGGATTCGAACCCCGGTCGCACAAAGAATGCGGTTATTAAAAAAAAAAAAACTCAATTTAAACTTCACGGTCACCGCTCGAACCCGCGACCTCCGCTATAAACTAACCCAACTAATTATACGCCGACAACTATAACTAATGAACAGTATATACGTATACATAAAACTGATTCGTTTGTATGTAATGTAGGATGCAACTCGATCCAATTGTATGTTCGAATGATTCCCGCATCGAGAGATCGAAAATAACATTTTTAACAATCGAAAAGACAAGACACGGAATCGAACCTACAACTTCAGTAAAAATTATAATGTATAAACACAGACACCGCAAGTTATACAAGCTATATATTAATAATAGAATATTTATAGAAGAGAGTAGAGTAAATAGGAAAGCGTTTTAACGTAAACATTCACGTTAATAAACTAGCACGACGAACAACAACAAAGTCAAAGTCAAAATTTTTATTGAACATGGGAACAATAGTTCACTTATTGAACGTCAAAATCTACCAGCCACTCGCAAAACAAATCCCACAGACCTGAGGAGAATGGGCAAGAAACTCAGTACAACGTGGAGAGTTCGAGAAACTGATCAACATTATCATGTACGTCTGCAACAGCGAGGACCAACGGAACCGCGGCGTCCGCAGGGTCATCAATCATTGAGGATAAACGTAAATATTCATCCAAAAAACCCAACCACTCGAACACGAAAAAACCGATGCAAAAAGTAACGGGCGTGAAGCGAGATGATATGATCACTCACCAGCAGGAGGTCGGCGGCTAGCCTCTAACAATAACGCGCGATGAGGACGCGTTCGGAAATCACATTAATCAAACTTCATTCATTCCAATAAAAAAAATATATAAACGAACATAAAATAAATCGACTCACTTCCGAACGGATACCGTTCAACATTTACAACATTGCGTAAACGCGAGCACTAATTAAAAAAAAAAAAAACTTACTTAATGACAGCGGCGCGAAACTAGATTATAATTAAATAATAAATAAATACAATCGGCGCGGAGCGGCGTTGCGACAGGACCGCGCGGCGCTGCGTCCGCGGCGCGAATGACGCGCGGCGATTCGAAATTTGAATTACAATAGTGAGAACGCGGGCTGTATTTATTAAACACGCCGCGATCAGACAGATCCGCAGATAACATAACCGTTACACGTGACATGTACCCACCACAGCAGGCGGCGCGTCACTGCGACATGTACGTGTAGCTTACGAGCACTGTGCTGTATGGAAACACAATGTAGTACTGGTGGTACGACGCAGCCGAAGACTATCAAGGTTTATTGCGGTTCGGAGAGCACTGCGGCCAGTGGGATTACTGCGGTAACGACACTTGCATCATGTTTTAAAGCGGCATCTAAATACCCCACTTATCTTCAATTAAGAGCCGTGATAGCCTAGTGGTTTGAACGCCGGCCTTCCAATGCGAAGGTACCGGGTTCGAACCCGGCCTGCACCAATGAATTTTTCAATTTATGTGCAGTTAGCATAAAACACCAACTAATATCACACGCTTTGACGGTGAAGGAAAACATCGTGAGGAAACCTGCATATCTATGCCATGATCATCAGTGGTCAGACTAGTATGTGAAATGGAGAAGGCAATGGCAACACCACTCCATTATAACTGCCAAGAGAGTCGTCGTGTGTTTCAATAAAAACATGATGACCACGACCCTCAGTCATGAGGAAATACGACTTAGAAGAAGATCATCAATCATCTCTAGTTAAACAAAAAAAATGGAGATATTTTAAAAAAATAAAAATTAAATAAAAAACCATTTCTCGCCGTCTGAAAAAAATTTTTTTTTTCTTAAAATTAACATTTTGCTTATAATGTAATAACGGCGAAAGGAGGCGAGTCGGCTCATGCTGATCGGGACAATAGTTTCCGATCAGCGCTGGTTTTCAGCCGCTCCTAGTTCAGTCTCCCCAGGTGTTATTGGGAGAGTTTGTATGTACAGGTATGTGCATGTTTTAAAATGCTCGCTTTATTTACATTTCTACCGGTGTTGCCAACGGAGTAGCCTTTGATGTGGAAACGCATCAGCGCATTACCCTAATAGCAGATTAATATTGCGAGCGTGGTGACCCACAGGCTTAAAAAACCCAGCGTTACCCGACAGTGGGAGAGAGGTAAACAGTTGAAAGGCATATCATTCAATTCAAGTTTCATCACAGAAAGTTACAGGAATCCACTGAAAGAGCCACACGGAAGTGCGACGGTGAAATTACATTTTTCACAGAATAATTTGCGTAGCATTATAATCCTATTATTAAAGATTACGATAACATTTTTCCAGTGGATTAAAAGACACAAGAATCCCCGTGTATACAGTTGTAAATTTCTTTATCTGTTATAACTACAATACTTTTGAATTTAGACGAGTTTTGGCGTATGCGAAAAATCGAGAGTAATATCAGATTTCATCAGCATCAGATATAAACGGATACGATTATGATAATGCATTAAATATATCTGATTAAAAGTTCTGATATTCGAGTGAAACAATTGATGGTAAGCATCTGTAGCTGGAGTTCAAAGTTGTAATACTTCGTATCTTAGTTTGAAAAGCGCCGTAGCTAGTGAAATTACTGGAGTAACGAGAAACAGTAAACCTCATCTAGCATTGTCATGAGCAGCCAATATATTTTTTTTTCTTTTTATTTTGGCACAAACAGTCATTACATATAATAACATCTAAAAAAAAAGTATTAACTAAATTAGAGGACAAGTAGTGCCCAACATTACTACAATAACACAAACCCGACAGACAAAAAACACAACACTTGAGAAGGAAAAAATGAATAAAAGAAAATTAGAATAAATTATTAACTATTACAGCGGTTCAGGTTGAGATATCGAAAGTAAGATTTTGGTTTTGTAATATTTAATATAACAAAACCAAAATTGTAATATTATAGCTAGATCCGATGCGGTAGGAGTTACAATATCCTTTACAGACGAGTTCTCCCTGTGACGGTCAGCAGCATACTGCGCTCGCACACCCGGATGGGAATTGCAATTACCCTCAATTCGGAAGGCAATACATCAGAGGTGATTGATCTGGCCGTGTCCTCGCCGGATTGTATAAAAACGAACCAACGCTCAACTAGGATCTAGGTTAATATAGTTTCTTACCAATGCGCAGTATATTTAATCGGAGTTTATTTTTTGTAAGGCCTTATAAGGTTGGCCAGTCACCGCATTGTCGGCTCGAGCGTAAAGTCCAAGGTCTTGGGGTATGATGTAAAATTAAAACGAAGTATTGCTTTTGCTAATAGTTGATCACCTTTGAGTGGTAACGTTGGTGAGCTACGATAGCTTGTTTCTAACGCCAGGATGTAGTGTGAAAACATTAGTATAGCGTTTCCGTTGTATTTAGTGAAATTATTGATAGTTTGACATTTTAAGACAGGCGTAGTGTGTTGCTGTGTATAAATTCTATCCAGCGCCTTATTATTATGCGCAATCACTTGCCCCCGTGTGAACTTGTGTCATTGTTGTTTAATTTTGAAACTTTTCACTAACGCAAAATACACGGATTTTCATCCTTTTTATTCACAGTGTAATCTATGTTTGAAGTTGATTTGCCTAAAAAAATCTTAAGACTACCATATGAAACTGGAAATAATTAATGTCTCCTTTTACTTAAATGTTATCTAGACTTCTTAACGATGGTATGATCCTAAAATAATGAATAAGTTTAAACGAAAAAGTTATAAAATAAGTTGATCTCCCTAGCCATAAGAATTTGACCTAGTAACAAGCAGTCATACTAATTACATTTCTTGTGATGTTGCAACATATACACTACAATATAAAAGATAACGAAAATAATTGTAAATATCAGCACGACTTTTTATCTTTAACGGAATAATTCCTTAACCTAAACAAAGGTTAAGAGTTGACAAACGTTAATGTAATTTCATTAAGCGTTTCGTAGATAACAGGCGTGCCAATCGTGCCAAGCGTGCCACGCATCGAAATTAGCACCGCGATGAATGTTGCAAGTAATGAAGACATTTTCCTTAACTTAGACAAAACGGTGTCTGCTTAGTTGTAAGATCAGCAGAAGTTTGCATTTTACCATTCGTGGATTCCCGAGTTCAAATACTGTAAAGCTTGATCTTCAGATGAGGATCACAGAGGAAGGCGATGGTATCCAAGAATAAAAGTTTTAAAGTATATCTTGATATTCTGAGTAATTCAGAGCGTTTTTTTTATACTACTATGCGACGAGACGAGTAAGACGTTCACCTGATGGTAAGTGATACGCTTGCCCATGACAATGCGCCGCTAGTTAAGATGGTACACACTGCACCACATTGCGCTTGTCGTAAGACATAAGGTGCTAAGTCTCGATACCCCAGTAATTACACTAGCTACAGCGCGCTTCAAACCGGAACACAGTAATGTTCGTACACCACTATTTGGCGGTTGCAATAGTCACTGCGGTGGTACCCACCCAGACGGTCTCCGGCAACAGAGACCTACCACCTGGTAAACACCTGGCTTTATGTATACCTCGGTTCGTAGGTAAGCGAGAATGGGTATTACCTATGGTACGTCTGCCCATAAGCATCAGGGGATAGACAAGGTCTTTACACAGTATCTTTTGACAGTGCCAAAAAATTATAAAAGGTTATGTTTCTATAGTTTGATTAGCTATAAATTATCTATAGATATAGATTTTTTACCAGGTGGTAGGTCTCTATTGCCGGAGACCGTCTGGGTACCACCGCAGTGACTATTGCAACCGACAAATAGTAGTGTGCGAACATTACTGTGTTCCGGTTTGAAGGGCGCTGTAGCTAGTGTAATTACTGGTGGTAACGAGACTTAACACCTTATGTCTTACGACGAGCGCTATGTGGTGCAGTGTGTACCATCTTAACTAGCAGCACGTTGTCATGGGCAAGCGTATCACTTACCATCAGGTGAACGTCTTGCTCGTCTCGTCGCATAGTAGTATATATATATAAAAAAAAAAGCTATAACTCTCTTCATATTTAAACTAGCTCAAGTTTGCACACAACTTTTAAGCGAGAGAAAAAGTCGATGCAGTGGTATCTATTTCTACAGACTTATTTCTGATGTCAAAGAGTCACTCAGGGTTGAGGAGTTTAAGCCTGCTGTAACTCCGTCGGTGATCTGCTTCGTTAGGACGGAACTTGAAATAGGGAGCGTACTAGTGTCCCCTGTACGTTGTTTTAGCAGGACCCAAGAATCCAACACAGGCCTGCTATTGGTGACGTTACAACAACTGGCCGCGATCATGGTTAATTTCGCAGTCCCAAATTCCAACTAACACAACCATGCCGAATATAATGGTGGCATTGTATAGAACTTTGTACCAACGCGTCTTCGTGTACGTCGGTAATACATGGAAAACAGCAGCACCTAATGTTAAGGTCATCATGCGGTTATGGAGCTGATAAACTCTACTCGGGATTAATTATGAAGATGTTCGTAACACAAGAGCAGCTTTATCGTCGGAGTATAACGAGGGATTGTGCAGAAAACGATCATACTGTATAATTGGGAATTGATTTTATTTGTATCTCATTGGATTTATATATACAAAGACCTTTCTTACGGCCACAAAATTCGAGAAGGTGACTAAATTTTGGAAAAACTATGTTTGGGAACAACGGAGGTAAGATAGTGCGGTAATTCACGAACAAGATAGATCAAGACAAATACTGGTCGTACTTTAACCCTAACGTAGGAGACACGCTGGTCAAGAACCAATTGAGGCAGATCATCTGTTCCAGATGCAATCTTAAGATATGTGAAGAGAGAGAGAAAGGCTACAACTATACATGCTGTTGGTTTATAAGAAACTGTTTTAATGTATTTAATATTGCTAAATTTCCAAATCGTTTACCATTGATGGTGAGTTTGATGAATACAGTCTTAGTAGTTACCACTACAGCTCTTCTACTGATAAAAAGTTATCTAATTGTAGTTTTATAAATACTATTATTACGATCTCGAGAACTATCCTTTTTCACGTGATTAATACTATATAATCGGTTTTTTTTTTTTATAATCTTTCCCCTGTAAAGGTCGGCAGGGCTTTGTCATTTCTTTCTTTTCCTTTCTTTCTTATTTTATATTCTTTTCTTTTCCCTAACATTTATACATTTTATCTTTCTTCTTTTATTCTTCATTCTTTCACCAGTTTTTATCATTACCATTTCTTCTTTCAGGCATCACTTCTCAGACTACCGCCGCATATTCTATTTATTCTACTTACATTTCCTTTTCCTCTACTTTTAATTTTACACTTTTTACATTTGTATTGATTTATTTATTTAGATTCTGTAATGAGATTCCATAAATAAACAGTTTACTATAATGTAGTAATGAATATCGGTAGCGAGGTCAGTAAACTTAGGCGAGTTAGATAAGAAATTAGTATCTATTCCAATTACAAGTTTAAAATAACCCTTAACATAACCTGAGTTCCGAGGTGAACAGGTTCACGTGATAAGCATTACGCCACTACCATCGACTAAAGTATACTGCAGCTTTGTAGCAAAGCATCGACATTTCCTAAACTGTTTGACATAATCTTTTTGTTTACTGGCACCAAGTCTCTCTTACCGAAGACTGTTCTAATAGTTACTATATTTGCGAAAACTTGTGTTCAGATTTTTCTCAAGCTTTAGATAAAAATTACTAAAGTGACGAGACCTAGCTCAGTTAATATTAGATTGCTATAGGCAACCGTTTCCCTTTAACATTAGGTTAGTTTCACAATTATATCTGGAACTTTATCAAGACCAAATATTAATCTGATTGATAAATAGCATTCGTATGCTTAAATTAGAATTTTCTGATACTATGATATTATTCTCATGGAATCCATGTTGTGATCTGATGTTGTAATTTGTATTGTCAATGAATTTCAATACTGATTACATCATTGATGCTGACATACCATCGGGATGGTGTACGTGCATGATATTTCATTTATTGTGATATTAAACAGTAAGAAAATAATGTCTAACGGCACAGTTACGTCAGACTTGTGCCGGATAGTTCCGTTTCCATACTATATCGTTATAAACTTTTAGTGACATAATTTCCCAAGATCACATATTTGATTCAGTGTAGACGGTGGCAGGGTTTCAAATCGCTAACATCCTCACTGGAAGTCTTCAGACGAAATGGTCTCATTGTGTGATAGTCAGTTTCATTGCGCTCCACCATTTACTGCTTCTTGTTTTGTCGGATATGAACCCGCGAACTTTTAGTAGTCGTCAGTCCATTGGCGCTTATCAAATTCGCGAGTCGCGTCGCGATGCGTTATAATTATCATTTCACTTGTTAAAAGTACGTGATAAGACAGTCAGACCTGTTATCACGACCGTGATAGCGGTTATCACGGGCGCGTGGTCGCCGCGGCTGAACCGGCGGCGGCGTGTGACCCGCTCGATAACTACGACGTGCGAGCTTAAAAAAGTTGAGTAATCTGATAATTTTACAAATGAGAAAGATTCCTGCCAGTCTGGTTCCAGAGTAATGAAGAGGAGCCCAGGTGTGAGAACCCAAAAGATCAGTGGAAAGATCTCGGGATTTGCTTACGTAGAAGCGTCATAGCGGGAAGGTTCTGTAGTGGTTACCGTGGTGGAGAGTTGGTAAATTAGACAAGACGGATCGATGATCTAGTGAGGACTGCTATAAGGCACTGGTTGCGAGCTCAGGTCGAGGAGAATTGGAGAGATTTTCGATAGTATTGGCTGACGACACATGACTAGCTTGTGTTGAAGCTATGAGTGTGACGCAGTGTAAGTCTCCTAACTGCAGCTCATTGTTACGTGCAAGTGTGTGACCTTGGTCACGCGGCAACGTCGCATAATACTCGTCATTCGATATAATTTTTTTCCATTCTAGGAATGCGACCGCGTCCGTCCTCGCGGTGACACCGGACACTCCGTCACCATGGAGAGACGAACACAACACACATGAATAACGAATTACTCGTATCGATTTAAAGACTTAGTTGATGGTTTGTTTTGGTTCTGATATAATTATTGTATCACCACAGCTAATCCGGCGATTGTGGTCATCCAACCAACACCATACACTTTCAGGCAAGCGTATCACTCACCATCAGGTACATTGTATGATATATGAACTGCCGCATTGCGTTACAATTTTACAAACTGCCACCATATCAAATATTCATTAGTTATTCTTTATAACTCCGTCGTGGTGGCACCAAGGCCGCCAGGGGGCAGCGGTGGGCGTATACAGTTGCGCGTTATTTCCGAAAATATGGGGGACTATTGATTAGTTATCGGAACTTCGATATCATATCGAATGGCGTCATGTTCTAAATTATTATCGGACGATCGTTTTATCAGTGAACAGTTGAATGGGTGACCGGCACCCGCAAGCTACAGGAGCTGGTGGTAAGCAGCGCTCCAGGATATAAAAGTTAGGTCTCGTTACGTTAGTAATTGTGTCAGCTACCATGCCATTCTTGCCATGTTCTTATACTGGTGTTTGGCGAGAGTAAAGACGCTGCCATCCTGTCTTGACGATAACCTAACTTGATTACAGTAATCATTTAATCATCATCGTTACTGTAATAGAGTAACTTCTTCCTTTTTTTTTTATACTAATATGCGACGTGACGAGCAAGACGTTCACCTGATGGTAAGTGATACGCTTGTTAACAACGCGGTGCTAGTTGAGATGGTACACACTGCACCACAATGCGCTCGTCGTAAGACATAAGGTGTTAAGTCTCGTTACTGCAGTAATTACACTAGCTACAGCGCGCTTCAAACCGGAACACAGTAATGTTTGCACACTACTATTTGGCGGTTGCAATAGGAGCTGCGGTGGTACCCACCCAGACGGTCTCCGGCAACAGAGACCTACCACCAGGTAAAAAGGTTTTCCTTTAAAAGGTTGTCATCATTTCAGTCCATTATCCATTCGCCAAGCTTGGCAAGTAGACTGGCACGAGCACAGCAAAAAGTAAGCTTCTATTTTAACCTTGGAATTATGTTCTGCTTACTCGCCATTTATTATTTTAGTGATGGGGATACCTCACACAAGGGGAAAACAGTTAAAACATATTTTAAGGCTCTATTCTATTATACATATCCAGTTAATTACTTCTGCCTGTTAAACTTCCAGGTTCTTCTATTCCAGGTGGTAGGTCTCTGTTGCCGGAGACCGTCTGAGTGGGTACCACCGCAGTGACTATTTCAACCGCCAAGTAATAGTGTTCAAACATTACTGTGTTCCGGTTTGAAGCGCGCTGTAGCTAGTGTAATTACTGGGGTAACGAGACTTAACACCTTATGTCTTACGACGAGCGCAATGTGGTGCAGTGTGTACCATCTTAACTAGCACCGCGTTGTTAACAAGCGTATCACTTACCATCAGGTGAACGTCTCGCTCGTCTCGCCGCATATCAGTATAAAAAAAAACCTGCAAACGTTACAAAACTTAACACCTGAGGTCATTGAACACCATGAATATCTCACTTTGATATTTTTTTCCTCAACGCGAGTTATCTATGCGCGAGTCGGTAAAACCACTTACAGTTTCTTTTTTAGTTTTTGTAGTCAGCGCGCGTGAAAGACGCGGCGACGACGGATTCGAACCCGCTACAAAGTTGCTAAGTACGCCCACACAGCGCGAGTGGCGGGCGTCCAACTACCGAACAGTAATATAGAAACAATGCAATATAAAACTTTTGTTTTTATTAAAACTAAAACGTGCGGTCTACACTGACCTCTGGGGGTCGGTGACTCAGTGGTTAGTTTGAAATTTAAATACAGTCATGTGAGTGCGCTCAAAGGACGGATTTGAGGAACTCAAAAAAACCTCATCATCATCAGCAAGAACATGCTCTTAGCGAAAACTCCTTCGGGGGTCTGTTCGGCCGTTGGTGACTTTCATGAGATCGTTGGTCAATCTTACTGCTCCAACGACTGTCCTTCCACCTTTTTTTTTTTTTTTCTATACAAGTATGCGACGAGACAAGCAAGACGTTCACCTGATGGTAAGTGATACGCTTGTTAACAACGCGGTGCTAGTTAAGATGGTACACACTGCACCACATTGCGCTCGTCGCCTTGAGACATAAGGTGTTAAGTCTCATTACCCCAGTAATTACACTAGCTACAGCGCGTTTCAAACCGGAACACAGTAATGTTCGCACACTACTATTTGTCGGTTGCAATAGTCACTGCGGTGGTACCCAGACGGTCTCCGGCAACAGAGACCTACCACCTGCCCCGCTCTTTGCCACTTAAGTCTATCAAGTTGCAGCTGCCTCGGTGACATGCACTTCTATTATTACCGCTTCACTGTCATGCGCAGACGCATAACTTACCATGAAGATAAAACCTTGACGCCAGACAACGCTGCGATGGTAACTTATCAGCTTCCGTTTACATCCTGGTAGGTTTTCTAAGACATGTTACTTACTAACTTGTAGGAGGAAGTTGAATGATTTATTGCGAAACATTATGCAACATTTTGACGCAGAAACAAAATGGCGGCGGCGCGACCTTGACGAGTACTGAGGTTAACGGTGAGTGTGCAAATTATGGTATAAACAGTAGATAAGTAACATTATCGCTGATTAAACGTATTGGGTTATGTAAACATGCGACATTGTTAATTTATGCATATTCATCGTGAGGAATACTAACAGGAGGGTTTTGTGATCCTATCAGGTAACTGGCTCCGGCTGGAACTTTCCTCGTTATACTTTGGATTAGAATGGATCATGATCACGGCTCGTCAATCGGGGAGGCGAATTGCATGTTGCAAAAATGCTGGGAGGCCCCCACAAGGTGGACTGACGATCTGGTGAAGATCGCGGGAAACCACTGGATACGGACAGCGCAAGACCGTTTAGAGTGGAGATATTTGGGGTGGTCTTTATCCAGCAGTGGGCGTCTGTAAACTGGTGATGATGATCAAATTGCATTCTTGTTGCATCATCAGCTTAATAAAGCTATCAGTGACGAGATAATGGTATGCAGATCTGGAACTGAAGCCAATTGTGTCAACCACTACTTTCGTGCATCCGCTCGACAATGAATCGGTAAATAGACCAGGTGGTAGGTCTCTGTTGCCGGAGACCGTCTGGGTACCACCGCAGTGACTATTGCAACCGACAAATAGTAGTGTGCAAACATTACTGTGTTCCGGTTTGAAGCGCGCTGTAGCTAGTGTAATTACTGGGGTAACGAGACTTAACACCTTATGTCTCCAGGCGACAAGCGCAATGTGGTGCAGTGTGTACCATCTTAACTAGCACCACGTTGTCATGGGCAAGCGTATCACTTACCATCAGGTGAACGTCTTGCTCGTCTCGTCGCTAAGTAGTATAAAAAAAAAAAATAGAACCAGAAATCTGGATCAGATCTCGTTTGTCTTCAGATGAGATTTTTGGGGTAAATAAACAAAATTTGAAGGCGAGTCTAGACTTCAATAATTTATATTTTATAGCTTATTGATATCTCGCAGTTATTGTGATCCAGGTAGCGATGATTAAAGTTAATTGGAGTAAACGGCTTAGCCGTTAACCTATTCTGATCGTCATTAACCCAACGAGGAACAGACCCCAGTAATGTTTAGGAGAGTACGAAAAACTCTAACATTAGTGAATCTTCACCACCACCATGATCACGTTGAAAATATAATTTTTATTTGTTAGTAACCTTGACAACCTTTTCGGAATACTCCAAACTGGATATCATCATCAGTCTTCGGGTGTGGGTGACTAGACTTCCTAATGCATTAGCTAGATCTAATAACATTTAATTTTCGTATTTCTTTCATGTAGTCGTTTAGATGTTTTCTATTCATCGAGTGTTCGCAGACGTTTTGGCGTAAACCCAAGAGCTTATTATACAGTATAATAACCGATGCGTGTGCGGATATCAATAGAATCTACTGCAGACGGTGATCCAGACAGTCTACATCATCCACAGCGAATCACCGACACAATCATCGTACAACGACCTACCCACAGTATATATTTTTTTTTTTTATACTACTATGCGACGAGACGAGCAAGACGTTCACCTGATGGTAAGTGATACGCTTGTTAACAACGCGGTGCTAGGTAAGATGGTACACACTGCACCACATTGCGCTCGTCGTAAGACATAAGATGTTGTCTCGTTACCCCAGTAATTACACTAGCTACAGCGCGCTTCAAACCGGAACACAGTAATGTTCGCACACTACTATTTGTCGGTTGCAATAGTCACTGCGGTGGTACCCAGACGGTCTCCGGCAACAGAGACCTACCACTTATTCCGAGACCACCACCAATTATTTACTAGATATCAGTATAAGTCCTAAAAAACCTCCGTACAGATATATCCTGTTGGTCATTGCTCCATCTTGTGATGGTCATGAAAACACAGCCGCAGTTCCAGTCCGTTCAACACCTAGAAGAATCTCAACTAATATCAGCAATAAGTATATACTTAATGAACTTATTGCATTATACTTTCGTTTCCGTGTTATATAAAAATTAATATCAACGGTAATGCAACTATATTTTATATCCTTGTCATAAAAGCAGTTTATTTGTTGTTTTTGTTTTTAAACTATAATGTCTCTTGCGGTAATGATTTCCGGTTTTAATATAGTAACGGGAAGTGTTCACGTGGACGTGTTTTCCTTACTTCTAGCTGTGACTTCCTTATAGGATGGTATGGATCCAGTTTAACGTTGGACTTCACTCATCACAGAGTTACGTACTTCTTGCTTTTTCTAGTGAATTGTGTTAAGATAATAAAGAGCTATTCGTCCCTGCTAGAGCCGTGATAGCCTAGCGGATTCGAACCCGGCCTGCACCAATGAATTTTTCAATTTATGTGCAGTTAGCATAAAACACCAACTAATATCACGCGCTTTGACGGTGAAGGAAAACATCGTGAGGAAACCTGCATATATAGTCATGACCGTCCGTGGTCGGACTAGTATGTGAAATGGAGAAGGCAATGGCAACACCACTCCATTATAACTGCCAAGAGAGTCGTCGTGTGTTTCAATAAAAACATTATGACCACGACCCTCAGTCATGGGGAAATACGACTTGGAAGAAGAAGAATTCGTCCCTGGCCATCATACTTTAATAAAACTTTAATAATTTAATAAACCTGCTCTGATTCCTTCACCAAGAAGTCACGGGTGCCAAGAGATGTTATCCAGCCGCGGATGTATATCAATGTTCCGTCACCAGCTATATTCCGGCGGTGAAACGCAACACCGACTCTATGGTGATTTGTTTGCTATTTTGTAACAGCAGGTTTTGACAGAACCACTTCAGAAAGGATATCTGAATGTCCCTGCTTCTTGACATACGACAGTTGTCCAGGTAAGATGTCATTACACAGTGAAAAAAGAGATGAGCTTTTCTCGTACTTTACAGAGATACAGTTTACAATCTTCGATGTTATAAATGTCGCTCATTTCCCCACGCTTGTTAGTATAAAAAAATGTTTAACGATTCCTTTAACCATTATTTAAACACGATGTTGTTATTAACGCAAATTATGAACAGTTTATAATCCGATGACGGCGAGTTACCGGTAACGGACACGGTTATAAAAATTATTATAAAATAAAAATTGTTGTTGATAACATGTCCATTGTCCCATTGTACCGTTTGATATATACACGCAAAACGACGTCTGATTAAAATACGTTCAGTAATCATGCAGCACCTTGTTTTGGAGATGATGAGATAGTCATCATCAGCTCGCTGCATTCAACTGTTAGATATATGAAGATGTTACCAAATATAGTAGAAAGTATAATAGAAAAAAATGATCATAAAAAGAGCTAGAGATTAAGAATTCTGGTCTTGTTAATATAATACATGAATATGAGCTGCACACTATTATATTAGAAAATTAGGGCATACACATAACACAAAACCATTAATAACTAAAAATATCAAAATGTTGATAAAAATAAAGGTAAGAAGAAAACTTGTGACAATTTTAGGAAAAAGATTACCTCATCATACATAGTCTTGAAAAATATCAAATAGTTAACTAGGTCAGATGCAGTCTAGAACAGATGCTATATTTAATTTGTGTATTATGTATTGTCATGTAATTGTATGGTCACAAGAAAATAAGAAACCTCACAGTGTTTGATAGGTATTCTCAGAGGAAGGTGTGTTGTGAATGTAACTACAATTAATGCTACATCATCAAAAGTCATAGATACAAATCTAATTTAATATACTGATTACAGTTTTAAATTTTGTTGTAATCTCTAATAAAATAAAAATGTAGGGAATAATAAAATATAATATCTTCTAAATTTAATTATAAATAAATGATTTACTGTGCCTTACATATTTAACAATTTCGTAGTATAAAATAAAATATACAAAGTTTAATTTTAGAGTAAATTTATGCGACAACTTATTTGCGCTCCGTGCTAAATGTAATCGTGTCTCAGAAACAATCGGTGTTTAATGTAATATGAACAATTACCGGCATCAGCTCTGTTACAATATATTGTGGGAAAAGTGAGAAACGGTTATCATATTACGTAAATCACAAAGGAGCAAAACATAATGTAAAGATAACTATTATTCTATCACTGATAAAATAAAATAAAAGAATCACGATTTATCTATTTCGCAAAGTGAAACGGAGGATTAGATCGGTTATAGATTGCACAAAAAAAAATTGCACTCGTAAAAATTAGCGCAAATACCTGTCAATGTCATTTAAAAGTAAATCAAGTTATAGTTGAAGAATTAGAGTAAAAAAAAAAATATATTACTTACCGATAGTCGATGAAAATATACAGCAATGAATCAAACACTTATCTTAATAATACACAATTTATTCCTTACTAAAGTACGTATTGGTTACTTTTATATTAATTAAATTAACACGTTGCGGTAATACTTAATATCGAACACACTAGAAATAATTCACGAACTTATAACCTTTTCAATATATTTTCCTTCAACTTTCCGCACATTCTACTTGTTCGTAATATTAAGTTTCACGGAACTGTCAAAATATTACTGGCGCCACTGTCGTTTTTTGACATTAAAGCAAATACATTTCGTTTTAAACACTTGCAGTACTGTCTTTCGTTTTAATATATCTTTTTTTTAATAAATGTTTTTACAGCGCAAAGTTTTTCCATTGAAACTATTTGCAAGAATATATTAATAATATTACTTTAACAATTCTTATTAAAATCAGCAGAGTTAATTTAAAAAACTTGGCAGTATGTTTAGTGTCATGCATACTTAAATTAAAAATATTAATCTTGTATTTTTTATGCTATTGTCATTTTGAATGGTGGTATGTAGTTTAAAAATTTGATGTCGTTTTATGTGTTGTCTTGAAACATTTTTAGGTATGTCAGGTGCGCGTGTTGTTCGGCTTGAGCGGGAAATCAAGAATTTCGAGACAAAATCACCATGGGGTATTAAATGTAAACCAGAGAAGGAGGATGTTTACGACGTTCTACTTGTAAACATTCAAGGTCCGAAAGGATCACCATACGAGAAGGGTACTTTCAAATTAATTATTAACATCCCTAATAGATACCCTTTCGAACCACCCCTAGTGAAATTCGAGACGCCGGTGTATCATCCAAATATTGATAAAGGTAGGCAACCAAATATTGATAAAAGTATTATAAACTGCATGCAGTCTCCTTTTCAATGAATACACATCAAATAAATTTACTTCTCTTTACAGAAGGTCGTATTTGCATGGACATGTTAAAAATGCCACCAAAAGGCGCCTGGCTCCCGACTATAACACTAGAAACGCTATTAGTGTCTTTGCAAACACTACTTGCAAATCCAAATCCCCTCGACCCTCTGATGATGGATATAGCAAGTGAATACAAATTTGATATAGATAAGTTTAAAGAAAATGCTAGAAAATGTACAGAGAAGTATGCTACTAGCTTACAATTATAAAAGAAGACAAATTTATTAAAGAACAAACTAAAAAGTGTTGAATATTTTGTAATAAAATGAGACTCTTCAGTTTACTAAGAAAATAGCAACAGTCTTATCAAATATATAATAACTGTAAAAATGCTTTTTGTGCAAAAAAAGATTTAAAGTTTAGATATTCTGTTCAACCTAAAATTGTGATATACAAGGTCTGGAAACTTTAGTAAACATAAGGATTAATGATCCCATTGCTGTTTATTTTTTTTAAATAAAACACAAATGCACGACTATTAAATAACTATTCTCATTGAAAAGTTAATTGGCTGTGTCATGTATTTGAAATAATTATATATTTATTTAGGTATTTTAAATACAACAACTACAATGGTTCATGATTTCTGTATTTTATATGCAAAGATATTTTAACTTATTGACTTGTCTGTTTGAGAAACTTCCGTTATGTATATGCTATTTCTGGAATATAGAGATGTTAACAAGTTTACAACTCTTTTGCAAAAATAATGAACAATGTATCTGCATACATTATCGGCCGTATAAACCTCAAAAACCTGCCCAGAGCTCATCTTTCCATTGATTCAAGATTTTTGTTGTCTCTCTAGTACATTCTTGTTGCAACGACAACCTGCTAGCCTTTCAATGCAGAAGTTTCTAATTATGTCAGGGCCATGTAAGTAATGGAGTATGAAAGGTGGAACATGGAAGCTATCACTGTGTGTCAATATGTATATAACAAACAATACTGTTACTGTGTCTGCAGATGTGTATATAAGAGCTGGAGTATAATAAATAATTCATATACACTCCCGGACACATCTATCGGCCCACCACCCAGTGTTTAAATTTTCTTTTTGTAATTATTTTTTTTTTGTAATTTCGAATTGATTTGGCCGGCAGAAGTTTTACAGCTTGGGCGACAATTTCAGGCAGAGTATCCATATTTTTTGGTCAAAACTGGCTCTAAGTTTAGATTTGCCTTTTTATGGAACCAATAATCGGACACATCAAAAAAAAATCCAACTTGTGCGAAATAAAAAAGTTTTCTCCATTCCTGGGTCGTTGAAAACAATGAACAGACTCGAATTTTCGTTTTTTTTTCATAATCCTGAATTCAAAATTAAAAAAAAAACATACATAAAGGTTGACCAAAAAATCAGCTTTAAAACTGCATTAAAACTTATTGCTGCACCTAACATTTATTTTTAGCTAGACACCGTTAAAACTTTAAACACTAGGTGGGCCGATAGATGTGTCCGGGAGTGTATTAACAAATTTAAGATCATTAACTTAACATCTGAAATTGAGGTCAAGTGTTAACTTATAACATTTAAAAACACTGTAACATGATATTTAGTATTTATTTTTTAAGATTTAAAGTAATTATTTACATTCACATTGTATGTATATCATGACACAAATTAGAAGTTATGTGTCTAATTTTATCACAAACAACAAATGATGATCGGTAGTGTTTAGAAGAATTAATTCAAAGTTTAATTAAGTTATTCAAAAACCAGTTCAAGTTCTTCAAGGATCCTAGTATTGGATTCATTAAATAAACGCACAAACTCCGTTAACACTATTTTTACAATTTGTTTTACTAATAGTAGCCTAATTGGCTGAAGCGTAATGTTTGATGTATTTTACATGATAGCAATAAACATATAACATTACTGCATTACGATGACCACAAAACCTCAGTATCGGCATAAACAAAGTTAATAACACAATGTCCTTAATCTTTCTGATGATGAGATCAGTGTTTTCAATTTATCCGATGCTCAAGTGAAACTGTCAACCGGTGTCAGTACTCGTATCATCGCCGGAACTAGCACTCTCGGTTTCCGATGAACTGCTACTCCTTTTCACCTTTTTCCCCATGAGCAGGAATGTTTCCGACATCGGCACATCATTACTGCACTGAGTTTCCGAATCCTTATTTGCGATGTTCTGTTTAGTTTCTTTTTTATGTCTCTTGCCGTCATCACTTGTTGTAGGTTTTAAAGTCTCTGTGGACACAGTGGCAACCATTTTCGATTGCACTCTGGTCTCTGAAGGTCCGAAATCTTCATCATCATCTTCATCTACAGTCTTCTTATTGGCAATTGAAGCAGCTACTGCATTTTTGTATGCATCGGGATATTGTTGACTAGAATAAAGAATGACTGATATGTGATTTTACTGGTTTCTCACTAATAAGATTAAAGTTAATTTAAAATGAGCGTCCCAAAATCTCTAAGCTTGGTTCGTTTCTCTAAAGTTATAATATAAACTAAGCTAATAATAGATTGCATGTCTTGACCATGATGATACAAGTAATAGAAAATATGGTGTTGCCCTATATATAAAACATTATAAAGAGAGGTTTGTTTATCTGTGCTTTTTTCACTAACATTGGCATAATAATGAAAAAAAAAATCTAAATAGATAATAGAAATTTTGAAAGTATTTGTACAAAGATTATTTTCCAACTTAATCATCTGACTACAGTAATCTATAATGACACTATGGTAATGTGTGCTTACTTTGGAAAAGATTACTGACGTCATGTACGCATAGATGAACCGTAAATCACCAATGAAATAATTGGACAAATTAACTTGATAATTCATTAAAATTTTAACCAAAACATACCTTAACTTAGTCTTCATTGCACGAATTTTCTTAAATATGAATTCAAGATCTTTTCGCATGTCTAGTAACAGTTGTGTGTGCTTTTTGAACTCGGATGAAGCTGCCCGAAGACGGCTAGCAGACAGCTGGTTGCAGTTTGTCAGCATCTCTGTTGTCTTCTCGAAACGCTGCAGCCTGTTGAAGCACATTCAAGAAATTTAGAGCAGCAATAAGTAAAAATTTAAAATACAGAAGTAAATGCTTGGTAATTGAACGATTTTAATTTAAATGAATTGCAAGCAATAAGTTTTTATAATTATAACAAGTAAGTTCTGAACTAGAAATACAAAGCCTTAATGGATGGAATTTAATTTACATAAAAATATTCCAGCCGAACAGTTTATGTATGAAGTGTTTAACGTTTCAAATATTATCATATATTTCATCATTATCAGCCAAAGGCACCACACCTCGCTACGTAGCATAAGTCTGCATTAAGTATCTCTATTCCTTAACATAAAAAGCCTCCATTGCTTTCTTTAATAAATAAACTACGGCATACTTTATGTACGGACCATATGTTATTCAGTGCGATGTAAAGACCTTTCCATTTGTATGTTTATATATTTAAATTGACTTACATGACTTTCTGTGCGCGTATAATAGTTTCGACGTCGCTTTGGTCGACCATACCCGCCAGCCCCTGTACGAACACCTCTGCTGCCGTATAATTCTGGAAGCATTCTATTGAAAAATCACTTTCCGGCGTATCATTTGCCATTTTACTAAATGGTTGTTCAATACTGGGTAATGTAAACTATGTAGCAGTATGCACCTCCTTCAAGCAATTGAATACGTCAATTTGACAACAGTCTCGGTGTGTCCGAATTAAATAAATGCAAAATATAGTTTCACATTATATACAAAGATTTTTTAATATAAAACTTATTTATTTCACGTATCATGTATTATTTTAAATTAAAGATTGGTTTTTGTCCAAATATTCAAATTATTTTTCTGAAAATGAGTTTAAAAATTGAGTTCTTTATTTATATCAAATAATTTTTAATATAATACTTATTTATTTCTCGTATCATATATTATTTTAAATTAAAGATTGGTTTTTGTCCAAATATTCAAATTATATTTCTTAAAATAAGTTCAAAAATTGAGTTCTTTGTTTATATCAAATAAAAAATTAAATGATAAAATGTACGCAATGAAAAAGAATGAAATAACTTTAATGATATTACTGGAAAAGAGACATCTATAAATTGAAAATTAAACTAAAAAGCAGCTTTCCCGTTTTATAATGACACCAATAGATGTCAGTGGTGATAAACATAACAAAATTGTATTTTTATCTAAAAGACATTTTGCATTACATATTAGTTTTCATTAATTTTAATATGTCATTATTTTTGAATCAAGCAAATCATTCACTTGTCCGTGAGTGGTGGCGGTTTTTTCTTATTGTTTAAAAAAATGAGATGTTCACCAGGAGTTGTTGCTTCTTTTTAAGATATAACTTACATCCCGTTGCCGTACTTATTTCACTAGTTTACTTAGCTTAATTAGTCTTTAGATTAAAATACAATACTTTTTCATATTCCGGTTTGACAGCAGAAATAGGCGCTGCAGTGCAACTTGCTTAGTCAAGTAGCCTATTTGATTAAACAAAAAATACTACCAATTTTCTTTCCTGTAGGTACGATAACAACTTCTTTTGGTAAATTATTAATTTCTGAAAATTATACAGACGAAAGCAAAGTCATTTATTGTCAAGAATTTATCAAAAATTATAACTGAAATCGAAAAGAAAGCTATTCATCGTTATATTGAGCTAAACCTTGAACAGCAAGTTCAAAAGGCACTCCGTATTTCTCTAAACCTTGGCCCATACTCCGGCGCCATACTTTGCTTATTACTGGTCCTTGCGATTGGTTTAGATTTAGGTTGTACAATCGTTTCTTTTGTTTGTGGGTTAAAGGTAGTATCCTTTTTGGCGACCTTAGTGGCTTAGGTTTCGTGCTTATTATCAACTTGTAAACCCATTTCGGGACTATAATTTTATTTGAATTGTCCACAGAAGGAACGAATTTAATTATACTGTTCTTTCCGAATATTATGTCATTGACTTCGCGTTTCACTTCGTGTTTCGTCAGGTTTTCCTTGTTGACTCTCATTTTGCCTTTCAATATTCTTATTTTGCGTTTTTGTGTGTTTGTGAGTGCGGCTAGGTTTGGCTTTTTCGCGTTTTTTTGCGTGATAAAATCAACGAAATTGTTAGTTACTTTTTCTTTGAGTGTATTAAAGTGTTGGAAAAACTCTTCAGGATTGGCGGATTCTCTGCTATCACCAGCGGAACGTGGAAGGTCAGCATTTCCACCACCCAATCCAGACTCGTTGTAGTATCTACTGAGATCAACAATAATTGCTTTAACGTTGTTTCTATTATTTTTGATACGAACACTGCGGTGTTCAACATCACCATAATTCTGTTTCTCTAAGTTATCCAAGTGGTCCAATTTGGCAAGACTATTTTGTCTGAACAAGTTTCCTAAATCTGATAAATCATTGATCATTACTAAGTCTAAACGGTTCTTGGGTGAATATCTTTCATCATCAATTTTATTAACATACCTAGCTTCGTTAGCTTCGTCGTCTTCCTCTTTTGCTATATTTAAAGGGTCATTAACATGGTGCCTCGTGTCAGCGTTGTCATATTTGTTGTCTCTATCACTCGTATCTCTATCATCATCCCTGTCTACTCTGTCATCGAGATCATCGATTAGCCTTTGAATTTCGTCCACGGTTTGCTGACTAGTTAAAGTAGCCTTACCACACCTGCCCCCTGCCTGCCCACATCCACATCGTCCTATTTTACGGCACAGATTTTCATTTGCGTTTCTTAAGAACCTGTCAAAGTCGTCATCGTTGAATTGGTCATTATCGTGGTCGTTTGCAATATGTTTAATAAGAGAGTTAAGTGATTCAATGTCTATTCGGTCTTCGTCATCATCATGGAGGTTTTGTGAGGCACCATCATTATTTCGTTCTCTTAGAAATGGAACATCGTCTGGATCATCGACATTATCGTCAACGGACCTAAGAATATTCTCTATATCCATCATCGTTTTCACATCGAGGTTTCTCTGAAAAGTGCTTTTGAATAGTCCAATAGCGAGTAAAATTATAATAATATTTTCAAACATTTTTTTGATTGTAATACGGTAAATTTTATAAACCAAAGACCGGTTTATAAACTCTTAGACTCGAAAGAATTATTCCACTGTAACTTCTATTTAAAATTAGTTATTCATAAGTTTTTAATTAAGCATGTGATTGGATTTCTTAAATGGAAATGGTTTAATTATTGATACAGCGAGGAGAGTATTTTAATATTTTTTATGGGGTTGTAACTTTGGTTAAATAATAAATTTTATTGTCAATGTTTACATTTTTGTAATAATACAGTTGCGTTCCTTTTAGTACCGAAAGCCATTTGGGTTGGTACTAGAATATAACATTTCTGTTTTCTGTTCTACATGACTCTGTAGCTAGTGAACATACAGGGGAAGAGAGATGCCTTTACATTATATTGTAAAGCTTGTGATGTTGTGTGAATATTGTAACTAGCGTCTTAGTATATTTGTTCTACTTTTTATTTAGTTACCGTACTGACTACTCAAAGTTAGTTGAGCTATTCGTCCATTCAACGATGTTACGCAAACTTTTTTCAGCCATCTTCTTTTTCACCTGGTACTCTTTACCATCGTGAAGTATCTCTTATCAATCGATAGAAATGCTTGTCGTCGCTTTTATTAATTAAAACATTTATAATAATCCTAACATTCTAAAGGTATTACACCGGACTGAAGTTAAGGTAAAAGTAATAAAACGTATAAAGATTTTTAATTCAATATCAAGACATGTATTTTTATAATTTAAAAAAGGTAGTTAACATAGTTAAATATTTATTTATCTAGTGGCGGTGTCAGTAAATAACCGCGCACCACCATTTGTATGGGAAACGCGTAATTAAAGATGGCGTCTCTTCTAACATCGCTTCTGTCAACATTTCCCGCGCGTCTGCCGCCGAGGTTAATAAAAATGTTGTTCAAAGACTTCCTGGTCACAAAGTCATCCATGTTCGCTTCAAGGTTTTCATATTTATCGTTGTGTGCAGCTCTATCAGCAGCACCGCGGGATCTTCTCCAAGTGTGACTTAAAAGTGCCGCTATGTTATCAATTTCTTTGTTAACGTTATTCTTTACGTATTTCATTATCTCATTCGCTGTGTTCTTTGCTTCTGCTGTATTTCCATTCAGTGTTACCCACTCGCGTCTGATCTTTTCGTTTCGTGGTGCGTGGTCGCGGTGGTCGCGGTGGTCGCGGTGGTGGCGCCTGGCGGAGTTCAACGAATTGAAGTACTTATTTTGCAGTTTGATCAGCGGATTGATATCGAATCTTTCGTTGTCCTCGTTGAACGTGATGTCCGGTCTGAAGCCGGGCAGCGAGAAATACTGAGACTCCACCGCGGTGAACAACACCAACACGAATATTACGATCTGAAATGAAATCACTGCGAATTTAATCCTCGCTTCTTATATTATAATTCAGTATATTTTTTATAACACGGCGGACTAGTAGGTCGGTCACTTGGTAATGAGTGAGAGGCATGGATGTCACGCGCCTGTTCATACGTTGCGACGTTGAAGGTAGTAGGTTCTAATCCGACATTTAACATTTGTAGCAAGTTATGTCTTAAGGTAAAAGCTTTATTATTTCAGTGGTTAACAATTCAGACAACAAAAGTAATATGAGTAAAATAACTTGGTTATATAATTTATATAAACAATGTCGGCTGTTTCACCAACTTCATAATCGATATTTACATTTTTTTTTTTTTTTTGGGATTAATTATTGCACTACCAGTAGGACTCCACGGTATACATAAAGAATTTGATTGTTTAAAAGTAATTCTCCCTGTAAACACTGAACAACATTTCCCGCGCGTCTGCCGCCGAGATTAATAAAAATGTTGTTCAAAGACTTCCTGGTCACAAAGTCATCCATGTTCGCTTTAAGGTTTCCATATTTACCGTTGTGTGCAGCTCTATCACCAGCACCGCGGGATCTTCTCCAAGTGTGACTTAAAAGTGCCGCTATGTTATCGATTTGTTTGTTAACGTTATTCTTTACGTATTTCATTATCTCATCCGCTGTAGTCTTTGCTTCTGCTGTATTTCCATTCAGTGTTACCCACTCGCGTCTGATCTTTTCGTTTCGTGGTGCGTGGTCGCGGTGGTGGCGTCTGGCGGAGTTCAACGAATTGAAGAACTTGTTTTGCAGTTTGATCAGCGGATTGATATCGAATCTTTCGTTGTCCTCGTTGAATGTGATGTCCGGTCTGAAGCCGGGCAGCGAGAAATACTGAGACTCCACCGCGGTGAACAACACCAACACGAATATTACGATCTGAAATGAAATCACTGCGAATTTAATCCTCGCTTCTTATATTATAATTCAGTTTTTTTTTTTTTTTTTTTTTTTTTTTTTTTTTTTTTTTTTTTTTTTTTTTTTTTTTTTTTTTTTTTTTTTTTTTTTTTTTTTTTTTTTTTTTTTTTTATAATTATTAAAAATTTGTAACCTAAATATATATTATTAATAGTAGTGAATATCATTCCTAATAGCAGCACGTTGTTGTGGGCAGGCGTATTGATTAACATCATATGTACATCATGCTTTAATATAATTTTTTTTTTGGGATTATTTGTTGCACTACCAGTAGGACTCCACGGTATACATAAAGAAATTCTGTGTAACAGCCTCCAGTTATATGAGATTGTTTAAAAGTAATTCTCCCTGTAAACACTGAACACACATGTATTAATAGTTTTTTTTTTCGTACGGAATCCTATGTTTTAGGTTATGTGGAACACATTATAGAAGACTTATGTCCAGCAGTGGGCGTCTTTCGGTTAAGATGATGTTAAGAGAAACAAATGAACTATGGATTTGTTAAAATCGAATTGTGCAATTGTGTTCGCGCAGTAGTTGGGGGTGGTGTGGCTGCGGGCCGCCGCCTCGCGGTCGGAGCCGGAAAAAATGCAAATGGCGCCACGTGACGTCACGTCCGCGGCAGATGGCGCGTGTGCGCGCTGATGCCGCTTTAATTGGCGCCCGCGGCCATATTTTATTTGGTTCGCGGGCGTTCGGATGATTGTAACTGATCTTTCATTGTTATTACAACACCACGCGGTTTTCCTTAACTGAACTTCCGAAACTTTTCAATGTTTTATTGGAGAAAAGTTGTTTTTAAATATTCAAATATTATAAAACAGCAAAATAATTGTTAAATAAGGAATGCAATACTTATATATCTCATTAATAACATTTAAAAATCATGTTTTTAGGAGGTCTATTGATAATACCAATAAAGTTACAGGTAATAGGAAATAGAAAAAAGCAATGTTTTATTCAAAACTGGCTAAACAATCACAAATAATTTGGGATTCAATTTGTAAATCCGTGGTCGCAAATTTGAATCCGGTATCCAACTACCGTCCTTACCTGTATAAAAAATGTTCACTGATTCATGGGATATATTGATAAATCCGATACAAACAGATTGTTTATCGATAAAAAATTTCGGAATTATGATATGAAAATGTTGTTTAAAGAAATAGAGAAATGGTTGCACTAGAATCAGCTTGACCAAACGCAAGGCAAACGTAGTTTTTAGATAATTTTATTGTTTAACCTATGCCGAATGATTCTAAAAGGGATTTTGCTGCGGTAGCAGTAATCTTACTGAGTTTTGCTATTAGTGGTTCTTTAGTTATCGTAGCACTCATTTGTCCTGTCAAATAGTAATCTTTAGACATTATTTTTCTGTATTGGTGCTGTACCTAGTGTAATTTTATAATTTTTATGCGATTAAGTCTATATACACCTAACGACACTCGATCGAAGATGTTTTAGCTACAAGATAAGATCTCAATCGTTTGAAGAACAATAAGTTTTCCCAAATTCTATTACGAGTATATTGAAATATTTAATTCGGTATTATAAATGAAAACTGACACTTTCTACAAATACATAACATACGCAATCAAACTCACATACATGCGCACACGCAGTAAGTTCACATGCACATGAATTTGTTACTTATTTATATACTTACATGCTCAGTGTGAATTAGTTTAAACTATGTATTTTACATTATGTTTAAAGATTAAAGTAAGGGAGGCGTGGTGTCTCTTGTATAAGCATTTATGCTTAAAGGAGAATTTCAATTAAAGCTTATTATTTAATTGAATGAAAAAAACCTTTCTTATTTTTCTGTCTTTTCTCTGTTTGTCATTTCCATTGTGGTAAGTGGTCTCTTCTACCAGCTTTTTATGATATCACGGCCTTTCCTGTTCGCCGTCTTATGTATATCGTCGCACACGAGTCAATGCCGTTATTATTATAAATAGTTGTAAAAAATGTTGTTCATGTGGTAGCTCATAAGTTTTTGTTACCATTATAATGTTATTAATTAAATAAATAAATATTAGGTCTCATTAGTACAGTTTCTAAACGTCACTGATTACCGCCGCACTGACAGCTAACGCCCGCCCATAAACAATTCAAGCGGTAATCAGTGTAGTACTGTTGTCTATGGTGCCGCCGCCATTAAACACGCCCGAGCCCGTCATTTGAAGGCTATTAAACGAAGTAGCCTTAACGATTAGACATGTAGAAACAAGTGGAAATATTCATGAATTTTTGAGCATTCGTTTTTTTTTAAGTGAAAAACTATTGGAATTGGAACACCTTTCTCTGGGCTTTTACATTTTACACTACATTTTCGTAATGACTGCTGTAATTATTGTAACGAAACTTTTATAATGTTTTATATTATTATTAATATTGCTGGTAAGTCTCTGTTGCTACAGACCGTCTAAGTAGACACCGCAGTGACTATTTCAACTGTCAAACAGTAGTGTGCAAACATTACTGTGTTCCGGTTTGAAAGGGCGTTGTAGCTAATGAAATTACTGGGGTGACGAGACTTAACACCACACACAACATCTTAACTAGCACCATGTTATAGGCTAGCGTATCACTTACCATCAGGTGAACGTTTTGCTACTCTCATCGCTTCGTAGAATAAAAAATATACAATTTCCACGCAAACAATTAACACTTTCTTCTGTATTACTATTTCTATTGACAATGTGGTAATAGTTGACTCAATTTGACATGTTATGTGATAATGAAGCCGATGATAAGTGAGTTCACACAGCAACGCTGTTACGATTCCAATATCATTCATATGATTTATAATACGAGAGATTTAGCCAGACAATTCCGATAACACGCTGCCACTAACCAAACTCCACTGTTTATGTGGCCCTGGAATCGAACCGGGGTTTTCCGTGTTACAAAGTAAGCAACAGCGAGCTCAGTTAAAAATAAAGTCTGTTCGTTTTCATTGACGACCTACAACTCGGTTATAAGTTGATACAAAATGCGAATTGAATCAAATCACCGTAACCGTCCGCGCCATCATGGTCACTTACCACAATATGATACTGTGATACAACGTTAGCCCATTACGAATAAAAAAGACAATAATTAACAAAGTAATTCAGCTCGGTATTAGCGGGATCGTATATAATCTGCCGCGTTAAACTGTTTGCTTCTAATTACAGCGCGCGGTACACGCGCGGCGTCCGCCAACTGGTAACTGGCAACACTTGTGCAAACGTCGGCCGAACGTTGCCAGGTATGAACAGATGGGGCCGCCGAAACGACGAGCTTTGTGTTAGCGGAGCAGGTGTTCCTGAAGATAAGTAAAGTTAGGATAAAGAACGAACTCGACGACGATCCACGCCGGCCATGAAAAACTACACTGTGACATGAATTACTTATTGTTATTAATGTTTTTTATAGAACAAGGTTACGACACTACCGGCACGTGCATGGTGAGCGGTAGATCTTCCCATGAGGAGAAGCTTCCGATGAAGGTGTTTACTCAGAAATTCACCGCTTATGTTATAAATATTTTTATGAGGTTCAGGTTAAAGCCGTGAAAAAGTTAAAATAGCTTTTCGATTTCTCACCGCAGCGATATGATTAAGTAATATAACATTTTTAGCTTTTAAAACGTTCATTGTGGTTGTTCCCAGAACGTTATGTGATGCCACTGTGTAGAACTTGTAGAAAGTGCAGTTCTGTATCCTTAGAAGTGGCGACTCAAAGCTTACTGTACTTTAAGATATAAGTGAAGCGAAGAGGCACGACAAGAAGTAGAAGAAGATATATATAGATATGATTCATATATGTCCATGTTTTTAATTTTTTTTTACATCAATTAAGCTGATTGCAAGATCATTTTGAGTTCCGAAGTGTTCAGTAAATATGATTAATAACACAAGCTCTCAATTATAACTTAGTATGCGAGCTGTAAAATTGAGCTCAGTAGAAACACAAGCTTTAGCTTATTTACTTAAAACGAAACGTAATAGTGTAGTTTTGTTGTAACTTTATACTTAGTAGGTGTCGGTCTGGTGACGGAGTTTTACCTTCTCAATAGGTTTGTATGACACACAGTAGGTAGAGTAGACTGTGTTGAAATTTAATAGCATTGCCAAAGTGTCACTAAACCTGAATTTATTATTTTATTTTCAAAATTAATTGAAAACTATTTGCACTTATGTACCGGGCTGTATAAGTAATGCGGGATCCACAAATTTAACGCCCCACCTGGGACCCGCGCCGATAACGACGTATTGCCAGCACTGAAAAATGGCCCACCGGCGTCTCACGGCCGGCAGGTGATTTATATTCTATATATGTACATATAAATATATCATGCACCGCCATCCTGCCGCATTATAGTCCAGATCCCATAAGTTCTAGAAACAATAAAAAGTAAAATACATAATTAAACAGAAGTGACTTGTTAAGAAAAAACTTAATTGCAAATCGTCTAACAGAATGTTATGATCGGTTTTAAAAAAAAAACTAGGTCTGTGACGTCTAATACTGTCATTACATAAAAACTTTTTTATCGGCGGTCAGTAAAAAAAAATACAATCGGTTCTTTAACGACTCAAATAAGAAAAGAAAAGAAAGTTTATTAATTTTAAAGCCATATTTATAGTTTACAGTTGCAGAGACATTCTTTTGAGCACACAAAGTGCTTGTGTTAGAATGTTCCGCTCTTCCATCGACGTTTGATTTAAAAAAAAAAGAAAAATATGAACAAAAAAAAATCATAATAAATCAAAAAAATATATAAATAGCAAATAAATAATGAATATTCCGTTAATAAGATTTATAATTTGTAATTATATTAAAGTGATGTCAACTGGCCGCCGGACAGCACTTCCGCCGCGAACGCTTTCATAGTGAAAAACGGAAACGGTTTTCACAAAGCGCCCGCACTCCTTGCGGCCGCCAGTCGTCGACTAGACGCGCATCCGAGCGGACGCGTCCGGCGCGACCTCTCCCGCACCGCCGCGGTACGCTACGAGAAAAAAAAAAACAATTAAGCGCGCATTGTCTCATCCCGCGCTGACGTTTGATCACGTTCGCGCCAAATTTAACGTCACCGTGACATTTTTACGGGATTACATTGTTTGCGTTCAGTTGGGCGTTTAATAATAAATGTAATAATTAGTTTGTGTGTAGCGTGTGTGTACTATTTCAGCAGTGATTTGTTTGTTGTGTGTGTGCGGGTGCAGCAGCGGGGGGTGCGGGGCGGCCGCTCGTCAGGTGTCAAAGGCGTTGAGGTGAGTCCGCTGAGTTACTGCCGCGGCGCTAAATTACGCGCGTGAATATATTCCACATATTTTCGTACGGAAACGGATGTTTTGTAAGCAAGCGTGACTTTAACGCTCCGTTCCCGCAAATAGTTTATATAAAAAAAAAATACAAAAATGTTTAATTAAACGTTTGGAGACATGTGAATGTATGAATAATTTAATATATTTACGTAAACTTGGGGAAGGAGTAATATTAAAAAAAAAAAATACAAAAATCGTAATTTATTTCACACATAATAATTCATTTATGAATTTTTGCGTTTAAATAACTTTTCTTCATTACAAATTTAGCGAAATGTCTTCGATAAATATTTATGGTCCAAATCAGTTTTATATTCTCTATGATTTTCGAGATGATTTTTTTTATCGAGCGCGTTATAACTATGTACAAAGTTGAAAGTATTTATTTAAACACTGAATTATTATAATCATAAATGATTTCCTATTTAAATGATTTAACAGCTACATAATAGTCCAAAAATCTGTTAAATGAGAATTTCTTATTATATGTTACGTCAATTATGATTAATGTAGATAAAAAATATAAATAAAATGTTTACTTGGTTTAATAAATGATTGTTTACATATCTGTTTAAATTAAACGTTTGGAGACATGTGAATGTATGAATAATTTAATATATTTACGTAAACTTGGGGAAGGAGTAATATTAAAAAAAAAACTCCGCTGCCGCCCCAGCTGCCCCAGCCGTCCCAGCCGCCGCGCCCCCGAACACTATCGGCGGGAATAAATAAAACGTTATTAGATTCCATAAAGCGGCACCTGGGCGCCGAACAGCATCAGCTGCCACAACCAATATATACTCATTAAACCCTTCGATGCCGCGCGCCGCCATTTTGGGTGCTTTCTCTTGATTTTCGCGCTCTTTTTGTTTCTTACTTTTTATAACGTCATCTGTGACGGAGGTCAGAAATATACATTTTTACTTATTTTAACATAATTTATAACAAATATTGTTAATTTGTTTAATAATCGTGCTCCGGGAATTTAAATTTTTTTTTTCTATCGGTCACTTTGAAAATGTCATCTTGTGCTTTAAACCGGAGAGTACTTAAACATCATTCGGTTTCTCGTAGAAAACGTTACAAGAAATAATTATTAAGTTTTGCTCGGGAAAGTAATTCCACTACTAGTCTTTAAAGTTTTAAATTATATGGTAAAATTGGACACAAAAACATTGAATTGAACATTTGAATATTGGAATTGGATATTTATAGATGACGCTGAACACAACGAGCGCGACATTGTTTTGTATAATCAATAGGAGCTGGTCGTTACGGATAGGGTGACCTACCAGCAGGTGAACCTCGCCGTCGCGTCGCTTTATTTTCTAAGAATTTAGTTTCGCGACTTCCCTTGCAGTTGTAGTCGAGGCTCGTCCATAAATCACCGCCGGTGTTTGATATGTTCGCGGACCAGGTGCTCCGCCCTAATTGCAGTTGAACGTTCGAAGCGATTACAAGGAATTATTACACCTCCGTTACCTCATTGATACTTTTAATTCAAACGTTTAACTTAACCAATACATCCGTGATCATAGAGACATTACAGTCAATCCAACTTAATACTTCAGTATAACTTTGGATTGTATATTTATTAGATTTTTCACAACTATTTAATTAGAACATATAAATATAAAGTTATGTTTATTTTTTTAAACATGTTACAGTTTTTTTAAAGTAAAGTAAAGTTAATCTGGTTGTTTGTAAACGTTATGATTATTATATAAAAACTATTCGTGACTAGATTTTCTTGTTTATAACTAACACTTTACAAATATCAGAGTTCCGATTTTAGGTGCTATATATACATATGTAATGTACATACATGTATGTGTGTATTTATGTTCAACAAAAACATTTTTAAATACACGAATTACTTTCTGTACATTTTCTTCTGCGGTACATTGAACTCGCCTTTCAGTTAACCGGTTGAACTCTTGTTAAACTCGTATTTTAATTTAAGTTTTGAATTTGAATGATTTTTTAGTGTTTTGTGTTTAATGTAAATAAATGAATAAGAAATATTTGCAATTATAACACAGTAAACAATTAATTTGTAAACACAACTTACGTTTTTCGAACAGCGCTAACATTTCCAACTCTTATCCGCATTGTGTTTATTAGCTTGGAGTTTTATTTATGATGGTAGTTTGTTAGATATTGAGAAAAATAATTGTGATTACCGTCATTTTGTTAGTAAAATAGTAGGTGTATCGATTTTTAGAACACTAAAATGATAAAAGAGAGGGTGTGACATAATATCGTTTCGGTGTAAAAGACAGAAGAGTCGCGACATTCGTGTTTGGGCAGTGTGCGAGGTGAGCTCTGACTGGTAACGTGTGAATGTGAGAGGTATGACAGATTAAATTTATATTCGATTTTTTTTTTTTTTTATTTATGTATTGAAACCAACAGCGTTAACAATTTTATTAAATTCAAATTGATACAGTATGTAAGGCTATAAATGAAGTTCATTGTAATTAATTAAGTATGTTGGAAAGCGCAGAAATAAATTTTTAATTTATTAATTATAAATGTAAGAAAATGTGGAAAATTTATCTAAAACTAATAACAACATAACTCTAATAAACTCTTATAAGTACAGATCCTATAAAATAAAATTATAAATAACAATATAAATATAAAAATTAACAATATACATTCTTATGCCGAAAATGTGGTAGATTTTTGTCTTAAATATTATTTATTTTAGTTTTTTTTTTTATTTTTAACTAATTTCTTACAAAGTTACATACTATTTGTTTTTACACTTAATAGTTAGTGTTTAGTGATATATACAGACCCAGAACATTATTAGTCTTATTTAGTATAAGCCTGGTAATATGCTTCTTGAGCGCAAGTTTATTTTTATGGAAGAATAAATCTACATCGGCAAATTCAGTGTTATATGAATTGATATGTTTCTAATACGTTGGTGTTATATTGATGGGGCAGTGAGCAGATCTTGTCGCCGCAGGTTAAACTTGGTTTAATGAGGCGTATGGGGGTCATGGGGGCGTGCGGGCGATGCGGGCCGCATGCGGGTGCCGCTACTGCGGGCGGCGCAGTAAACAATCTACTAATCGCATTATCAGCAGTAATACAACAGCGACCTGCTGCTATACTAAAGCAGTATTATATAGTATATACCATATACTAAACTTTGTCTAGGGTCTTTAAAATATATATGGTTATATGTTTAAAAACATACAGCACTGTAATTACGCAGATGTTATAGTATGTTTGCGTTATTAAATACACTCACGGACACATCTACCGGCCCACCTAGTGTTTAAAAGTTTTAACGGTGTCTAGCTAAAAATAAATGTTAGGTGGAGCAATAAGTTTTAATGCAGTTTTAAAGCTGATTTATTGGTCAACCCTTATGAAAGTTTTTTTTTTTTTTTTTTTTGTAATTACGAATTGATTTGGCCGGCAGAAGTTTTACAGCTTGGGAGACAATTTCAGGCAGAGTATCCATATTTTTTGGTCAAAACTGGCTCTAAGTTTAGATTTGCCTTTCTATGGAACCAATAATCGGACACATCAAAAAAAAATCCAACTTGTGCGAAATAAAAAAGTTTTCTCCATTCCTTGGTCGTTGAAAACAATGAACAGACTCGAATTTTAGTTTTTTTTTTCATAATCCTAAATACAAAATTAAGAAAAAAGACATACATAAAGGTTGACTAAAAAATCAGCTTTAAAACTGCATTAAAACTTATTGCTGCACCTAACATTTGTTTTTAGTTAGACACCGTTAAAACTTTTAAACACTAGGTGGGCCGATAGATGTGTCCGGGAGTGTAGTTCAATACGAATCAAATTCACGTAGCCGTAGTAATATTATCCGGTATCCGGTTAGCTGTGAGTAAAAGAGACGGCGAATATTTGCATCGCATTTTAAATATCTTTTCATAGTTACGAAATGAAACAGAATGTATACAAAGATTGTACAGTTGCGAAGGAAGGAAAAGGAGAGTGTCAGTTTTAATTTATTGTAAAAAGGTTATGTAATAAGTTGATAAGGATTATTTAAAGTTATTCAATACTCCATCCGAAGTAAACTTTAACATATCTGTTTAACTATGTGAAACGTTTTCTAGTATGTTTTACTGTCAACTTATTTGTTATCGTCTTCGTCGAGAACGAATATAATGTACTACTTTTTTCCTAATCTCATCTCTTCTTTAAAAATTCTGTTCGGTTTGTATAGCTATTTGATTATAAGATATTACTTAGTATTACATGAGTTAACATTCTCTAACTTAATCGAGGTAGTGTTCCGTATACATCTGATGCTGTTCCACAATTTGCATCATAAGCACCTGAGACCGCATTACCACACTTCCAGCTCCAGCCGCTTCGTGCGCAAAGCTAGGTAACTTAACTGTATCTAAGTGAACGAGCACCTTATTATATTAAAATTACTTATTTGTTAAGCAGTAAGTAATGAACAGATTACTACTGAACTACTACGTGTGTGTTTTCGGAATCGATGCAGCACAGCCGCTGGTGGTGAGTTGGTATGATGGCTGAGTCCCTACACCTGGCTGGTCACCACCATCACGTCCTCAATAAACCAGCTGCTATTACATCATCAGTGTGTTTGTATTGTTGTCATATTAGTATGAGAGTACTCCTGGTGAGCACACCTCACCATCTCCGGTCTAAATCACGGTGCGGTTCCGCAGCGGCGGCCAGGTACAACAATTAGAGGCTTACGTTTATGTTGATGTTGTTTGAACCCGGCGGGCCTCTGCCGTCTGCTGAAGACGTACGTGGTCGGGGGACGAGGATGGGAAGGGGGGGAGAAGGAGCAGCCCCACCTGAACAAACAAGCAGCGGCACGCGCGCTGGTTTGGACAGCCGGCTGATCAGCAAACACGTCGGCAGCAGGCGCGTTCGTTGTTTAACGTCTATACGTTTATGTCGCGAGGAGTGGTGGCGGAGTCAGCTCCACGTGCCGCTGCGTCGACATAGGAGTTGGCAGGGCCCTCGAGACCAGACCGTGTGAAGGTAGCTGCTGGGAACTGATCTTTTTTTTTTAATGCTGCTGTGCGACGAGACGAGCAAGACGTTCACCTGATGGTAAGTGATACGCTTGTTAACAACGCGGCGCTAGTTAAGATGGTACACACTGCACCACATTGCGCTCCTCGCCTGAGACATGAGGTGTTAAGTCTCGTTGCCCCAGTAATTACACTAGCTACAGCGCTCTTCAAACTACAACACAGTAATGTTTGCACACTACTATTTGGCGGTTGAAATAGTCACTGCGGTGGTACCCACCCAGACGGTCTCTGTTAGTCTGGTGTAGTCTGGTGATCGGTGGAGCTTTACGATTAGCGGTGGACTGAAGCTTCCAGCACTCCTCGTATACTGTAACTGTTAAAGTATAAGTCATGAGCTCATACAGCGAAGGTTCCTTCTGCCCTGGCTGGTGGTGGTGCCAGTCGATCGTCAGCAGACGGAGATTTAGGAGTTATGTAGTTCCATATAGCAGTAGTCGTGTTACATGAGAAGATACTGCTGTTTCGCTTGTTTACTGTGGAGTTAAGTTTTACCATCATCGAGAGCTATGTTATAATCAAGTTAAGTCTGTCGCAGAATAAATAGTCTATTGTAGCTTTAGAACGTTTATGTATGACCTAATATATAAGACAACTATTTCAGTAATTTAGCATCAGATTTAACTTTACTGCTGAGCTTTTTGTTGTCATTTTGATTTAGCGGTTCAGCCGTTTTGTCCAGTAAATTGGTTGAAGAGCAGAAAAATTTGGATGACGTCATAACAGAACTGCTACATTTCAGCTGTCATATCGGAGTGGTTTAAGTACGCTTCGATGACGACGCTGTCGATAACGGAAAAGTTTTTAAAATACAAAAAAAATGCATACGTGCTATTTATGGCGTAAGGCCATTTGATAGTTGTCGACCATTATTTAAAATTTCACGTATATTGCCGCTGCCGTCATTGTACATTAGAGAAATGAGCCTATTGGTAAAAAAAAATCCTTCATAGTTTAATTTGAGTACAGAAGGGAAAACGAGACCATCTCGATACCCAAATAAACTTTTGTATCCGAAGTGTACATTAGAAATGTTCAGGCTCAATGCCTATGTCATGGCCATTACACTCTATAACAGCTTACCAAAAGAATTTAAAACATTGCCTACATTAAAAATTTAAAATTAATTTAACGAATTGGCTCCGATACAAAATGTATTACGCTGTAACTGATTTTTTAAATGATCCTAATCTACACTAGTTCGTTTTATGTATATTGTATTTAGTTGTCTTCCAGTGTATATATGTACCGGTAGTGTTAATTAAGTAAATAATTGCAAAGATTTGAATGCTTAGTATTAAGTAGAATGTGCGCTTATTTTTTTTATTATAAACCATCATATTTGTTACGACATTCTTGCAAATAAATGATTTGAATTTGAATTTGAATTCAGTTGCGCTGTCACTTGACATCGGGTGATGGTTGTGCTGAACAGTTATCAGCTTGCAGGTAAAATAGCGGTGCGGCTTAAATCAAGTGTGAGTAGTTTGAGCATCTAGTAGGAGTTGCGAATAGGGGCAGCTGTGCGCGCACCCCCCGCACACACGCTGTGGTTAAATCGCCCCCTCCCCCAACCTCCCCCCCACCCGACCCATTGCTTAGAACTTACAGATCGTCCAAAGTAATTGTTAGTTATACATTTGTAGTCTCCACTTACACTACATCTGTATGTTTAACACGTTCAGTGCCGATGACACAACTGTTGTGTCCTCCAAAATTTTTCTCCAGTGCCGTCGACACAAACGGTGTGTCCGACACCCAATGTGTGGCGGCCCCTGGGAAGACATCGTCAAAAGCAGGGTGGCAGTGAACGTGTTAATGAAAGTATTCCCTCACTCCACGTCCGCAGGGGATACCGATCTGGTTATACAAACAGTGTCACCAGCGACCTCGACAGGTTAAGATCGTTAGGAGACGATCCGTCTCCCTGTTCGATATTAATTGGTGGCGCGCAGCTCATGATGCATCTGCTGGTGCGGCATGCGGGCCCGTCCGCCTAACAAATTACTGCCGACACATTGCATTGGTCGTGGCTAGACATCAATATATATTATAACATTAATATATACTCCCGGACACATCTATCGGCCCACCACCCAGTGTTTAAAGTTTCGACGGTGTCTAGTTAAAAATAAATGTTAGGTGGAGCAATAAGTTTTAATGCAGTTTTGAAGCAGATTTATTGGTCAACCCTTATGTATGTTTATTTTTTTATTTTTTTTTGTAATTCCGAATTGATTTGGCCGGCAGAGGTGCTACGCTACAGCTTGCGCGACAATTTCAGTCAGAGTATCCATATTTTTTGGTCAAAACTGGCTCTAAGTTTAGATTTGCCTTTTTATGGAACCAATAATTGGACACATAAAAAAAAACCAACTTGTGCGAAATAAAAAAGTTTTCTCCATTCCTGGGTCGTTGAAAACAATGAACAGACTCGAATTTTCGTTTATTTTTTCATAATCCTGAATTCGAAATTAAAAAAAAAACACATAAAGGTTGACCAAAAAATCAGCTTTAAAACTGCATTAAAACTTATTGCTCCACCTAACATTTATTTTTAGCTAGACACCGTTAAAACTTTAAACACTAGGTGGGCCGATAGATGTGTCCGGGAGTGTATATTAATTTAGTATTTTTTGATATTAGAAATCGGTGCTCTACAAATGATTTTTAATAAACCAAACTCAGACGCAGCGCGATATGTTTTTGACATGTTTATTGATGACTCTAAACATTATTACAACTTCTACTTTCTCCTTTTTTTATTTATAATTGAATTGAAAGTAGTATAGTAAGTTTTTCAAGTTTAAAAAAAAAATGATACTAAACAGTTAAATCAATAATCTATATATATCTATAATCAATTTTTTTATGTATATGTATATTTATGTATGTATTTATATGTATGTGTATGTATGTATATATTAGTAGACATCAATTTTTTTTTCTTTTTTTAAAACAAAACTTCTCTTTTACCCTCACCTACCACTGCATTTCCCCACTGCCGAGGTTGACTGGGAGAGAATGCCCTATGGCATTAAATCCGCCTTTTTGTACATTATTTATTTGTGTGCAAACAAAGTTTTAAATAAATAAATAAATCTTCCCTCCGAAGTAGACTGAAGCAGTCGACAGCGCTTCGAATAATTCCTCCCGTTCCATAAATACTTTAAGCTAGTATAAAACCATATATCAAGTGAACTCTAAGTATTTTTTAGCTTCTTATTAATGCTGGCTGTGACCGGGATGTCAATATCGTATTAGTCTATTATTTATTTATTTACTTAAGTACCTCCAACGCGGCATACACGACATGTAACAAGTTTAATCGCAACAAATAATAGTTTCACTTTGCGACGTGCTCCTCAATTATAGAAGACCACAGCATGCAAATTTAAACGAAATAATAACAAAAAATTATGGTGAACATGATTGAGTATAACTGAATATAATTTTATGGAATTCTTAAATTTAATTTCTTAATCCAACTTAGACGATAAGTTTATTTGATAATTTTTAATAACTGATTTTCAGAGGTCCACCAGGTGGTAGGTCTCTGTTGCCGGAGACCGTCTAGGTACCACCGCAGTGACTATTTCAACCGACAAATAGTAAGCAAACATTACTGTGTTCCGGCTTGAAGCGCGCTGTAGCTAGTGTAATTACTGGGGTAACGAGACTTAACACCGCATGTCTTACGACGAGCGCAATGTGGTGCAGTGTATACCATCTTAACTAGCACCGCGTTGTTAACAACCCTCCAACCACCCATGGCCCCACCGACCCAAAGGTCATACGGGCCGAATCGCGGGAGAGCATACCGGTCTAGCCTCAGTTCGGCTCCACGTACACCTTCTTGACTCCCTACAAGTTATTTATTCTCTCACCTTGTCCCTGTGTGTCCTCTCCTCCCTTCCGGGCTGGACGTAACAAGCACACTGTCGACTCCGGTCGTCTCGCTACTTCTCCGTGCGCGCCGCTCGTGCGCAAACTCTCTCAGTTTGGAGAAGTTGTGTTCGGTGCTTACTAGATCCGAGTAATACACTGGGCCCACCTCTTTTTGAACAATTTTATCCATCATCTTTCGTCTTAAATCCGCATACAACTTACACTCCCATAAAACGTGATGGCGGTCCTCCTCCGCCTCACCACACTCACACATACTATCTTCCATTAATTTCATCTGACAAAGCCGTTTTTGAAAACTGCCAAGTGCGCGTTGTTAACAAGCGTATCACTTGCCATCAGGTGAAGGTCTTGCTCGTCTCGTCGCATAAAAAAAGGTCGTTATTGTGTTTTAATATTAAAGATGGCCGCGTTTGGCGGTGGTGTGGTTGGTGACGTTGGTGTGGTTGGTGTCGGTACGCGCCCGCATCGCCCGCGTGCCGGCCGTGCGCCCCGGCGTTGTTTGGGATAATTTTATCTCGGTTTACACACAGCGGCGCGCCCGCTATCTGCCCGCGTCCACATGCCCACGCGCCCACACCCAGCTGTGGGAAGCCGCGTGCTCTTATACATGTTCGTAGTTGACGAGCTTTTATTCTATAATTATGTTTTAATTAAAAAAACATTGTGATGCGCTTTAAAGCAGACATCGCTTCTAATTTTATGTTATATAGTTAGCTTTGTAGCGTCTAAGTAGCGTAGTGGTTTGAACGCCGGCCTTCCAATGCGGAGGTATCGGGTTCGAATCCGGCCTGCACCAATGAATTTTTCAATTTATGTGCAGTTAGCATAAAACACCAACTAATATCACGCGCTTTGACGGTGAAGGAAAACATCGTGAGGAAACCTGCATATCTATGGCATGACCATCAGTGGTCAGACTAGTATGTGAAATGGAGAAGGCAATGGCAACACCACTCCATTATAACTGCCAAGTAAGTCGTCGTGTGTTTCAATAAAAACATGATGACCTCGACCCTAAGTCATGAGGAAATACGACTTAGAAGAAGAAGAAGTAGCGTCTATGGTGCAGCGGCTTGTGGCATGGATTGAAATTAAGACGGCATTCGATCGAATACAAATCTACATGTTTTATATCATTTCGTTTTAGAAGTCTATACTTTGAGAATTGATTAATTTCTATACCATTTTATTAATTTCCCTACCGGTTGCCGGAAGCGATATTTGTGGACATTTAAGAAAAAGGACTAACTCTTGAAACTGATCGACTCAGTTCTGATTGTCTCTGGGCGAAGGTGAACTTTCACTATCAAACGATCCGCTTATCAGTTAATATATCCTTTCGATAGAACATAACATTACATATACAAAATAATGAACATATCAGTTAACTGCGGCGGTGTGTCAGACAGCAGATGAAACAAATAACAACTAATTGAAAACTCAATTAACAAACTCTCAATGCAGCGGAAATGTTTTGTAATAACCGAACATCGTTTACATTTAATAAATTGTATTTTTGCTCATAGAAAGAGAAGAGTTAAAGAGTTCTGTGAATGTAACATGAATCGTATAAGACCGACAAACCATGCAGTGTATACATCTTAAGATACACAACTCGTTACTTTAGAGATCATGTTAACTTAAGCAGTAATAGCATCTTCAGATGACAGGTTTCAAGTGACATGTTAACTCTAACGACAGTAATTTTACTGTAAACTTTCTAAGACTAATGTAGTAACATTTGCAAATAAAACTAAAGAATATTCTTTTAGGAATATTTTTAGCTTTTGTAAAACTTAGATTTTTTTTTTATAATACTATGCGACGAGACGAGCAAGACGTTCACCTGATGGTAAGTGATACGCTTGTTAACAACGTGCTGCTAGTTGAGATGGTACACACTGCACCACATTGCGCTCGTCGTAAGACATAAGGTGTTAAGTCTCGTTACCCCAGTAATTACACTAGCTACAGCGCCCTTCAAACCGGAACACAGTAATGTTTGCACACTACTATTTGTCGGTTGCAATAGTCACTGCGGTGGTACCCAGACGGTCTCCGGCAGCAGAGACCTACCTGGTAAAAGATTTGATGATTAATGTCTTGTGCAAACGAGCTGCAGTTTCAAGTGACGGTTGGTGGTGACCGTCAGTGCTGCAGCAGCAGAACCGCCGTTGCTTAATAGCTGGTTAAGTATGTGCCGATAAGCCGGAGGCCGGCATACGCCCGCATGCCGCCGCCCTTGTACTAACGAATACGTAACATTCTATTGAACTGTATACTATGCTGGTGATAACATATCTATACATTCAATAAAATAAAAACGGTTTTTTTTGTAGTATTTCTATCTGTCCGTCTGTTCCTTAATTAACTAAAAACACTGTATTTATTTTGTCGAAGCTTTAAACAGTAGATAGATATAACACAAACTAAGTATGTTAGTACTGTATAATAGATTTAAAAATAGAACGAACAAAAAAAGAATAAGAAAGCGACGCATCTTGACAGTTGATATTGAAAGGACGCTATCGCGTCATTAGGAAAAATGTAAAAGGTTAATTCAATTAAAGTTCGGTTGTTTTCAAGTTTTCAAATATTATTCAAGCACAGTATGTAATATCAAGATATCCGTTTTTACGGAACTATTCGCAATATGTGTGTTTTATACAATTTACAAGTATGTAATTAATGTGTAAGTGAATTCATCAGATATGTGTTGGCAATAAAGGCAGTACAGATTTCTAATCGCATTTTTTATGTGGTCCTTTCGAAGTATACAATACTGAGTATATACTAGGTACAATTACTTAGTATATTAGTTAATCGGCACCTATATCAAGTAGATTACTGTATTTCATTTATGAAATTATATATATATATATATAAAAAACATTTTGATTACAGAAAAATTAATGAATTTGTAAAATACAGTTTTCATTCGCATATATATATATATATATATATATATATATAATTTCATAAATAAAATCATTTCAGTAATCTACTTGATATAGGTGCCGATGAACAAATATACTAAGTAACTGTACCTAGTATATACTCAGTACTGACATACTTAGTTTGTGTTATATTTATCTACTGTTATATATATATATATTCTGCTTTTTTTATTGGTCTGAATGAAAACTGTATTTTACAAATTCATACATTTGTCTGTAATCAAAATGTTTTTTTTTTATTTTTATTGATTACTCTATATATTTAGTAACAAAAATACTATATGTCCTGTATTAAATAGACCTGTGATACTTCCAATAAAGTCTGTGTAGCTAAACAGAAAGTTATCTTGAATACACAGATTGTTATTTTTTAAATATTTTGTGCCGACATTGTTTTTCAATAAAATAACAAAAACAAACGTTCGGATACACCGTATGGAACGGTTCTGATGCGATTATCAGGTTCGATGCCCACCCCTGTTTGTCAGCAAACGGCATTAATCTCGCCACACCTGGTGGTAGTGGTGGGGATACCAGGGTGTGATTTATTGCAAGCGGTGGATGGTATGAATGTATCTAGGAGTTGATATGAGGTTTAGATGTTTTTATCTATAACGAACTATATATTAATAGTCTCATATAATTTATACTAGATTATATATGTTTTTGTTGTAGTGTACATATATTTAGCATATGGAATTAATAATGTTATTGGTCTCTGTTGCCGGAGACCGTCTGGGTATCACCGCAGTGACTATTTCAACCGCCAAATAGTAGTGTGCGAACATTACTGTGTTCCGGTTTGAAGCGCGCTGTAGCTAGTGTAATTACTGGGGTAACGAATCACAGTAATGTACTAAATGTAGTAGATAAAAACCGGATCACAGTAATGTACTAATTGTTCCGCTTTATTGTTGTATCCGAACTGGTTGCACATGTTGCATTCTTTTTGGCCATTAAATCTTTAAAAAAAAAAAGTTCTTTAGTATTTCGTGTATTATAAAGTGGCGGTGACAACGCCGACGCAGTTTTTACTTATAATCGAGTGTGTTATGTGTGTTATGTGTGTGTTGTGTGTGCGCTGGTGTGGGCGGGTGAGGGCGGGTCGGGGCGGGGGCGGCTCGGCTCCGTAATCGAGCTGTCATCGGCACGCCGCCGGAAACCAAAACTTTGATTAAAAGCAATCCAATCAACTAAACTGCCGGCTCCGTGCCTAGATAATGTGCCGTGAGAAATACACAGGTGGCGCTGGTGATGGTGGTGCGGGCACGAGGGGGGAGAGGGGGGGCGGGGAGGGCAGCGCTCTCATTAGTACGTCGAGCCGGTGTTCGCGGTGTTGTCAGTTAGTAAAATCTTTAACTTGCATGTTTTGTTTTTAATTGGTCAACACTTCACTTCGATTTCGCACTGTGTTAATTGACGATGACGTTGTGAAGGTGCAGGATTGTGTCTTATGTTGACAGTTACAACGGAATTTACAATACGAAGCAAGCTAGGCTTGTAAAATCCTGTCATCTGTGACTCTTTGTAAAGGCTCCACATAATATCAGCGCTGCAGCATTAAACTTGCTGCAGTAGATGCTGAGTGGAGACCTGTTCACCATCATGTCACAACACACTTTTAATATGTTTTTTGTTTTACGTAATTCCTTTTTTTAGCAACTGTTGTGTATTTTATGTTGAATAAAGTTTTCTTTCTTTCTTTCATCAACTAAACTCCACGACACCCGAATCGAACCTGCGAACGTGTTGCAGGATAATAGTTTAGCTACTGTGACCATTTACTACGTTGACCTGATGATAATTAGTACGTTTGCACATAACAATATAACTCTGGTCAGTATGATACAAACTCTGTATCGCTACCCCAGTAATTTCACTAGCCACGTTGCTCTTCAAACAGTAATATTTACTGTTTTTTTGGCGGCAATACCAGTTGCGTTGAATATACAGGTTCCAGTAAGAGACTAATAAATGTCGAATCGAGGTCAACTATTAGCCTTGTAGATTTATAAAGGAACCGCGCCCGAGTTCATTCGCTTTTAAGCAAATTAAAATGAAGCAAATCCTTTGACAGCGCGCCATCAATTCTCCTTTGATGTACGAGAGCGCGCTCCCGACGGCGACCTGTAATCCTCCCGGGGCTGCAGCTCCGGGTGTCGGCGGGCTGCTGCCTGCTGCTGCTGACAGCTCGATTACCGCGCCCCGCCGCCCCACCGCACCGCCGCACCGCTAAACATTCCCGCCTTTGAAACTGGCATAAAGTTAAAACTATTGCCATAAACAAAAAAACATTCCCGCCGCAGCGAACACGCAGAGACGTTTGACAGATATTTCGGCGGGAAATCGTTTGCAAAGAGATCGGTCCACCTGTTCCAATCGAGAACGCTTCTAAAATACTGGTGGTAGGTCTCTGTTGCCGGAGACCGTCTGGATGGGTAAACAGTAGTTAATTATAGGGACAACCCTCCAACCTCCCATGGCCCCACCGACCCAAAGGTCATACGGGCCGAATCGCGGGAGAGCATACGCGGTCTAGCCTCAGTTCGGCTCCACGTACACCTTCTTGACTCCCTACAAGTTATTTATTTTCTCTCCTTGTCCCTATGTGTCCACTCTCCTCCCTTCCGGGCTGGACGTAACAAGTGTAGTAGTAGTAGTAGTAGTAGTAGTAGTATGCAAACATTACTGTGTTCCGGTTTGAAGCGCGCTGTAGCTAGTGTAATTACTGGGGTAACGAGACTTAACACCTTACGTCTCAGCGACGAGCGCAATGTGGTGCAGTGTGTACCATCTTAACTAGCGCCGCGTTGTCATGGGCAAGCGTATCACTTACCATCAGGTGAACGTCTTGCTCGTCTCGTCGCATAGTAGTAGTAGTTCTTTTTTTGTGTGAAGGCTTCCTCCAGCTTTTTCCATTTCTCTTTAGCTTTTGCCTTTTCTATCCAATTAGTTCCAGCTATTTCTTGTATGTCGCATACCCATCTTTTCCTTGGACGTTCTCTTCTTCTCTTTCCTTTTGTTCCTTCCCACAGTGTTACAAGTTTTGTCCATATATCCGTACATCTTGCAAGGTGACCGACCAATAAATATCATTATCATATATGAACACATTGCACATGAATACACAGTAATATTGAAATATAATAGTTTCTCGTATTTAAAAGGTTTACTTTTGTTGGCCAAACCTATTATTTTTTAAAGTCATGTTAAGCTGCGAACTCAGTTTAAAATATTCTTTTTCAAATAATTATTGTTAATTAATGTATTTATAATGTTGGTAGTAATGTAGTGCTTCAACTTTGGGATTTTTTTCGACGGACCATTAATATTAGCAAATGGTGCATGTTTAACTTCACACTCAGGATCCGAGGGAACTTCTTCTTGTTACATTGAAACTACACTGTTTAAGTGACACTTTATTGTTCTTGTTGTTCTGAATGTGGGACAAATGCACGGTCAGGCCTTTAAGCAAATGGATGCAATAGAACCATACCGCGCATTTGCCTACATACGGCGCCATCTCTCGATGACATGAAATAATACATTATACGTTTAACAGTGCACCTGGTGGTGAGCAACACGCTTGACGAAAACGATGAGGTGCTAGTTAGGATGATACACACTACATCACATTATGGTAGACACTTTAAGATTTTGAATAATGTTATTCAGGAAAATTACTCTGAAAGCAGTATGCCTGTCTTAAATTTGTTATAAGCAAAAGATATATAGTAGATAGCTTGCAAGTTTTTTTACAAATAACAAATGGTGTCGCACATACTTCATTATCAAGCCTTTATTACTTGTATAACATTTTATTTAATCGCGATTTTTATACTACACTCTTTAAGCGTAAGGCAAAAGCTTTTTTTGCTTAGGCCACATGCCATGTTTTTGATCACCGCTTTTTAAAACGTGAACAGTGCTACGTATTAAATTAATTCAAATACCAATATAACGTATTAATATCAATTATTAATAACGGTTCTTGGATATTATAATTATTTTTAATATAATCGATTCGACTGTAATGACGCAAAGTGTGAACTGGAATTGTGTGTAGGTGTAAAATCGATTTATTAACAGCTTCAAATGGTTAAACGGGTGAAGTTGTGTTTTTTAACATTTATCTGGATTGGGATTTAATAGTGTCATTTAGGTACCTACATGACACCATATGTATTGTTTTATTATGTGTTAGGATTAAGTAATTTAAGTTAGTATTAAGTATATTGTTTTTTGTAGTGTGTTATTAATTTGGTGCGAAGGTGTCATGTAGGTACCTAAATATAAAGTGCTAGAGGGTAGCGTGTTATTTCCTTCCGCATACATACCAAATAGGATATATCCCAATAAAAATAAACAGAGAATCTCGTTATAGTTGGTAAATTTACTTTAGTAAGTTTTGTGTTAAATGAAGTTAATAATTTTTATACAACACGATGTGATCTGTGATGGATGTGATTAAATTTCATCCGTTAAATTGTTGCCGAATATAATATGTAGGATACCTTCAGCTGCGTCATGACTTAACCTTGTAATAGGAAGGACCATACGGGGTTACATATGCTGGTGTTTCTGTGAACCTGCCGCTCTGATGACTGTTTTACAGTAAACTCGCTCCTAAGGGCCGGTGTTTTTTGATCGAGGAGTGATATCTTTGCTATAACCAAAAGTATGGCAGTTGCTCCGTGGGGCTGCAGACGGTTCGCTCGCCTGCCCGCCGCTCCGTGTGAACGTGTGACAGTGACCGCGGGGTCAGTCACGGCGCTGAAACACTAACCGAGCTGGTCACCTTTTTCTCGAACATCGATAATTGTAATCCTTTCTATCCCCTGCTCCCCCCGGTGGAGCTGGGGTCGAGGGGGAGGTGCGCGCGGCGGATGGGGTGGCAACATCTGCGCCGGCAATCCCTCGCAGGCGGCCTGTCAACCGCAGCCTCCGGACCGCGTTTTATTTATCTGAAGCCGGCGAAATTGATTCGTCTGATACGTCGCTACGGTAATTTCGTTTTTGAACGTTCAGCCCGGCTCCCGGCGGGCCCTTTGATGTTCCACCACTCTCGCGTGTTCACATCGCTCTTCTGTGAGATCACAGATGTCGGCGGGTCTCCCCGCAGCACCTCCGCCACTGCACCGATCCGATGTTACTGGTGTAACGTGACTGAAGGTCTTACGACGAGGGTAGATGGGTGAATCACAATACGATGTATGTCCACTGGAAGTTGGAGTTTGGTTGTAATACTGCGGCTCTCACTAATTTACAATCACATCTAGTAAATAATTCGCGTGATAATGTGTCATCATGACATGATCTATCTCTCTTTAATGAACACGTATGCCGTTCAGGTTTGTTTTAGAGGATAAATGTACAAAGGATGGGTCTGAGGGAGAATAAGGTTATGAAGAATTTATACTCAGTAAAGCTCACTGTGTGGTGGCTAAGCTCTCCAGCAAAGAATGTCAAGTCGGTGATGTGCGCCTCCGTAATCGAACCCTGCGGACAAAGCTCGGTGTACTCGATATCAGCGAACTGCTGGACAGCTGTCCGAGATGGTGCAGGCAACAGGCAGCTTAAAAGCTAAGCCTGTTCGGAGAATGGTTGGCGCGGTCAACTGCGCGGGGCGGGTGTTCAGTAAAGGTGCGGCGGGGTGGTGGGTTTGGGGTTGGGAGAGGGGCAGGGTGGGGGCACCGCGTGCGGCCGCGGGCCAATTTGCAAAAAAATTAAGCATAAAAATTCACATTAGCGACAGCTAAGCGCCGTTATATTATACGATCTCCTAAATGAAAATCCATATAACACTCCCGTCGGCGGCACGCGGCGGCGCCACCACCGCTCCGCGGCCGCGCGATGTGGCATCGCCACATCACACTCCTTTTTTTTTATTTTCGTGAGTGAAATCTTGAAACAGAGTTGTATAAGATTTGTACTCACTAAACCTCCTTGGTTAAGTAACAGATTATCACTAAACCTCCTCGGTGGTCATCCCAAATGCTCTACTAGAGGCACCGGCCTCACAGCACCGTGCCCGAGCACGACTCTGAGAGTAGCACAAACTTCAACACCTTCAGCTTGCCACGACGAACAAGAGACCAGCCCGTACTCTTCATCCACCACACTTGCTTATTAAACTGACGACCTCCCTCCTTCAAAATTTGCGAACTCGACAACCCGTTTAGTCGCCTTATACGACACAACACCTGCGTCTTCCATTGCACTCACATAAACTTTATACATATACGGGTATATAAATATATGTATACATATATACCGGTCCAAAAGCCAACGGCCATTTCTACTTTTAAACTTAAATGTGCAGGTGATTATATTTAGCATTATGCGCACTTAAGTTGAAACATGTTGTAGCTAGTAGAAGCGAATTTAAGTTACGGGATCTTACTCGGGGTCGTTAGCTTCTCCTGTTCTCGTAGCTTTAACTTATAATAATGAAAAAAAAAAAACAGTATTTCCATTGAGCATGTATCCGTGGCGACATTCATTAAACTCTGCGCCGCTCGCCGCTCGCCGCTCGCCGCTTACCGTACTGCACTACCGAACGCAGCTGCAACTATTTACGAATCGGCTGCCGCAATAAAGATGGCGGGACGTCCTCCTAACAGTAGCACTGTCACCTCACCCCATTAACACTAATTAATAACGGCTCAACCGAACGCTATACACAAGTGCGGGATCGAACCGACGCTCCCCGTATAGGCGTCCGCCACTGAGCTGCAGGGACAGTTCCGATCGACTGCTAATTATTGCAGAATCTTTGCGACGTCACCGGTGTTAATAATTGATGCCTGGGATTCAGTACCTAGAAAGAGACTTTTTTTGCTAGTGTAATTACTGGGGTAACGAGACCTAACACCTTATGTCTTACGACGAGCGCAATGTGGTGCAGTGTGTACCATCTTAACTAGCGCCGCGTTGTTAACAAGCGTATCACTTACCATCAGGTGAACGTCTTGCTCGTCCCGTCGCATAGTAGTATAAAAAAAAAAAACCCTAAAAATGGAGACAAAAATTATTCAAAGTAATATAAGTTAAATAGTGTTTTTATAACTATTGTAAAAGGGTTATTTGTAATTATAAATAATAGAGAATTAATGTATAATAAATAGGTTAACTTGTAAACAGATATTAGAAAAGTATATAGAAGGAAGAAGGAGCTAAATGAGTCCCGATGTCAGGGGAAAGAGAATAAATAAATGAAAAAATGGTACCACACCATCCATTTCTACTAATAAATGTTATTGCGAAATCATTACTTTTTTTTTTATGCTATTATGCGAAGAGACGAGCAAGACGTTCACCTGATGGTAAGTGATACGCTTGTTAACAACGCGGTGCTAGTTAAGATGGTACACACTGCACCACATTGCGCTCGTAATAAGACATAAGGTGTTAAGTCTCGTTACCCCAGTAATTACACTAGCTACAGCGCCCTTCAAACCGGAACACAGTAATGTTTTCACACTACTATTTGTCGGTTGCAATAGGAGCTGCGGTGGTACCCAGACGGTCTCCGGCAACAGAGACCTACCACCTGGGAAATTTGTACCATTACTGTTTGTGTGCTGTAGCTAGTGAAACTACTAACATACCTTAATCTTTTCTTCTAATCTAAATTGAGACTTCTGTCCAATAATCTTTACTTTAGTATATACATTTCTTACTCATATTTATTTATTCTGACTTTCACGTTATCCTACTATTTATTTATATTTTTTTTTCTCTCCTGTCTACAGGGTTGCCTGGTCGCTGGCCGCCCTTGCCCACATATAGATCTTAAGCCTAGTTTTAGTAAATTTTCCTTATTTTGTTATGTCTGCAATAAAGAATTTATCTATCTATCTATCTTAATGAACCCAGTGTACATCATCCTAACTAACATTGTATTGTTAATGATCGCCTGCAGTGCGGCCCGCGCCGATTGCACTCAGTGTGCTACTAAAAATCCAAAAAAAATCTAGACTCGCAAAGGCCGAATCGTAAGTTAGTGGGAGGAGGCGACGGGGGGGAGGGATGGTGTGAGAGGGGGTTGAGAGGAGGGAGAGGGAGAGGGAGAGGGGAGAGCGACGCACGTGTCGCGCGCGGCGTAAACACTTCCAATGGATCGTTACAGGAGCCGGCACCAGGGAATTCACTTTGACCGTTAATTATTTAAGTTTATCGCTTTTTTTTTTAATTTCACATGTAGTTAACTTAACGGTGAAGGGTAAGTTGCATTATATAAGCATAAACTATTCTCTGCGTTTCATTTCACCTGTAAGACGGCCTGGAAGACAGAGCCCGGCGTATTTAACTCCAACACGCTTACTTCTGGAAAACTTATAGATAACTTATATAAATAATATACAATAAATATTTAGTAATGTACTCCCGGACACATCTATCGGCCCACCACCCAGTGTTTAAAGCTTCGACGGTGTCTAGTTAAAAATAAATGTTAGGTGGAGCAATAAGTTTTAATGCAGTTTTGAAGCTGATTTATTGGTCAACCCTTATGTAGGCTTTTTTTTTATTTTTTTTGTAATTTCGAATTGACTGGCAGAAGTTTTACAACTTGGGCGACAGTTTCAGGCAGGGTATCCATATTTTTTGGTCAAAACTGGCTCTAAGTTTAGATTTGCCTTTTTATGGAACCAATAATCGGAAATATCAAAAAAAAAAATACAACTTGTGCGAAATAAAAAAGTTTTCTCCATTCCTGGGTCGTTGAAAACAATGAAAAGACTCGAATTTTCGTTTTTTTTTCATAATCCTGAATTCAAAATTAAAAAAAAACATACATAAAGGTTGACCAAAAAAATCAGCTTTAAAACTGCATTAAAACTTATTGCTCCACCTAACATTTATTTTTAGCTAGGCACCGTTAAAACTTTTAAACACTAGGTGGGCCGATAGATGTGTCCGGGAGTGTATTATCAGACAGTTACTTAGCAGCAGTTTCCTATATTATCAATTGGAAGTTCCTAACAAAACAGAAAACCCATCAGCGTGGGAAACCGGCCGCGTGCTCCGCGGTAAGACCGGACACTGACGTCTAACTGAAGTGCACCCAACGGAGGAGGGAATAGATCAGCTTCCTCCTTACTCCACGAGGAGGGGCCGGGGATGATGTGGAGACGAAATTTGCATACAGACCCCGTCGTGGGAGCGGACAGCTGCTGGGACACGGCGCGGCGGGGCCTCGTTATAAGATCCGATGTGCTCCGGTGATGGCGATTAGTATTGTATTCAAAGTTTACATCTGAGTAAAAATCGATAAAAATTTTTTTAAGTTAAACGGTTTTCTTTATGTGCACAGAAAACTACAAAACAAATAAATAAAAAATTAAAAAAAAACAATTATTAAATAATAAAAACGTGGGGCCTATTAACTATTTCTGTATTACTTTCTACTAATGGGCTCCGCGTTTTTATTATTTATTAATTGTTTTTTTTATTATTTATTTTGTAATTTTCAGTGCACATAAAGAAAACCGTTTAACTTAAAAGTTTTTTACCGATTTTTTTTTTCTTGTTTTTAGTATTTAGTGAAATTGTCTACCGAATATTCTGACATATATTATATATTCATAATGACAGTGTTCTGCTAGTGTAGTCCTATTATTTGATACCCATATTGAGGGGGTTAAGGAAAAATATGTACCTAGTCCGCCATATTGAAACGGCGTCCATCTTGAATTTTAAATTTTGACATAATCATCGTGTTTTACTAGTGTAGCCCTTTTATTTGATACCCATATTGAGGGGGTTAAGGAAAAATATGTAATCCGCCATTTTGTATCGCCGGCCATCTTAGATTTATAATGTTATTGATTTTATTATATTGTATTGTCATCTAAATTAAATGTGTGTACCAAATTTCAGATCAATCTGACAACGGGAAGGTGCTTAAATTTCAATTTCTAATTTTGATCCAAACAAACAAGCTAAATAAAACCGTTTAAAAAATATATCTATTTTTAGGTTATAAAATATTTATTCTAATGAAACTGAAATATTTCAGAACAAAAGCAAGTTTAAAAGCGATATGCGGCAAGTCCGAACAAATATCTATATTAGACTGATTAGATATGTTTTGCGCCAGTTAAGATGGTATACACTGCATCACATTACGCTCGTCGCTTAACAAATTAGTATGTTGTCTCGTTGATTAGTTTCATTAGTTTACAGCTCTCTTCAAACCGTAACACAGTAATGTTTGCATACTATCTGGCGGCTGGAATAGGTGATGTGGTATCTGTTATATGAACCTCTTTGACGATGACCTGGTGAAGATCGCCAGGAATCGTTAGATGGAAGTGGAATCGGATTAATCAATTACTGGTAGGTCTCTGGTGACCGTCTATGTAGGTAAACTTTTCTATAGTATGCAAACATTACTGTGCAGCTAGTGAAGTTACTGCGGTAACGAGACTTAACGCCTTACGACGAGCGCAATGCGGTGCAGTGTATACCATCTTAACTAGCGGCATGTTATGGGCAGTATCACTTACCATCAGATGAAAAACAATTCATGCTGGAACTACAATTGGAGTAGTCTACATCCAGCGATGAGTTGAAATATTAGTATAATGTTATATAATAGAAGTTTACTCAATACTAGTGTTCGAGGAAAATAATTGTTATTACAAACATTTTGTTAGTAAAATAGTAGGTGTAACGTCTTTATAAAAGACTGAAATGAAAAAAGGGAGGGTATGACAAAACATCGTTGCGCTATAAATAACAGATGAGTGTGCGTCTCGCGGCATTCGTGTTTGAGCAGTGTGCGAGGTGTGAGCTCTGTGGCAAATTGAATTTATATTGTATGTTTCATAACACGCTTGTTGGATGTAGCGCACCCCCGTAGAGGCCCGCGGTCGTAGCACCGCTACGCGGCGTAGCTCCCGCAGCCTGCGCGCTACGCCGCTACAGCCCACCCAGTTTACGTCCTAAGTTTCACCATTCACCTGCTCGATAACTTTGTGTACTTAGAATATTTACATAACATTATACTGTAAATATTGTTCAGTTTTAAAAATAATCATTTTATTATCTACAACACCTTATAATAACCGATTACCAGGATTTACCAGGTGGTAGGTCTCTGTTGCCGGAGACCGTCTGGGTGGGTACCACCGCAGCTCCTATTGCAACCGACAAATAGTAGTGTGCGAACATTACTGTGTTCCGGTTGGAAGCGCGCTGTAGCTAATGAACTTACTGGGGAAACGAGACTTGACACCTTATGTCTCAGGCGACGAGTGCAATGTGGTGCAGTGTGTACCATCTTAACTAGCAGCACGTTGTTAACAAGCGTATCACTTACCATCAGGTGAACGTCTTGCTCGTCTCGTCGCAAAGTAGTATAAAAAAAAAAAAAAGATTAAAATTCTACATTAATCTAATGATAAACTAAACTAAACTAAATACTGACAGTCCCATCACAATATATATATTGTAATATTCTGTATATTCATCAAAATATCAACATGTATAATAAACACAGTGACATACACGGTAGAAATACAAGAAATAAAAATAAGCTCGCGGTGCCTTACTTGCGTCTGCACAAAATTAATGTAAGCTTTGTGGGGCTCGGTATCCGAATGTATAATAAGGTTCCACAATCTGTTTCAGATTTGCCACTTCATAAATTAAAAAATAAAATGAAGATAAGTAAATCATATTATAGTGTTAACGATTATTTAAATGATAAAGACGTGTGGAAATAAATGGCGTTGATTCTCAAGCAGTATGTGTCAGTACGTGTAAGACATTTAAAAATGAAGATGACAAAAAAAAATGTATATATACATAGCCCGCTGAGTTTCTTGCCCATTCTTCTCAGGTCCGTGGCATTTGTTTTGCGAATGGCTGGTAGATTTTGACGTTCAATAAGTGAACGATAGCCATGATAGTCTAGTGGTTTGAACGCCGGCCTTCTAATGCGAAGGTACCGGGTTCGAATCCGGCCTGCACCAATGAATTTTTCAATTTATGTGCAGTTGGCGTAAAACACCAACTAATATCACGCGCTTTGACGGTGAAGGAAAACATCGTGAGGAAACCTGCATATCTATGCCATGACCATCAGTGGTCAGACTAGTATGTGAAATGGAGAAGGCGATGGCAACACCACTCCATTATAACTGCCAAGAGAGTCGTCGTGTGTTTCAATAAAAACATGATGACCACGACCCTCAGTCATGAGGAAATACGACTTAGAAGAAGAAGAAGTGAACGATTGTTCCCATGATGAATAAAAATTTTGACTTTGACTATAAAGAGGTTGAAGATTGTACCAGCTGAAAATCTGTAGTAGAGTACAACGTCTTCAGGTTTGAAGAACACCGAAGCTTTATATAGCTTCTCTCTTACTTCTTTACATTAAATTCCAGACAAGTAAACTTAAAGAAATAGCTGGTATGAACGTCGGCCTTCGTCTCAGTAGGTACCGGGTTCGAATCTTGCTGCACCAATGAATTTTTCAATTTATGTCCAGTAATAACACCAACTAATATCACAACACAAATATATTTCAGTGTTAAGTTTAAAATGTTCGTTCCGCCGGTTCATAGTGATTGGTGGCGGATCCGGAACTCCCGACCCGGATTAAAAACGTCCCGGGCGGTGCTGGCTGCCGGATAAACAATACGTACGGAGCGGGACGCAGCTGGCGGCCGGCCGCGCTGTCCAAACACTGACAGACAAACAAACCAATAAATATACTTTATATATATATGTACATACCGGGCTGGTTTTGGATTTTCAGACGGACAATTAATGATGTTTACCCGGAGATCTAGCCGGTAGTAATTTCATTTAACTGAATAACGTTTCAGCGGTGCGAGCGCGTTAACTTGAAAATGCTTGTTTTCGTATTACACTCCCGGACACATCTATCGGCCCACCTAGTGTTTAAAAGTTTTAACGGTGCCTAGCTAAAAATAAATGTTAGGTGCAGCAATAAGTTTTAATGCAGTTTTAAAGCTGATTTTTTGGTCAACCTTTATGTATGTTTTTTTTTTAATTTTGAATTCAGGATTATGAAAAAAAAAACGAAAATTCGAGTCTGTTCATTGTTTTCAACGACCCAGGAATGGAGAAAACTTTTTTATTTCGCACAAGTTGGATTTTTTTTTTGATGTGTCCGATTATTGGTTCCATAAAAAGGCAAATCTAAACTTAGAGCCAGTTTTGACCAAAAAATATGGATACTCTGCCTGAAATTGTCGCCCAAGTTGTAAAACTTCTGCCGGCCAAATCAATTCGAAATTACAAAAAAAATTTAAAGGTTTCTGTGACTGTCTAGTAATATAACAGTGCTGTAGTAAACGATGTTACTGAAATGCGGGTACATGTTGAGTATAATATCAACTTGAATTTTTAGAAGGATCTTTTATATAAAAATCTGTGCTGTGCTGCATTGTTAAGTAGAAGTCCTAGGTTCGAAGCCGGAGATATACGCGAGCTGAAACAATCCGGGTGAGCCCGTCTCACCGTTCAAGCTACCGTCACTTAACAACGCGTGAATTTGAGGTCAAGTGTTAGCAAGTTATCGATGACCCTGCATCCCATCCACGCAGCGGGCCGGAGCTTTTCCGGGCACGTTACTGCACGACATTAATTTGTCTACCAAAAATCATTTAGCGGGCAGCTGCTGGCGCCGGGCGTGCTGCGGCATCTGGCAGCAGCTTGCCCTGCACCCCTCTCCCTTCCTCCCACATCCCCTCACGTACCACCTCACCCTCCCTCTTCCCCCCACTCCGCCCAATCTTTTCAGTATGAGCCGCCGCCACGCTCCCCCCGCATTCAATATATCGCGCACACATTTCTAATGTACACTGAAACAGTTTACTCTTAACGCATTTACACGATTTCAGGTTTTACATGAACTAGCGACATCTGCAGCTTTTCAACATAAACAAAATTATTAATCGGAAGTCTCATTTAGTTCGTATGACAAGTAAAAGTCTTTCAGCAACGCGACCTTCAGCAATGAAACGTAAGAAATGTTACATGTGTACAGATCTCAGTGTTCCGTCGCAAAGCGCGTTCCGGCTAGTGAAGTTACTAACAATTACATTTACTAACTCGTTCAGTATTGTAAATAACTCTCACCCTTAAATCCTTTCTTTTATGAAAACGGACTATTAAATCTGAAAAGGACTGTAACCTTGTTATCCTTTCGCGTCCTCGCGTAAATAAATTTAAGATGGTCTTATTAGATATCGATCACGAACATTGTTATTAAAATAGTATTTGTATTGATTTTTTTTTAAAAATTAAAAGGGAAAGTGTAGGGCTGGTATAACACCTGTTAATCGTATATTGTTTTATTTCGTTGTGTCACCGAGAGATGGCGCCGTATGTAGGCAAATGCGCAGTATGGTTCAGTTGCATCCATTTGCTTAAACGCCTGACCGTGCATTTGTCCCACATGAAGAACCACAATAAGAATAAAGTGTTACTTAAAGTTTCAATGTAACAAGAAGAAGTTCCCTCGGATCCTGAGTGTGAAGTAGAACAACACCGTTTCTCTATAAAAAGCGGATGACTGTTAGTACCGCTGCATTCGTGTTGGGATATTGTGCGGAGTGCGAGCTCTGACTGGTGCAGTATGAATATTTGTAGCACCGGAAGCAGTATTTTAAAAAAATATTGCGCACTTCGATAAATAAAGAACATTAGGAATATCAAAATTGCTTACGTGACCTTAATAAAGACCAGCACTGGATATAACAAGACGATCGTACACTGCGGGCTCTGACGACCAATTCTTTTTGCTACTTCCGTGCACTCGCCTTTTATAGTTGATCTCAGCGGCCTCTCTTTTACAAGTACCCGCCTTTTAACCGATCGCTGGGCGACCGGTATTTCTAACTACCCGCCTTACGTGGTCATTGACTATGTATAGAGACTCCTAACAATATGTATTTGAAGATGTTTATTAGAGACACATAAATTCAAATATAAATTCAATGTGTCATACCTCTCACATTCACACGTCACTAGTCAGAGCTCTATAAATTAAATCAGCCATACCTCTCACATTCACACGCCACCAGTCAGAGCTCACACCTCGCACACTGCCCAAACACGAATGTCGCGAGAATCACAGTCATCCGCTATTTATAGCGAAACGACGTTACGTCATCCCCTCCCTTTTTCACTTTCAATCAATACACCTACTACTATTTTACTAACAAAATGTCGGTATTCACAATTATTTTTCTCAATATCTATCATGTTACTAATAATATTTTTTTAATTATGACTGCGTTGACGCATTTCAACATCACACAAGTGACCAAGTAATATCACAAGCTGCAGCGTGCTTCACATGGGACTGGTTACTCGTCGTGTGCGTTGCATTCGTCGGTAGCTGGTGTTTGATGTGGAAGCTGGAGGTGCGGAGCGGTGCTCGTAACCTTGAAGTCCGGAAGTGGTCAGGTGCGGGCGGCGCGCACGTGCTGGCCATATGGCGCGGGGGCGTGCGCTATTTATGTGCCGCCGCCGCCGGCGCGCGCGCACTCCCGTTACTTCGGCGGAGTTTCCATACGACGGTACTATGCGGTACCACAGTAATATTTGCCTATTACAAATTGGTGAACTTATCCACTAATCACTAACGCTACACTACAGTATATATATACGCTGCCCGTTCCCGCCGCCGCGCCCGCAGCCGGCGCCGCGGGACAATTACATGTGAAAGTAAAAATTGTATTCAGGCGGCAGCTGGCCGGCGCACCTGTTCCGACGAGCCCCTACAAGGAGCCCCCGACCCCGGCCCCACCCCTCAGCACACCCCACCAACTACCCCTTCTGTTCTCGATAACTTAAACTTACCGGTAACAAGGGAACCGTTGGGGAGAATTATAAATAGTAAAAATGTTTTACTGCCGCGCGAAACGAGCAGCACCTTACTGGTGCTGGATTAGCTCAACAAAGTGGAACAATTTGCCGGCGTCAGTGTTCCCGTCCAATTACAACGCGGGTGTCTTGAAAGAAGAGTGAATAGGCTGTTACAAAGTTAATGCGCTTCACCACCACAGATCACAGCACCACTTAACATCAGTTGGGATCGCGGTCAAGCATTAACATTTGTTCTTTAAAATAAAAATGTACTCGATCTGCAACAATTGACGCTACATTCAGATTTTTGTCGTTGTTTCGTTACTGCAGTAATTTACCTACAACGCCATTCAAACCGGTACACAGTATTTATTTATTTATGCACACAGAAATTACAGATTGGAAATTAAATGTACAGACATATTAAGTGCAAACGCACTACTTATTCCAATGTGGAATTTCTTCCAGTAGGCCTTTTGTTTGAAAATTTTATATCAGTGAAAGTAATTTCGTTGCATATTGCTAAACTACATACTAAAATAAAACTAAGACATATATATACTAAAATAAAACTACTGTTTTTGTAAGAAATAGCTACAAAATAATATAAAAAAAAATATAAAAGTAAAACAGTTTCTAAGTCATGAGCGTCAGTAATAATAACGTATGACTAATTAAGCTTCAGCAACTAGTAAACTTTAGTATGGGAACGTTATGTGATGTGATTATGCGCTGTCTTCGTGATGATCACGAGACGTGGTACATGTGATTAATTTAAGTTGATATGTTAAGTGTGGTGGGGCGCGTGCGGTGATCCCAGCAGCCCGTACAGACACACACACATTCTTCTTCTTCTTAAAGTGCCATCTTCCTTCGAAGGTCGGCGACCATTAAGGCAATCTGGACTTTCGATACCGCGGCTCTGAAAAGGGAACGGGTGCTCTTTCCATACCACTGGCGTATATTTTTAGCCAGGATAATCTCCTTCGGCCCACACTTCGCTTTCTTTGAATCTTCCCCTGCACGATGAGCTGCAGCAGTCCATACTTTTCGTTTCTCATTATATGTCCTAAGTATTCCAGCTTTCTTCTCTTAATTGTATATATCACTTCTGTTTTTTTATTAATGCGCTTTAATACTGTTACATATTTAACCTTATCTTTCCAGGATATCCTCAGCATTCTCCGATATACCCACATTTCGAAAGCTTCAACTTTCTTGCTCATTGATTCTGTAAGGATCAGACAAGGGTAAGACACACACATACATTATACATATTAAACTTTTAAATTTAATTGTATTCATAAATCTAATCATCAATTTTTGTTCTATCATCATATGGTAAAGCAGAGACACAATCAGTGAACTATGCCTCTTTCATATCCAGCAGTGGCTGATATTCTCATAAAGTGACTTCAAGGACCTACCAGTTCCTCGATCAGATTCTTGTTTATGTATATTATTCTATTCTTCTTCCTAAAATGCCTTTCCAACCAATGAAGATTGAATACCATTTCTGCGTAAAGTTACAACATTCTATTGCGACTTCCGTTTGTTTTTTGATGAAAACCTATTTTAATTTCAATGTGAATGCGGCATACGATTTAAAACATTTTTTCAAAGAAGCCAACACGTTTAAAACACGAGTTTTATGTATGTGTGGGATCTACCAGCTCGCACTTGGCCGGCGCGGTGTGTACGTTCTTGACTTTCTTGTTGTGAGACTTGTGACGCACCGCGATCGCGTTGCGGGGCATGGAGTTACTCTTGTGCTTGTGACGTGCGCGGCTGGCTCGTGTTATCGCGTCCTCCATTAGAACACGTCGGTGGGGCAGCTGGGGCAGCTGGGGCCGGCTGGGGCAGCTGGGGCCGACGTGCGCTGCTCAGCCTCAATCTTTCGCCGCGACGCCGCGCGCCCACCCACTCGTATACACTACACATGTAAATTTAAATAATCACGTATCTCATACATTTGTATACATTACAAACATTAAGCTAAACGTTGATTGCAAAGTATAAAGTGATTAATGTCTTTTTTTTTTTTTTATACTACTTTGCGACGAGACGAGCAAGACGTTCACCTGATGGTCAGTGATACGCTTGGTAACAACGCGGCGCTAGTTAAGATGGTACACACTGCACCACATTGCGCTCGTCGCCTTGAGACATAAGGTGTTGTCTCGTTACCCCAGTAATTACACTAGCTACAGCGCGCTTCAAACCGGAACACAGTAATGTTCGCACACTACTATTTGGCGATTGCAATAGGAGCTGCGGTGGTACCCATCCAGACGGTCTCCGGTAACAGAGACCTACCACCTGGTCTCTAAATCATAAACTCTATATATTCAAATGTGACTATAATATATTTTTTTAATTATTCTTAGACATTAATAACAATCACAAGAAAATTAGCTTGATACCTGGAAACCAGTACGGTTTATCTAGGTGGTACAGTCGTCTTGATTATATTTTAATTAAACATACATCCAGGCTGGTTTTCTATCAGATATCTCTTTAATCTCGCACGGCATGATCCCGAAGATACAACAATGTCCTGGTTTTCAAGAGGAAGTTTATTTATAATATTAGGTACTATGTATTCAGATATTCTAGAACCATAAACATTGTTGTATGTCGGGATGACAAATTTTTTATTAGATTCGAGATCTCTGAGATTGGATGGACGTCTGTATTGTACAAGTGAACCTGAACAATTATCATCATTTACCAATAATAATTTAATTTTGTCATGTACATTTAACAACTTGCAATAGTTAAATAGACCTTTATCATCATATTTGTACTTGTTAATTTTATAAGGCACAATAGTTTTAATTATTCTTAGTTGTAATTTATATATCTCGTCTATATATGATTTGTATGTCAACCATAGCTATCTAATCCATAGTTGATTACTGTATCTGCCAGAGACATATAGAATAGAATAGAATAGAAAACTCTTTATTGCACATCAAAAGATACAGAAATTACCAATCACATTGCTGTTATATGATAAATGCACAATGGGCGGTCTTATCACTAAGAGCGATTTCTTCCAGACAACCTTTGGATGGAAAATATGTAAAGTAATAAGTAAATTTGGTGTGGGTTTTTATTAGGAAATATAATAAATAAGATATATAGCAACCTTAAAAATCATGTATTAAATATCTTTTTTAGTACAATCAATGAAACTACTATACGCGTTCTTACTATAATAAACAATTACATAATTTTATATATATACAGAAAATGTTACTTTGATTATAACGCTTCTGTTTATAAATGACCGCCGAACATTACCGTAGCAAGCGACGCAGCCAGTAAACTTTAAAGGATTACTCACCATTCAAGCTTACTTACCATCAGTTAATCGTTTCGTTGTGTAAAATATATAGAATACATACACACGGACATACGAGCACACGAGTATTTCAACGCAAACACAAAAAGTAAGCGCAGCCGCGCAATGTTCCTGCGAGCCGACGGTGAACAGCATCCGCGCGCCGTGCCGACACTTGGACACTTTCAGCAGTAACGACGCGGTTACTACATAATAGTGTTGAATACTAACCACTCAGCTGTATCGACTCAATACCTCTACTCTCCCCGATCAATGTCTTCCACGCTTATGTTGAAAATTAAACCACTCGGCTAAATCAAACAATGTTTATTTGCTTCTTATAATAATAATAATAATAAATCATTTATTCCCATAAACACACAAAAACAAAAAAAATACAATGAACATAAAAAGGAAAACTTACACTATTTATGGGAAAGGAACCCACTCAGGTATTGTTGTGGCCTGTAAAGACTACAACCCTGATTTTCAGTGGGGCCTAAAAGAAAAGCGGAATGGTGCTGTCGCCCGGACAAACACCATAATTAAACTTAATATATTTATATATACTAACTAACATCATTAACAACCAAACAATAAAATACAAAGCATATTATATAATAACTGGACGATGTGATTCCAAGACAAACAGCTATATACACTCAGGTAGAAAAGGCCGAGAGAATACAGAAAAAAGTTTTTAATTTATAACTAACACATTCCAATAATAGCACAAGGTATAATTTACGAAGTGATACACCAGTTCATTGGTAGGCACTACGGATCAGGTATTGAGATTTAAAGGTATAACGCGATCTTAACTCTCTAATTGGAGGAGGCAAGTTGTTCCGACATTTAGTTGAATTGTACCTGAAACTGCTCCTGAAAGCAGTTATTCTAAAACGAGGTAGAATTAACTGAAACCTAGCACGTCTAGTATCACGCATCGTAAAATCACGAAGCCATCTTAATTTATTGTAGAGATATGAGGGTTGTTGATATTTAATTATCCCGAATAGAAGCGTAGCTAAATGTAGTTCGCGTCGTGGATTCATTTTCAAAATGTTGGCATCATTCAAAAATGGTGTAACATGTGCCCATGTGTGGCCCATGTGGGGGAACACGAAAACAGTATCGTGCGCATGCATTTTGAACGCATTGAATAAGCCTTTTAGTGTGTGCCAACAGCCTGGGACCATAAACAATGTCACCATCTTACAATTCCTTCTCCGCTCACCGCTCGACATCATGCGCCATCTTCTCTCCGCCCTCTCTTTACATCGCGTCTTAACTCAATTAAATTACTCACTAATTTTATAACAAGGTTTTTCTAGTCTTATCAAAATCATTATACGTGTCTGTTTATTATTTTAATAGAACATTTATGACCTGAAAAGATCGATAATCGACAAATACACAACTCGAAAACTATACATCCTCTCATAATCGATATTGCTAAACACACTAACACTTGTACTACATTACATGTTGATTTAAAAATTGACGAAATCATTACAATAGTAATAACAAGTAATGTCCCCGCTACTGGAACTCGCCATCTATAAGGAGAAAGTCAAAGCAATTTATCCATCACGCGAAAAGTTACAAGAAGCTTAACCTTTCCAGGTGGTAGGTCTCTGTTGCCGGAGACCGTCTGGGTACCACCGCAGTGACTATTGCAACCGACAAATAGTAGTGTGCGAACATTACTGTGTTCCGGTTTGAAGGGCGCTGTAGCTAGTGTAATTACTGCGGTAACGAGACAACACCTTATGTCTTACGACGAGCGCGATGTGGTGCAGTGTGTACCATCTCAACTAGCACTGCGTTGTTAACAAGCGTATCACTTACCATCAGGTGAACGTCTTGCTCGTCTCGTCGCAAAGTAGTATAAAAAAAAAACTGCTGTTACTAGTAGTAGGTTTTAAATGTGCGTTTTGTTGCAGATGGAGGCGAAGGTCAAGGAGGAGGTGCCGGACAAAGATTACAACCAGCCCACGTCCACCGAGAAGCGGAAGTGTAAGTTGATTTATTTTATAATAAACTAATGTCTGACATACACTCCCGGACACATCTATCGGCCCACCTAGTGTTTAAAAGTTTTAACGGTGTCTAGCTAAAAATAAATGTTAGGTGCAGCAATAAGTTTTAATGTAGTTTTAAAGCTGATTGTTTGGTCCACCTTTATGTATGTTTTTTTTTTTAATTTTGAATTCAGGATTACGAAAAAAAAAACGAAAATTCGAATCTGTTCATTGTTTTCAACGACCCAGGAATGGAGAAAACTTTATTATTTCGCACAAGTTGGACTTTTTTTTTTGGTGTGTCCGATTGTTGGTTCCATAAAAAGGCAAATCTAAACTTAGACCTAGTTTTGACCAAAAAATATGGATACTCTGCCTGAAATTGTCGCCCAAGTTGTAAAACTTCTGACGTGGCCGTCAAATCAATTCTAAATTACAAAAAAAAATTAAAAAAAAACATACATAAGGGTTGACCAATAAATCTGCTTCAAAACTGCATTAAAACTTATTGCTCCACCTAACATTTATTTTTAGCTAGACACCGTCGAAACTTTAAACCACTGGGTGGTGGGCCGACAGATGTGTCCGGGGGTGTATAAAAACTCGTAAGTATTATCTGATTTTCGGACAAGACATGAGCTCGGATAAGCGTCAGGAGATATTGTGGGTTACGGTGGAGACGTGGGACGGAGAGGCCCCCGCGTGGGCGCGTCGCCGGCGGCGTCTTGTGGGAACTGAAACAGCTGTGGAAGGATCGTAATCTGGCGTAGCGGCGCTGGACGTGGATACAGTTTAAACGGAAACGATTCAGTAGACATTATGAAATATTTATAACTACTTCTGCTACATAACAAAAATATTCTGATGTATGTCATCTCCACACCCTCGAACCGCAGTCATGTACAGTCCAGCTCCAGAAGTTATCACTCAAGTTGCTGAATGAGCTACCTGCCCAGTTTTTCAAGTTATTCAAAAAGCAAATAAAGGTTTTAAGCAAAACGCTGTACCAGAAGCACCAGCTTCTTCATGTATACTATCAGCTCAATAGCTGGTTAAAGCGGGACCTGACAATGATATTATATAGTTCAATGAGAATGCATCGCTTCCAATATGATCAATGTTACTTCCAGCAGACTGTCTTCTCCCGTCGCAGGGCTCCGTGTTCGGTTGTATTGTGAACGGTTCCGGCAACTTGTATCAACTGTTATATACAACGAATGTACCTATTTACTACATTATATTCTCACAACAATAACTATGTTTAGTTAAAATGTTAAACTGTGTTAAAGTACGCGTGGGCCGGTTAAGAACTTGTCGCGATGTTTATATGACGTAGCACAGATCTACACGAGACCCTGATTAGCATATCACTATTAGTATTCTGATGTGATGATCATGAATTTTAAAAGTAATCACACGTTATAACAACACTGTTAGTGGTTAACCATTCTCATTGTGTACTTGTCGGCATCACAGCGTCGCTGTGTCCTCTCGACATGTCAGAGCTGGAGTGTTCGAGGGGAAGGCTTCACAATCCGCGTCCATGTTATCACTTAACACCAAATGTAAAGTCAAGTGTTAGGTTAGTACAATATAGATTATAAAAATTGCATTATCAAAGAACAAATAGTTTAAGCTTCTAATACACTCCCGGACACATCTATCGGCCCACCTAGTGTTTAAAAGTTTTAACGGTGTCTAGCTAAAAATAAATGTTAGGTGGAGCAATAAGTTTTAATGTAGTTTTAAAGCTGATTGTTTGGTCCACCTTTATGTATGTTTTTTTTTTTAATTTTGAATTCAGGATTACGAAAAAAAAAACGAAAATTCGAATCTGTTCATTGTTTTCAACGACCCAGGAATGGAGAAAACTTTATTATTTCGCACAAGTTGGACTTTTTTTTTTGGTGTGTCCGATTGTTGGTTCCATAAAAAGGCAAATCTAAACTTAGACCTAGTTTTGACCAAAAAATATGGATACTCTGCCTGAAATTGTCGCCCAAGTTGTAAAACTTCTGACGTGGCCGTCAAATCAATTCTAAATTACAAAAAAAAATTAAAAAAAAACATACATAAGGGTTGACCAATAAATCTGCTTCAAAACTGCATTAAAACTTATTGCTGCACCTAACATTTATTTTTAGTTAGACACCATTAAAACTTTTAAACACTAGGTGGGCCGATAGATGTGTCCGGGAGTGTAGTTCCACTGGTATATAAGTAGTATGTCTACATGTATATACACAAGCGGCGGCGGGCTGCTCGCAGCAGCAGCGCCGGTTCCCACGCTGTATTATTCAGCGTGTTTGTTCTCGCGGACCACCCTTCTTGTCATCGATTACCGCGTGCGCGTTCTACTTAACATTTGTAACCTTCAATTAGAGTTACAACAACGCCCACACTTACAGCGGCACCGCCATCCTCGCCGAATTATTCATCAACAGCCTCAAACACTCAAATGCCTTTCCTAAAAAGACCATTAAATCCTTCTACAGCTATACATATACTGCTCTAATATACATGTTCTCCATCTGTAATCACTTCTGTGTGCGAAAAGCTAATAAAATTACTTAAGTAATGAAAATAACTTTCTTATACTTAAAAACGACGGGCAGTGCTTAATATCTTAAAGACACTATCATGGGTAAGCAACTAATATATATCATCAGGTGAACATATTGTTCCTAAAACCAAATCTCATCTGAAAACTATACTCAATTGTTGTCAAAATATATATATATTCAATAGCTAATTTCACAAATAATATAAACTTCTTTATTGTAATACGTTTAATGAATTATTATTAATAAAAATATTAATTTATTATTGAAATAAAAAAAGAGTCATTTAGGCTCCAACGTGAATGCTTTCGCCTATCTGCGTGTATAATCTGTGGCGTGTTTGTCTATGCCCCACATTTGAATAGTTGATCGAGCGCGCCGCTCGCCCGCCATTAGTTAACTCACTCCGCTATATAATTTGCTTTCTACATATAATTTTTGAATCTTTAAAAAAAAAGAGTTTCCGTAGCAAAGTAAATGTTTAGTTGATTACGTTAAAGACTTAGTTGTGTGGCATTTCTCGTTAAATTGAGTACTTATATGGTTAAGGTTAGTATTATTTGTTTCATCACGAGTTCTTTGTAAGGACACATACAACTCCATCCACGGTGTCTGCTCTTGCCCTCATCAAATTCAAAATTCAAATTCAAAAATATTTATTCACCAAAATTGCATTTTACATCAACAGTGGAGTCCCTGCGTTCTGCTTTAGCTTTCGCTGTGTTGCAGAAGGCAGTGTCTTCCCTATAATGATCAAATTAAAAAGATAACCTCAAAAAAGAAAACATTGATATTCAAAACAAAATAACTTACGTAAGTTTTTAAAACAAAGAAAAAAAATAGGATTAAATAAATATATAGTGCAGCTCGTGTCATTGGTTATTAATATGCTGGAGTTGTATGATTAGTATAGCTTTATGTTTGGAAGTATATATAAACGTGGGCGTAGGTGTTTGTGTGTGTGAATATTAATTTGCACTTTCTAATAATATCTCAACAGAGTCATAATCTCAACCTTGCAGCCATTCATCATCAACTTTATATCATCAAGTTTCTAATGAAGTACCAAGAAATTTAATCATGGAAGTATCTTATATTGTTGATCTGGTGAAGGTGTTCCTCGTCAGGTCGCACCGCTGTAAATAACGCGTGCGTAGTTATTACAGCGCTACGAGAGCGCGGGGCTCGTGGCGGGCGCGCTACGCCGTAGATCACCGGGCTACGCCAGTGGAGAGGCCCTCGCTACGAGTGCTACGCCACCAATCATCCCGCCCGCCCCCCGCCGCTCCACGTTTGACATCGGATATTATGATTAATGCCCTCCGAAAAATGTTAGCAGCCGCACCCGTATTAGTAAAACCACTACAAACCGACGCACGCGGCAGCTTAACGCTTTCTCGGATTAAACTAGCGGGTGTTAACTTAATTACATCATCAAAACTTTCATCACCACCCCCTCTACACAGTGTGAACTACTTCAAACTTGTTGAAGTGAAACTTCTTTATCGGGGTTGGCAAAAATGTAGTGTAACATTTTTTCGTTACGCGTCACATTTTTCCGTTACGCGCCATCTTTTGAAGTGAAACTTCTTTATCGGGGTTGGAAAAAAATTTAGTGTAACATTTTTTCGTTACGCGTCACATTTTTCCGTTACGCGCCATCTTTTGAAGTGAAACTTCTTTATCGGGGTTGGAAAAAAATTTAGTGTAACATTTTTTCGTTACGCGTCACATTTTTCCGTTACGCGCCATCTTTTGAAGTGAAACTTCTTTATCGGGGTTGGAAAAAAATTTAATGTGACATTTTTTCGTTACGCGTCACATTTTTCCGTTACGCGCTATCTTTTTCTTATCCCTACCACGCGTGATTCGAAGTATACTTACTCCAGCGGAGTAGGGATTGGTAAATGTCTCCAATGTATTTTGCGGCCCGTTTTGAGTAGTTACATTTTTGAAATGCAGGTGGCGATTGCATCGACTTCCATAAGAGCCCATGACCCGCTTTGAGTAGTGATGACTTTGCCCACTAGGTGGTGTCGTGCAATTGCCATTTACCAATAGCATATCGTTTTAACGGACTTACTCCTGCCACTATACTTGACCGTTTTTCTATTGCACGCTTATTTATTCCCAACGCTCTATAGTGACGTGATACATATATATATATGTTATATTGAAGCGATCAGCAAAATCAAAGGGTTTATTTTAATTCTAATTCCAGTGAATTTCTAAAAAATGTACTTAATTTTTATATATTTTTCTTCTCTTCAGTTTCAGTTCATGTAAAGTAGAGCTTTCTTGGCTATGAAAAGTAAATACATTTTCACCGGAATTGAACTTGAGCGCTTTGAGTATGTCGTGCCCCGCGAAACTAATTGTCGTTCTTCTAAATTCTTACTTCTTAAAACACCAACACATTCTTCCAAACGCTACAGTGATTCTTTTGCTGTAAAAGCAGTGAAGCTTTGGAACGCTCTACCTCATGACATCCGCGCCTGTCCCTCCTTAGCAATGTTTAAAAAGAGAGTAAAAGACTATTATCTTCATTTCTAGTTGCATATTATATTTCTTATTATATTTATAACTATTTAAGTATCGCATATTTTTATATACATTTTTGTTTATTGTTCGTTTTATATGTATTTGTTGTTACTATTCTGCAGTACACCTGCACAATTTATTTTAATAATTGTTTTTTCATTTGTCAGGGTTTGCTGGAAGAAAACTCTTTTTAGGGTTAAGCACGCCATTGTTCCATACATTTAGAATTTTTTTATTTAATTTCTATGTATTTTTCGTGTATGTGTACATCAAGAAATAATTAAATAAATAAACTTAGAGCTCCGTGTCAGTGTACGAGCTAGGCGTCGCGTTACGGAGGCGGTTGATTATCAGTTCGGTGCGGCCACCAATCCGGCGGGGGTTCCGCACAATGGCGCGCATCATTAGCAGTACACCGCTGGTAATTGCAGCGGCGAGGTGTCGCCTGTCGCCTGTCGCTTGCCGCTTGTCGCCTGTCGCCGGCATTCACGCCGCGCACTCGATAACAACCAGTGATGTCGAGCACGTCGACACCTCGCCAATGTATCGATAAACTCACAACCGAGTAGTAGTAACACTCGATGCTCGGATTACGTTCAGCAGTCGATGATGATAATTTGTCATCGGTTTGGGTACTTATTTTTTTATGACTACTGATAAGTATACCTAAAAGAAATCTTATTAAGAATAAGATGAGCATTAGAAATTGAACTTTTGTAAAATGACGTAAGGATCTTGTCGCACCCACCGCTGGGCGCCCTCACACGGGGAGTAAGTCCATGCTATACTATGTATCCGTTATTGTATTTGAAGCTGAACTCGATATGGACGAGTGTGGCAACACCGGTCTTGTGCTAGTGGTGGGGGGGGGTGAGTGGCGTGCGCCTGGCAGCGGGGCAGCACTTGCCGCGCCGCTAGTGTCCCGCCAAAACTTTTATTTAGTCTGTCAGGCGCAGCGAGCGCGCGCGCGGGGTGCGGAGGAGCGGGGAGAGGGATACATCAAAGGCGCCGCCACTTGAGCTCGTTAACAAATAACCAGACTCCGTTAAGATTTATACATTACGTGTGATAGAAAAAAAAAGTGGTTTCTGAATTCATGTAATAGTAGTAGTATAGTATACATTGTGTTCGTCGCATTGAGGTGTTAAGTCTCGTTACCGCAGTAAGTTCACTAGTTCACAGCGCACTTCAAACCGGAACACAGTATTAGCACAGTAGTGTTTGGCGGCAGAACTGGAGCTGCGGATGCCGAGGTTCATCATCATCATCATCATTTCAACCGATGGTCGTCCACTGCTGGACATAGGTCTCTTGTAATTTGTTCCACAAAATACGGTCTTGTGCGGTTTGAGTCCAGTGACTCCCAGCTATCGTTTTTATATCGTCTGTCCACCTAGTTTCGTTTTTCGTTTCCGAGGTTCGCTCGTCCGAAATACTCTGGCTGCCGCAATTCAGCAGTTGGAAGAGCTGGCAGCTGCACACAACTGTCCACGACTCCTGGACAGGGGCAGCGTATACGTTACTGTATACGCTGCTCCGATGGCCACAAGCTGACCCGACCCCGGCCGGCCTGTGCAAACAGCGCGCGGCGGGAGAGGGGGGGGGAACCAGGGCCCAGAGCGGGGAGCGGCGGTGGGAAGAGGGGGGGGAGGCCTGCACACGCTTCCCCCGTATGAATAATATTCAATCGGTGAATTTCATGGACCGATTTGCATGTGGGCCGGTGATGTGTTAGTTTTGTTAATTGATTTTAGGTGTCCCCCTAGATGCTCTAGATATCCAGCTCAGACAGCTGACCAGTGGCGTGCGGTGCAGCGGTGTTATTTACTGAGGATTAGTAAAGATTCCGGACTAGCGGAATTGATTGAGAACCATCGTTTGTATAATATCACCGGCTACGGAGATTTCTTTAATAACAATTTCTGGGCGACTGATTTTAAAGTCGACTAAATGTAATATAAAATATAAAAAGATATTTTCTACAAGTCGTGTGTATTAACGAGCTGTAGTCAGTTTCCGCTCCCGCTCCCGCCCCCGCTGCGCTCGTGGCCCCGCGCTGTGCACACCGCCGGGCGGGGCGGCGGTCCGTGCGCCGGCATGCGGCGCCCTGCTTATACACGACCCGCGCCGGTACACACGAACAACGTATTGGCGGAACGGAGATACAAACCTTTCATGTGACGCTCATCTTTTCAGGCAGATTTGATGGTGGTTGAGGATGTAGTTGTAATCAATCGGGTTCTGTTGCAGCTAACGGCAGCGGCAGGGAGCGGCGCTCGCCGGAGCAGGAGGAGAGCCGCGCGTCACCGGCGCCGGGCCCGCCCAGCCCGCAGCACAACGGCGCCGCCGGTACGTCTCATAAACACATTTACCAGGTGGTAGGTGTCTGTTGCCGGAGACCGTCTGGGTACCACCGCAGTGACTATTGCAACCGCCAAATAGTAGTGTGCGAACATTACTGTGTGTGTTTGAAGGGCGCTGTAGCTAGTGTAATTACTGGGGCAACGAGACTTAACACCTTATGTCTTATTACGAGCGCAATGTGGTGCAGTGTGTACCATCTTAACTAGCACCGGGTTGTTAACAAGCGTATCGCTTACCATCAGGTGAACGTCTTGCTCGTCTCGTTGCATAGTAGTATAAAAAAAAAAAACATAACCAACCTATCGCTCCCACTGCTGGGACACGACCACCTCGCCCACAAGACAGACATCTTTAAATATGAATAATGTTTCCATACCATTTCACAGTAGTAATAGTATACGCTGGTTATTATTTTTTTTATATTTAGGATAGACTAGTGCTTGACTACGGTCCCACCTGATGGTAAGCGGCGATGTAATCTAGGTGGTAAAGCGCACTAGTCTAGAAGAAGCCTATTATAGATTATATTAGACGATCATTGACAGCGGTAGTTTACTACTGGTCAGTATTATGATTAGCACTGTTGCCCGCAGCGAACCTGTCCTCCACGGAGTCCCTGTCGCCGCCGCTGCCGGAAGGCTCGAAGGCCGCGCCCGCGCTGCAGCGGCTGCGCCGGTTCCTCTCCGCGCTGCAGCAGTTCGCGCCGGAGGGCGGCGCCGACACCGGCGAGAGGGTCCGCCAGCTCATATTCAACTTGGTTGTGAGTACAACGCCTTATTAATACTGCGGAGTGTTACGAGACGGCTGGTGAAATCAGAATCGAAGTCAGAACCGAAACTCTACAAAGCGTGTAACCGCCGCGCCACGGGGGCCACTCAGTTTAATAAATCGCCATAAATCGTGAATCAATATAATTATGGATATAGATTTAGTAATTCAGCATTATTTAATTATACAAGCATTCAAATGCGCTGAATTAATAAATGAATAAAAGATTTGGCCCGACACCCTCCTCGAAAAGGTAGCTGATGGCCGACGAGGTATTAAACACTACCACATACCTCACACGAATAGAGAGCAGCGCGGTATTGCACCACGTGCTGGTCTTCAAGAAAGGAGTGATAGGCTGTTACAAGGTTTATGCTTTATAACTACATCTAATCCAGAATTTGAAGGACTCAGTTTTTAAGAAATTTAATTGTTAGTTCTAGATTGCATTAAGTGATTAAGTGCAAGGTGGACTGACGATCTGATGAAGATCGCGGGAAACCGCTGTTAGGAGTGGTGATCTTTGGGGGTGGCCTTTGTCCAGAAGTCGGCGTCTATAGGCTGATGACGATGATGATGAAGTGATTGAAAGATTTAAAGGGTCCGATGGGATTGGAAGGCCTTCGGAGCAAAAATCCCAAAATTAGAATAAAAGTAAAAAATAATGAATACAGATTTCACTTACATTCACATTCACACACACACTCACATTCTTTGTTATCTATACAAAATACTTCACAATCCTCTCTTGCCGCATTACCTAAAAAATCAATTTGAATTGATGTCCGACTCCCATAGCCTTACCCTTCGCTCATCAATCAATCTCTCCTCCTCGTCTTTCTTTCATAACTCCTTTAACACTACGGCGGTTCGTTTGTGGAACAACCTACCTGTCCACATTCGAACTGCCAAATCATTATTTTCCTTCAAAAGAGCGTTAACAGAATACTATCTTAAAATCTAACCTGTATCTTACTCTCGCTGTTGCCTATTCTCAAATGTTTTTTATTGATATAATGCACCACTGTCTTCTCTTTTTTCTCTTATTATTTATCTCCTATTTTCCAGTGGGTTGTCTGGAAGAGATTGCTTTAAAGCAATAAGGCCTCCCAGTGTACATTGTCATTTTATAAATTTGTATGTTTATTACTTTTTTTTTTTTATTTTATTAAATACACATACATCAAAACAAATATTTCGCCAAACTGGCAAGCAGTTTGTTGGCGATACGTTAATGCACTCACTTAAATAACATATATTAACAAATACGTGAATCTATAACCAACCACAACATAATAGATATAATAATAACAGTGACTCATTAGATACAATACACATAGTACATACAGAAAAACACACATATCATATACATACATAGACTATTTAGACATACATAGATTATTTACATTTCTTATTTATTGTATGCATCTATCAGCCACTCCTTCAGCTTCCTTTTGAACATTGCTTCACTGGTACACTTGTCCTCGCTGAATATCTCGTTAAAGATCCGCGGTATCAGGTACCTCCGAGTACGTTCCCCGTAACTTAACTTTGTGTGCAATAAAGAGTATTTATCTTATCTTATCTTAGATTTGTAAAAGAGATGTATGTTTTCAGGCCGGCACGATGAGCATCGAGGAGTTCCAGGCGGGTGTCCAGGAGTGCACGAACTACCCGCTGCGCGCGTCCGTGCCGGGCTTCCTGCGCGCGCTGCTGCCGCTGGCGCAGCGCGACCTGCACGCGCGCGCGCGCCGCGCCAAGCAGGTGCGTGCCCTGGAGACCAGCCCAAGAGCTGCTGCTTCACTGCCAGAAAACCGGACGCTGCACTGCGGCTGCCGGTTTGAAGAGTGCCGTCGCTACTCCCGGGCGGATATAAACTGCCTTACATTTCATAAATAACGAGCGCGTCGTGGTGCTGTGTAAATATCCTAACCTAATATATTGTGGGAAAAACATTATGTATAGGAGAACGGATTGTTAAATTGATAATTTAATTTGTATTGTAATGGTCAGGGTCGTCGCTCACCACGCGGCTTTGGCTACATATTGGTAACATATTGGTTCGTCGACAGACTCCCCTCCAGTACATCAGGAGCCACGAGCACCTGGTGCTGGAGGCCGGCGCGGACGGGGGGGACATCTTCGCGCACCACCACCCCATGGAGCCCATCAAGCGACGCGCCAGCGACTCGTGAGTACATATATTAAGACGTACGTAATGATGATAGGTCCCTGATGAACACCAGTAAGCGCGATGGTACTTAGACGGTTTGTAAGAAGTCATGCTTGCTGTACTTAATGACGCAGGTTCGATCCCAACTGAGACATCGCGAGGTAACTGATATAGTCCAAGAACTACCTGCTTTTGATCAGAGGATTTCGTGATGGAAGAACTTTTAACATGGTCTTGTCTATATGTTTCTTTTAATTGTTGTACGTCAAAACGATGAAATATAAAAATAATGTCACCGCGTGGGCTGCGCATGTAGCTTTAATGGGCGCTCTGTGTGAAGGCGATGGGAAAAAATTGTTGATCCCATTAGTGGGCTACCGGAAGTTGATTTAAAAACGCGTCGGGCGAAAATCAAAGCAGGAGTGCGGACAATAACCGTCCGGGGCAGGTGAGTGCGCCGGACAGGCAATTTGTCCGGCGGGACCTCCCTCCCTCATCCTCGCCCTTCCTCACCTCCGTGAGGGCCGCCAGCGGTCACCAGCGCAGCACTAGTAGTGTGCACATCACTGTGTCCCATTTCTAATGAGTGCTTTACCTTGATAATTGCTCAGTTGTAATATTTATTATTATTCACCTCTACATGTTAAAGCGTTCGTCTCCTCATCTTATTGTATATAAATATATTCTTCTTCTTCTTCTTCTTAAAGTGCCTCTTCATTACTGGAGGTTGGCCGTCAGTTCTGCGAATTTCCGTCTATTTTGTGCCACCCGGAACAGTTGCTGCACGTTGGTGATACCAGTCCACTCCCTTATGTTCCGTAGCCAGGATTTTTTTCGGCGTCCAACACGACTTTTTCCTTCTACTTTGCCCATCATTACAAGTTGAAGCAGGTGATATCTATCGTGCCGAAACACGTGGCCAAGATATTCAACCTTTCGCCTTTTAACGGTCTGCAATACTATCCTGGTTTGGTCGACACGTTGGAGAACATTATCGTTGGTGATTTTGCTGGTCCAACTTATACGCAGCATGCGTCTGTAACACCACATCTCGAACGCTTCCAAACGCCTCCTGGTATCCTCTTTAGAAGTCCAGGCCATATAAATATATACATATATTTTATATATAAATGAAATAATACATTAATAATAAATATTGTTTTATATATGTTAAACGAACACTATTAAAAGTGTTATTAATTTCAAATGTTTCGTTAAAAGCTATAACGTTATAGCGTTCAGCGCCGCTAACCGTTACGGGGGGTACGTCACTACCTGTCACATGCACCACTCTTGTGTGGCGGCAGGAGGAAGTTTTTGTGGTTCGGCGGGCGGCGGCGCGACAAGTGACAAGTGACAGCCTGTCGACAATCAAACGATTTAATTATAGAGCGGGACTCCGGGACGATATCCGAACTCGGTGAAAGCTATTTCCGAACGCTACCCGACACAACAGTCAAACACTTTATTATCTGTGTGTTTTTTTTAATTATAATTTATCTATACAACTAAATAAAATCGTCGTGTCTGTTTGGAAAATTAAAATAACCGCTTTTTTTAAAATTTGTGTCTGTCTGTCTGTTTGTTCCGGGTAATCTCTGAAACGGTTGGACCGATTTCGACGGGACTTTCACTTGCAGATAGCCGATGTAACAGAGAGTAACTTAGGCTACTTTTTTTTTTGGAAAAAAATATTCGTTCTCACGAAAAAAAACATTAAAACCTACAATATTGAAATAAGGAAGCTGTATACATTTTCTGTAACGATAACCGTTTTGTTAAATACAACGCGGACGAAGTCGCGGGCAACAGCTAGTTATAATTAAAACGTATTAAGCTTCTTTATTATTGTTTAATATGTAGATATAATAGATAGAGATGTGAAAGTTTCGAGTGCGAAAACTAATCGGAACAGTTTGAGCGGCTGCCGGTAAAGTGGCGGCCATTAGCGGAGGACGGCGCACGCGCTGCGCCGGCGTGAGGACAATTAGGAGCAAGTGATTAGCGCACCGCTCACGCTAATTTAATTAATTACGCGGAAACTACACTCCCGGACACATCTATCGGCCCACCTAGTGTTTAAAAGTTTCAACGGTCCCTAGCTAAAAATAAATGTTAGGTGCAGCAATAAGTTTTAATGCAGTTTTGAAGCTGATTTTTTGGTCAACCTTTATGTACGTTTTTTTTTTAATTTTGAATTCAGGATTATGAAAAAAAAACGACAATTCGAGTCTGTTCATTGTTTACAACGACCCAGGAATGGAGAAAACTTTTTTTATTTCGCACAAGTTGGATTTTTTTTTTGATGTGTTCGATTATTGGTTCCATAGAAAGGCAAATCTAAACTTAGAGCCAGTTTTGACCAAAATTATGGATACTCTGCCTGAACTTGTCGCCCAAGTTGTAAAACTTCTGCCGGCCAAATCAATTCGAAATTACAAAAAAAAAAAAAAAAAAACATACATAAGGGTTGACCAATAAATCAGCTTCAAAACTGCATTAAAACTTATTGCTTCACCTAACATTTATTTTTAACTAGACACCGTCGAAACTTTAAACACTGGGTGGTGGGCCGATAGATGTGTCCGGGAGTGTAGTACGACGCCGTCGTCCTGAAGCGTGCACTCCTGTGTAATGTGTCCTATAACGAGCGGGCACTCCAGCGCTGTTATCCGGAAAAAGTGAGAAAAAAAGAGTTATCAATATCCGGCAGTTCGATCAGCGCGGCGGTTGGCGCCGTGTTCTAATAATTTTGCGGGCGCCGTAACTTTACGCACATGCGGCCAACGAGTGCGGGCTCCGGCTCGATTTAAAGCGCCGCCGCCGCTGCCAAATTGTACGAATACACGATAACTTAGAGCACACACACACCCCACCACCACCACCACCACCACCCCCCTACGCCCCACAGAGCACGGCCGTTGTTTAAGAACTTTTAAATGACGTGTGATTGCGCGTTAGTACAAACGAAGCCTTATTATATTTGTATTTTATTGTTTTCGAGAAAGTGACTGAAGAAGCTTAAAGTTCACTTAATGTTAAGCATTGTGGCTAGACTACATCACGGAGTTCAGACCGTCTGGGTGGGTACCACCGCAGCTCCTATTTCAACCGACAAATAGCAGTGTGCGAACATTACTGTGTTCCGGTTTGAAGCGCGCTGTAGCTAGTGTAATTACTGGGGTAACGAGACTTAACACCTTATGTCTTACGAGCGCAATGTGGTGCAGTGTGTACCATCTTAACTAGCGCCGCGTTGTTAACAAGCGTATCACTTACCATCAGGTGAACGTCTCGCTCGTCTCGTCGCTTAGTAGTATAAAAAAAAAACCTACGTAAGGGTTGACCAAAAAATCTGCTTCAAAACTGCATTAAAACTTATTGCTGCACCTAACATTTATTTTTAACTAGACACCGTCGAAACTTTAAACAATGGGTGGTGGGCCGATAGATGTGTCCGGGAGTGTATTACGACGCCGACGTCCGGAAGCGTGCGCTCCTGTGTTATGTATCCTATAACGAGCGGGCACTCCAGCGCGGTTATCCGAAAAAAGTGCGAAGAGTTATCAATATCCGGCAGTTCGATCAGCGCGGCGGTTGGCGCCGTGTTCTAATAATTTTGCGGGCGCCGTAACTTTACGCACATGCGGCCAACGAGTGCGGGCTCCGGCTGGATTTAAATCGCCGCCGCCGCTGCCAAATTGTACGAATACACGATAACTTAGAGCACACACACACCCCACCACCACCACCACCACCCCCACGCCCCACAGAGCACAGCCGTTGTTTAAGAACTTTTAAATGACGTGTTAGTACAAACGAAGATTTATTATATATTTATTTTATTGTTTTCGAGAAAGTGACGAAAGAAGCTTAAAGTTCACTAAATGTTAAGCATTGTAGCTAGACTACATCACGGAGTTCAGACCGTCTGGGTGGGTACCATCGCAGCTCCTAATTCAACCGACAAATAGCAGTGTGCGAACATTACTGTGTTCCGGTTTGAAGGGCGCTGTAGCTAGTGTAATTACTGGGGTAACGAGACTTAACACCTTATGTCTTACGACGAGCGCAATGTGGTGCAGTGTGTACCATCTTAACTAGCACCGCGTTGTTAACAAGCGTATCACTTACCATCAGGTGAACGTCTTGCTCGTCTCGTCGCATAGTAGTATAAAAATAAAAACCAACATCAGGAGCGTTGCGCAGCAGATCCACGTAGCGCGCAATAGGAAAATATACGCAGAGCTGGTGTCCAATCTTCACTAGTTGGAAAAGCACGTTAAGAAGAAGAATGGTAAGCGATCCGCCCGTGTGGGGGGCGCTGGTAACGACCCCCGCAATCGGATATTTCTGCGACTCTTCCAAGTCGTACCACACTATAAATACTCTGGCTACAAACGCGTCCAACTTAGAACCGCTACCAACAACCGACACTAGAGACTAGACTCCTTACCACCTCGCCACAGGTCTTTGGACGAGGACAGGTTCATACGATTACCACGTCCACAATGCTAAAGCTACATCGCGCACCAGTTAATTAGCCGCAGCACACGCGCGCCACACACAACTCGCACAAAAGCTAACGGCCGGCCGTTGTTTCGTAATGAATTGAACCGAATCCAAACCCCGCTCGTTCGGCGGCCGTACATTACTATCGCAGATCAAACGCACCGCGCTGCGCCCCGCTCACAGGCGGCGGCGGCGGGCGGCGCTCCGGCTCGAAGCACCGATCATACAAATATTATAAAATAACTGATATTTTTTTTGTATCATAAGTTAACGTGGAAGGACTACGTTTTAAACTCTTGCATCAACTGTCCTTTTATTCTGGAGATTATTATCTAATCATTTATGATAGCAATGTAATGTACTTATATTATATTATCTCATTCTTAATCTATCATCAGGACCCCTACGCGTGTACGAACACACACACACACACACTCACCACAATACACACACATTCACTATTTAAGTTATAAATTACTGTTATTTGCACGAGAGTAGGAGACCTGGTGACCTGTAGCACGGGTTTATTACCTATCACAGGCACCAGCGATCCACAACCCTATGTCTTAATATATGCATAGTTTAAGATTTTTACCTATTTTTTTTTTTGTAATGGTTTGTGGTGACAAATAAAAATCATTTTTTTTTATCTATTTTATCTATTTTATCTATTTTTTATCTATTCATATAATATATTTATTTGTAGTATATATCGCACTTTTTAGTACTTGCTGGTGTTAGGTTAATTGAACCTCGGTGTAGGTGACGGGTTATAATATGTCTACTCTCTTTCTCCCTGCCCTAAGCGTATCAAAAAAAAAAGACCCAAGAGTCAATGCTACTACGTCAAACGTGAGAAACACGGAAAATACTAATTTTGTGGCGGCCTTTGTTGGGCATTGAATTAATTGGGTTTAATTAGCAATAAGAAATTTGGAAGAAAGTTTTTAGCGTTTTGTAAATATGCTTCACACAGAACTGTAAATAGGAACAAGTAAATAAATCACACATCACATTCGCAAATAATGATGAAGTATTGTTAAAATTTAACGTGTTTTCAAATAAGTATAATATATGTAATTTCTAATAGATCAAATTAATTGTGTATAAAAACCACTGACCCGTGTATAAAGAAACAAACTGTAAAAGTAATTACTGGGGTAACGAGTCTTGACACCTTATGTCTCAAGGCGACGAGCGCAATGTGGTGCAGTGTGTACCATCTTAACTAGCACCGCGTTGTCAAGGGCAAGCGTATCACTTACCATCAGGTGAACGTCTTGCTCGTCTCGACGCACAGCAGAATAAAAAAAAAAAAACGATACAAGGCTACATACACCGCCTTGAGACCGTGCTGTCGTCTTCGTTAAAAGAGACAAAATTAATTATTATTTTAAAAAGTTAAATGACCTTTTACATTAGTTATACATGAACAATGTGCCCAGCACCCGCGTCCGCCGCTCGCTTGCGCCGCGCCCCCCCACAAAGCATTTAGCAGCGCGGCGTGCATTGTGCTCCGGCCTGATTGTTGTGCACGGCGCGCTCACCACCACAATAATGAACATCCGATGAATACCAAAACTCTTCTTTTGAACACTTTCCTATAACTTGGGGAACAAAGCGAGGCCCCGAACACTTGGATTATAACTTAAAAAACTTGGTATTGTTTAACTGATCAAATTTATTAGGAGGTGTGGCTGTAGCCACGCGGACACGAACCTGCCCCTGATCCTTATTTATATACGACTGTTTATGTAAATGTGTACGAGCAGTGGTTTTTGAGGTATTTTAAAAACATGATTGTCGTTGTTGGCATCACTAACATAATTTTTGGGATTGCCCATTGTTCAATATGAGGTAGATTTGTAAAATCTCACATTTGTCTGACAACGTAACGATTTTTAAACACGTCCGCACACTCCGGCGGTCGGAGCGCGACTGTCCACACCGCCGGGCGGATCTATTAATACCCACGCAAGAATTACAATAAAATGAATCATTTAAAAATTTAATTTATTAATAATGAAATTTTAACAAACAAATAATTGTAAAACGCGATCGCGACGACATGTATACAACTGTTTATATAAATAGATATGTATATCTGTATATACGCGACGGCGGAACTGTATCACTATCCGGCTGATCATCACAAAATATCACATCAATATGTATTTATTCATGGACGTTTGTGTTGATGCGACTCCGCGACGGAATGGCGACGCGCGGGTTGCTTACAGTTGTGTAAATAGAATAATCAAATTAATAGATACTTCTAGAACTAATTATTCCTGCTGCCTTGCTGAAGTGCTGGTTATCTTCAAACGGCCGAGTCGATTCTATTTAAATTCCAGCTGTAGAATAATATCTTGCGCAGGTTCTACGAGGGTCCGCAGTGCAACGGCTCCCACGAGGAGTACGCGCCGCAGCCGAAGCGCGCGCCCGCCGGCCTGCTGCTGAACCCCTCGCCGTTCCTCTGCACGCTGCCCAGCAACGCGAACCTGTTCGACTGCGGGCACCCGTACCCCGCGCACCACGCCGCGCCGGGGGACGCCGGCTTCGAGAGGAGAGACGGTGAGACACACACATCCATACACTCATACTCTCCTCTAGTATTTAGGTGCTGGTCAGGATGTTCACACAACGTTACTCAAAGCTTATCACAATAAATATTACGGAGAAACAGATTTCCAGTAAGAAGCGACTAAAGGGAAAATGTGAGTAGAGTCCACTGATGCGTCGCGTGTGTAGGCCCCCACGGTCTCACGGTCTCACAGTCTCATGGTCTCTCGGTGTCATAGTATCATGGTCTCACGGTCTCGTGGTCTCACAGTATCATGGTTTCACGGTCTCGTGGTCTCACGGTCTCGTGGTCTTACGGTCTCGTGGTCTCACAGTCTAACGGTCTCGTGGTCTCACGGTCTCGTGGTCTTACGGTCTCATGGTCTCACAGTCTCACAGTCTCACAGTCTCACAGTCTCATGGTCTCACAGTCTCATGGTCTCACGGTCTCATGGTCTCACAGTCTCACAGTCTCATGGTCTCATAGTCTCATGGTCTCACAGTCTCATGGTCTCACAGTCTCACAGTCTCATGGTCTCACAGTCTCACAGTCTCACGGGCTCGTGGTCTCACAGTCTAACGGTCTCGTGGTCTCACGGTCTCGTGGTCTCACAGTATCATGGTTTCACGGTCTCACAGTATCATGGTCTCACGGTCTCACAGTCTCATGGGCTCGTGGTCTCACAGTCTCATGGTCTCACGGTCTCGTGGTCTCACAGTATCATGATCTCACGGTCTCATGGTCTCACAGTCTCACGGTCTCACAGTATCATGGTCACACGGTCTCGTGGTCTCACAGTACCATGGTTTCACGGTCTCGTGGTCTCACGGTCTCGTGGTCTCACAGTCTCGTGGTCTCACGGTCTCACGGTCTCACAGTCTCATGGTCTCTCGGTGTCATAGTATCATGGTCTCACGGTCTCGTGGTCTCACAGTATCATGGTTTCACAGTCTCACGGTCTCGTGGTCTCACAGTATCATGATTTGACGGTCTCGCAGTCTCATGGTCTCACGGTCTCACAGTATCATGGTCTCACGGTCTCACAGTCTCATGGTCTCACGGTCTCACAGTATCATGGTCTCACGGTCTCGTGGTCTCACAGTCTCACAGTCTCATGGTTTCACGGTCTCGTGGTCTCACGGTCTCGTGGTCTCACAGTATCATGGTCTCACAGTCTCACAATCTCATGGTCTCACGGTCTCACAGTATCATGGTCTCACGTCTCACGGTCTCACAGTCTCATGGTTTCACGGTCTCACAGTCTCATGGTTTCACGGTCTCACAGTATCATGGTCTCACGGTCTCACAGTCTCATGGTTTCACGGTCTCACAGTATCATGGTCACACGGTCTCGTGGTCTCACAGTACCATGGTTTCACGGTCTCACAGTCTCATGGTCTCATAGTCTCACAGTCTCACAGTCTCACAGTCTCATGGTCTCATAGTCTCACAGTCTCACAGTCTCACAGTCTCATGGTCTCATAGTCTCACAGTCTCACAGTCTCACAGTCTCATGGTCTCATAGTCTCACGGTGCGGCGGTGTTCTGTTGGGCAGGCGGTATCACCGTGCGCGACGTGTCCTCCGTGAACGCGTCGCTGCCGGAGCCGCGGGCGGGCGGCGCCTCCAAGAGCGACGATGAGTGGCGCAACATCAACACCATGCTCAACTGCATCCTCAGCATGGTCGAGAAGACGAAGCGGGCGCTGGCCATCCTGCAGCAGAGAGGTGAGCAGCGGCCGGGCACGCGGCGGCTCCGCGACAACGTTACAGACTGTTTAGTTCTATCCGTCACTTACCATCACGAAAACACTTATCTATGATAAAAAGATACTCCGCCATCAGCTCTAGCAAAAAAAAAATTACTGACATCAGCTTGTTTCATTTACCGTTTACCACCATTATCCGAGAGCTACATTTAGAAAAAAATAAGAAACAAAGATAAAGGAACAGGAACACGGTGGAACCGAGCTGGTCAACAATTTTTCGTTAATTACATCACAAATGTTTCTTAAAGCTGTTATATCTATCTTCCAAAACCAACAGCTTCCATCATCATCAGCATGCTGAACAATTTGCCTCGACTCTCCTCGAGTGGGACGAGTGCCAGCAGTGGGCAAATTTAAACGTCTGTGTATTTCAGGCGTGGAGACGTGCGAGAGCAACGAAATAAAGCGCGCCGCGAACGAGATCATGGCGTCGGCGGTGCGGCAGACGGAGGAGCGCGTCGCGGAGGTGCGCAGGCGCGCGGAGGACGCCGTCAACCAGGTACCGGGACCTCACCGCACAGCTCACTTGGTGCTGATCAGCCTTGCATCTACTATATAGCTTTAGACCATAGTAGAGAATCCAAAATTGGCTTGGTGATAACAATGGAGACAACATAAGCCAGTAGACTGTCACTGAGGTCAGGTGTAACTAAACAATTGTTCACGTCTCATGACCGGAGCTTCATTGTTGGCTTATCACCAAATGAACGTCATTATGTTCAGTGTTCTTTTTTTTTTTTAATTATTTTATTAAACACACATACATCAAAACAAATATTTCGCCAAACTGGCAAGCAGTTTGTTGGCGATACGTTAACGCACTCACTTAAATAACATATATTAACAAATACGTGAATCTATAACCAACCACAACGTAATAGATATAATAATAACAGTGACTCATTAGATACAATACACATAGTACATACAGAATAACACACATATCATATACATACATAGACTATTTAGATATACATAGATTATTTACAGTTCTTATTTATTGTATGCATCTATCAGCCACTCTGCAGAGCTGGATCGTACAATGAGCGGATGACCCGCAGGTGAAGCGGCAGGCGCTGCTGGAGCTGCAGCGCGCGGTGGGCGCGGCGGAGTGCAAGGCGCTGGAGCTGGTGGCGGCGGAGCGCGGCAAGGAGCGCCGCCACACGCCGCCGCCGCACGAGCCCGCCGCGCCCCCGCCACCACCAGCACCACCTCAACAGAACGTGAGTCCCGCGGCCAGCAACGCAACATTCACACATAGATCAAATACTTAATGCACATCACTAATGCGTTGTTGAACATCATAAAAAAACCATCAGCTCGTTTCCTCGATTTAAGTTTGCGAGTTGGATGTCGGTCATGTTATGCGTGTGATCCGCAGTGCTGCTGGAACTGCGGGCGGAAGGCGCAGGAGACGTGCTCCGGATGCAACGCGGCGCGCTACTGCGGATCCTTCTGCCAGCACAAGGACTGGGAGAACCACCACCAGGTATCCTACATAGCGCCACAAAATAAAGACACGGGATGCGTTGTACTTTAGAGTACGAGCGAGGCCTGCCACTAGTAGAGTTGACATGGAACGGCATGTTCACAGGTTTGCAGCGGACGGGAGCAGAAACCGACCGCGCTGCTCCGCACCTCCCCGCCCGCCACGCAGGCCGCGGTCCTCGCCAAGAGCCTCCCGCGGGCGAGCACGCCCATCGCCGCGCCCGTCACCAGCACCAACCCGGTCACGACCGGCTCGGAGCAGAGCCGCCTGTCGCTGAACACTTTGAACTCGGCCGAAAGGCTGCTCGCTAACCAGGAGCGCAGCCTGCCGGCGAGCTCGGACAGGATCGCCCTGGCCGGCCTGTCGACGGCCCAGGGCCTGATAAGCGGGATAGGCGGGAAGAAATGACGCATCAACCGGGAGCTGCTGACCCACGCCGTCAGACTGCCCAGGAAGGTCAGAAGATAAGACGCTTTCCAAATTGTCGTTTGAACAATGGAAGATTTAGAATAATTTACATTAAAAATTAGTTAAGGATTACATACGATTCTTTATTATTTTGTTGTTATTTATTTTTATTGTGTGAGCAGACACAGGTCGTGCACCATTCAGCCCATTCTAAAGGTAAAGTATGTACTGCAAAATCTATAGTATTGTGCACGCGCATCCACAAATCATTAAACACACGCAAAATACATCGTTGTGTGGTTTGAATTATTTTAAATTGAATGTTTTTTCTAAAACAAATTTGAATTGTTGAAGTTGTGAATATTATAGCAAAATATTAGAGACTGTCAGTAGCTTTTACGTTATTTGGTTTTTAATTAATTTTAATTACATTTTGTACTAAAAATATTTCATAACGAATAAACCAAACAAAAAAAAAAGGTATATTCGTATAAAATGTGAGCCAGTTTCTTATATAATACTTTATGATGACTAATAATGTGAAATAAGTTTAGTCTGTGAATAATTTTAATTACTTTAAAACCACAACAAAGACTATAAGTTGCAAGTAATTCCCGGAATTAATAAAATAGATAACTGATTGTTTTTAATTCGATGACATTGAAAATGGCGGGAATCCCAAATTGTCACCCGCAAAATGTACTTATTCTGCGAAATGTTTTTGTACGTTCATCCACATATACATACTCCTTCGTTATTAAATAATAATGTATATTTTTAGTATATAAATACATGTTTAATAAAATAAACAAAATTATTTGAACATTAAAATAAAGATAACTAATACACGAGCAATAAATTTAAAAAATGAATTATAGAAATTAAAAAAATTGCTGAACAATTTTCTCTGATATAATTAAAGAAAAATATGTAATTTACTTTCATAATAAACTCTTAAAATTATTAAAGAAAAAAGTCAAGTTTATAATTTGTTAAGCATAAAATAAAAATAAATAAATATTTGTTATTATGTCAGTGCCATAGATTAATAAATATTTTCAAATGTATAAAGTATAAAGAAACGTGTAACATAACCTGTATTGTTTTTATTCACGTTTTCGAACGAAGGCCGCGTGTTTAAGGAAATAATAATAATTTATAGCAGCCGTAAGCAATGTTTAGATAAATTAATAACTGTGTAATAATAGTGGAGTTAAAATATAAATGGTTTCCAATATTACATTCATTCACGTTGGTATACATCTCAATTTATGTGTAAATACGATTAGTAATAAAGTTCGCATGGGCTCTTGACTCACGATTTTAGTTTGTAAATAGTTTTTAATATTGTAACGTAAAAGAACAGCAAACATTTCTTAAACTGATTGTGCATTTCCAATATTCTATCTTCTACATGTTAGCGTGTTTTTAGATTTAAGAGAACTGTAATGTAAATGGTTTTAATAACTTTTTTAGATATGCGACATTTTAATATATAATGTAAATATGTTTAACAGATTCTTTGTCGTATTGCAGTTGGATATTTACGAGTATAGTTACATTAAACTTTGTGCAATATTAAATAATTACTGTATTATAATTAATGTGATCGATACTAATTGTAAATCTTAATGTTTCGTGTTTGTGTACATTTTCGAATTTATATAATGATAAGTTGTTTTTCTTTTTATAATAAATTATTCCATTCCGAGTATGTTACACGTCGAGTTCCACGAATAAAAGCTACTTAGAATTTGTTGTTTTTTTTTATACGTACCTAGATGATAAGTAATTTCAAAAGGCTTCGAATAAATAATCGTATTGTAGATTGAGCTCCTGTTGCATATTTACCATAAAGTGGAGTCATTCGGAGAAAATACTGCTCACTAGTTAGTAGTTTAGTTATTTAGCAGCGAATAATGTGTAGTAATCGATAACGCGAGATATGTAAGGAGGCCGCTGGTGGTGATGCATACAGAGGACTCGATGTTAGAAAATCAACGGGGTCACTTTACAATCACGAGCAAAGGATCGTCAATATCTTAATTTACTGTCTATCTTATATAAAAAAATTTAGAGCTCCAACAAAAGCAGAATCCAACAGCATGTGCTAAAATGCACACCCCGCTAAAATGAACCGAGAATATACAAAAAGATACATATATAAATAATGATAAATATACTTCCGGACACATCTATCGGCCCACCGCCCAGTGTTTAAAGTTTCGACGGTGTCTTGTTAAAAATAAATGTTAGGTGCAGCAATAAGTTTTAATGCAGTTTTGAAGCAGATTTATTGGTCAACCTTTTTTTCGATTTGGCCGGCAGAAGTTTTACAGCTTGGGCGACAATTTCAGGCAGAGTATCCATATTTTTTGGTCAAAACTGGCTCTAAGTTTAGATTTGCTTTTTTATGGAACCAATAATCAGACACATAAAAAAAAATCTAACTTGTGCGAAATAAAAAAAGTTTTCTCCGTTCCTGAGTCGTTGAAAACAATGAACAGACTCGAATTTTCGTTTTTTTTTTTCATAATCCTGAATTCAAAATTTAAAAAAAAACGTTCATAAAGGTTGACCAAAAAATCAGCTTCAAAACTGCATTAAAACTTATTGCTGCACCTAACATTTATTTTTAGCTAGACACCGTTAAAACTTTTAAACACTAGGTGGGCCGATAGATGTGTCCGGGAGTGTACTTTATTACTATATATTATACCGACCATAAAGAATTTGTTGCAATGCAGTTATTATAATAATCATAATCAATTTCAACCTATCACTTTCCACTGCTGATACCACACAATAAACATACGAGTTACTAAAGTCCTCAACGAGACGAGCTTACCTTACCCAGAGAAGTTACTGCTGTAACAAGACCTTACACCTTATGTCTCAAGACGAGGGTAATGTGGTGCAGTGTCGCCTACCATCACGTGAACATCTCGCTAATTTCCACGAAGAATAAATAAAAGGAACTGACAACCAGTTCGATGGGTTTGTCTGCGTATTCGTACTCACAGTTATGCAATAATACAGAGTGTATGTTAATAATAAAAAGAGCAATTCATTAGTAAAAGTTATCATTTATTTATTTTTACACACTCAGAGTGTAAGGGTCGACTTAATGCCTTTGGCATTATCTGCCAGTCTACCTTGGGTTGTGCAGAGAACATATGAGGTAGGTGCTAAAAAAAAGTAAAAAAAGAAACGAAATAATAAATACAATACAAATATTATAAATACACATATATAACTATTTATTTATTAAAAAAATAAATAAATAAATACGTACATATATCATATTTAAAATAATCTTCTAAGTACATTTAAGTTTACTAATGTGGAGGGAAGCGTTATATTCAACAGACGACGTCTCTCAGCTGATGTTTTTTCTAAAGAGACTGGGCAAACGAACAAACAGTTCAAAACAAAATGATAAGTGAAATCATTTGATAATTGGTTGCAGCATCTGATATGTAAACTAATTTGTATTTTTTATTGGCATCCCCGCGCGTGGTTTCATTCGGAGCCCTGTTCATCCAAACCAGTTTCCGCATTCATTCAGTTTTGCTTACTTTCATACCGCTAATTTCCTTTTTGTAATACTATCTGTAATAAACTTAAAACTCATGTCATAAAGGTTCCTGTAACTAATTTGTATTTTTTTTTTATACTTGTATGCGACGAGACGAGCAAGACGTTCACCTGATGGTAAGTGATACGCTTGTTAACAACGTGCTGCTAGTTAAGATGGTACACACTGCACCACATTGCGCTCGTCGTAAGACATGCGGTGTTAAGTCTCGTTACCCCAGTAATTACACTAGCTACATCTCCCTTCAAACTACAACACAGTAATGTTCGCACACTACTATTTGGCGGTTGCAATAGTCACTGCGGTGGTACTCAGACGGTCTCCGGCAACAGAGACCTACCACCTGGTTTAAAAAAATAAAAATTAAATAAAATTTAAGAGGTCGAATGTGCGTTAACTGCGCAAATATTGTCGATTGCAATTTTACTTAGTATAAGTAGTTCGAGTTCAGATGGGGTGTTTGATTTGACAGTGAGCGCGGACACTAAACCGAGCCGTCACCGCCCGGCGACGTGTGATGACGGCATGACGTGAGTGCGCGGCTCCACCGTGCGAGTGCTTCCGGAGGGACGTCACGCTGCACACGCTGTGGACTGACCACAATATTAGTTGTTGCAGAACATCCTTAAACAGACTTCGGTTTATCTGCACTCCCGGACACATCTATCGGCCCACCTAGTGTTTAAAAGTTTTAACGGTGCCTAGCTAAAAATAAATGTTAGGTGGAGCAATAAGTTTTAATGCAGTTTTAAAGCTGATTTTTTGGTCAACCTTTATGTATGTTTTTTTTTTAATTTTGAATTCAGGATTATGAAAAAAAACGAAAATTCGAGTCTGTTCATTGTTTTCAACGACCCAGGAATGGAGAAAACTTTTTTTATTTCGCACAAGTTGGATTTTTTTTTTATGTGTCCGATTATTGGTTCCATAAAAAGGCAAATCTAAACTTAGAGCCAGTTTTGACCAAAAAATATGGATACTCTGCCTGAAATTGTCGCCCAAGTTGTAAAACTTCTGCCGGCCAAATCAATTCGAAATTACAAAAAAATAAAAAAACCTACACAGGGGTTGTCTAATAAATCTGCTTCAAAACTGGGTGGTGGGCCGATAGATGTGTCCGGGAGTGTATAATACACTTTTTTTTTGTTTTGCATTTGTTATAAACTACGATCTAAGGATGGGCTATTTATTGAGAAGTAGTGTGTGAAGTGAGAAAAGTGAAGCTTAAGACCGTACGCGATGGAGTCACTGTGGACGCTCTTTGCCCTATCTAGGGGACGCAGGATATGAATGATGATTTATCGAGATCTATATGTCATGTGGAAATCATCTTGAGTTAGGCTGAACTTCAGTATACAAGAAACAATTTGGTGTTGGTGGTGAACAGAAGAAGTTATTTTTAACATTAACTTATCTTCAGACACCTAATACAGAAAGTCCTGCAAAAACTGAACTTGTCGCCACTGCAGCGACAATTCGATTTCGCGGCGGAGTGGCCGCGCCGCGTCCTGACAACTATGTGCTTGTGCCCGAACGCCTGTCGCTTTTAATTGCACCCGCTTCCGACATCTTGATATTCAGTGCGAAAATAGACAAAGAAAAATTGCACCGTAAAGCCTAGAATTTGTTCCATTTAAAAATAGTTGTACAATTAGCTAACTAATTAACAACAGCGGAATCTTACGCAAACATATCAGCACAAAAACACTTTATCAAGCTTGATGGTTCCGTCAAAACGTCGTGCACGTCTAATATTAGTTTTGTATGCTTTGTTTAGTCAATATTTCGTTTATTTAAAAAGTACTTCTCGCCAAAAGAAAATTTATTAAATATTAAATCCTGTAATAAACAATTCGCTGATATAAAATCGCGACGTTTATAAGTAACCTTTGTAGTCCTCGCGATGGCCGTCCGGAGCGTCACAGGCGAGCTCTTTGAACCTCGTCGGAGCGCGGCTGACACTTGGCAAGCCTCGCAAACGCGGCCGCGAGCTGACGGCGAACATCTTACGAAGACCTGACAACCTTCCTCCTGTACTATCAACCCCGAGGCAATGCTTTATATATCTAAAACTTTGACACAAAAACAACAAAGCCGTGAAGCGACAGTAGCAGTCCTAACCGTCCCTGTTGCGCAGCGGCTGAACGGCTATCGCAATGCCTGGTTTGATTCCGCTGCCTCATGTGGAGGAGTTTGGAAAATGGTAGGGATCTACGCAGCCTGGTAAGTTACCACCCTCATTGTAAATCTACCGCCATGACAGCATCGCTGTGCTATTGTCGACGACTGCCGGAAGCTTCGCCATCCTCGTCCCGTGTAGTAACACTGTACATTTTTGAATATTTATGAATTGTATTTTTATTGACAATAGGCCAACTCTCGACTTGCACTCCACATGGTGTTGACAATGAGGCCGTGTATGGACAAAATCAGTTTTGTATAAGTTACAATATCCTCATTTCTCGCAGCGGTGTGCAAATATAAACAAACAGTTTGATTCTGTTTGTATATAACGTCGGATAGACAGAACGAAATTTCGCGATGTTGTAGACAAAGATTCTTTGTTGTACAAATTGTTGTTCGAGTTGTGATCAAAGGCGCGCCGCGGGGGGACGTCGACGTCTTGTCATGCAGTTTCAACTTTACCACCAAACAAAACAGTTCATACGCGACACAAAGAGATATCACAATTCACCTGCCGGTAAGAGGTTCGTACTGCGAACAGACGTAACAGATTTATGAGAGAAAAAATATGAAAATCAGTGTACCCTTAGTGTAGTAATGTACCCTTAGTAATGTTACTGCGAGTACAAGCCACCCAGTACTGCCGCCGCGGCGAGCAGCTCGCTCACCCCATGCCAATAGAAGTGAAACTTCACTAAATCGACAAAAGAATGAGATGAATATATATAACAAGAGCAGGATAATTACAAATTTTAATTGTGTAAAAATGAAAGTATTTTGATTAATTTAAAAAGATATTTAATTACTTTCGATGAATTTATATTAATATTTCAGCATGTTTCTCTGTATTTATGTTGACGCGTTACATGATAACTTATTAAGATTTGTTACCGACGGTCCCGCTTGGCTAGCATATTGTTCAATCCGCTAAAATCAATACGATTAAGAACCACATTAATAAAAGTACACCAGTACACCAGTACACCAGTACACCAGTACACCAGTACACCAGTACACCAGTACACCAGTACACCAGTACACCAGTACACCAGTACACCAGTACACCAGTACACCAGTACACCAGTACACCAGTACACCAGTACACCAGTACACCAGTACACCAGTACACCAGTACACCAGTACACCAGTACACCAGTACACCAGTACACCAGTACACCAGTACACCAGTACACCAGTACACCAGTACACCAGTACACCAGTACACCAGTACACCAGTACACCAGTACACCAGTACACCAGTACACCAGTACACCAGTACACCAGTACACCAGTACACCAGTACACCAGTACACCAGTACACCAGTACACCAGTACACCAGTACACCAGTACACCAGTACACCAGTACACCAGTACACCAGTACACCAGTACACCAGTACACCAGTACACCAGTACACCAGTACACCAGTACACCAGTACACCAGTACACCAGTACACCAGTACACCAGTACACCAGTACACCAGTACACCAGTACACCAGTACACCAGTACACCAGTACACCAGTACACCAGTACACCAGTACACCAGTACACCAGTACACCAGTACACCAGTACACCAGTACACCAGTACACCAGTACACCAGTACACCAGTACACCAGTACACCAGTACACCAGTACACCAGTACACCAGTACACCAGTACACCAGTACACCAGTACACCAGTACACCAGTACACCAGTACACCAGTACACCAGTACACCAGTACACCAGTACACCAGTACACCAGTACACCAGTACACCAGTACACCAGTACACCAGTACACCAGTACACCAGTACACCAGTACACCAGTACACCAGTACACCAGTACACCAGTACACCAGTACACCAGTACACCAGTACACCAGTACACCAGTACACCAGTACACCAGTACACCAGTACACCAGTACACCAGTACACCAGTACACCAGTACACCAGTACACCAGTACACCAGTACACCAGTACACCAGTACACCAGTACACCAGTACACCAGTACACCAGTACACCAGTACACCAGTACACCAGTACACCAGTACACCAGTACACCAGTACACCAGTACACCAGTACACCAGTACACCAGTACACCAGTACACCAGTACACCAGTACACCAGTACACCAGTACACCAGTACACCAGTACACCAGTACACCAGTACACCAGTACACCAGTACACCAGTACACCAGTACACCAGTACACCAGTACACCAGTACACCAGTACACCAGTACACCAGTACACCAGTACACCAGTACACCAGTACACCAGTACACCAGTACACCAGTACACCAGTACACCAGTACACCAGTACACCAGTACACCAGTACACCAGTACACCAGTACACCAGTACACCAGTACACCAGTACACCAGTACACCAGTACACCAGTACACCAGTACACCAGTACACCAGTACACCAGTACACCAGTACACCAGTACACCAGTACACCAGTACACCAGTACACCAGTACACCAGTACACCAGTACACCAGTACACCAGTACACCAGTACACCAGTACACCAGTACACCAGTACACCAGTACACCAGTACACCAGTACACCAGTACACCAGTACACCAGTACACCAGTACACCAGTACACCAGTACACCAGTACACCAGTACACCAGTACACCAGTACACCAGTACACCAGTACACCAGTACACCAGTACACCAGTACACCAGTACACCAGTACACCAGTACACCAGTACACCAGTACACCAGTACACCAGTACACCAGTACACCAGTACACCAGTACACCAGTACACCAGTACACCAGTACACCAGTACACCAGTACACCAGTACACCAGTACACCAGTACACCAGTACACCAGTACACCAGTACACCAGTACACCAGTACACCAGTACACCAGTACACCAGTACACCAGTACACCAGTACACCAGTACACCAGTACACCAGTACACCAGTACACCAGTACACCAGTACACCAGTACACCAGTACACCAGTACACCAGTACACCAGTACACCAGTACACCAGTACACCAGTACACCAGTACACCAGTACACCAGTACACCAGTACACCAGTACACCAGTACACCAGTACACCAGTACACCAGTAAACCAGTAAACCAGTACACCAGTACACCATTACACCAGTACACCATTACACCAGTACACCAGTTACACCAGTACACCATACACCAGTACACCAGTAACCAGTAAACCATTACACCAGTACACCATACACCAGTACACCAGTACACCATTACACCAGTACACCATTACACCAGTACACCATTACACCAGTACACCATACACCAGTACACCAGTTACACCAGTACACCAGTAACCAGTAAACCAGTAACCAGTAAACCAGTAAACCAGTAAACCATTACACCAGTACACCATTACACCAGTACACAGTACACCAGTAAACCAGTACACCAGTACACCAGTACACAGTACACCAGTACACCAGTACACAGTACACCAGTACACAGTACACCAGTACACCATTACACCAGTACACCATTACACCAGTACACAGTACACCAGTACACCAGTACACCAGTAACCAGTAAACCAGTAAACCATTACACCAGTACAACCAGTACACCAGTTACACCAGTACACCAGTTACACCAGTAAACCAGAAACCAGAAACCAGAAACCAGAAACCAGACACCAGACACCAGTACACCAGTACACCAGTAAACCAGTACACCAGTAAACCAGAAACCAGAAACCAGAAACCAGAACCAGAAACCAGAAACCAGAACCAGAAACCAGAAACCATAAACCATAAACCAGTAAACCATAAACCATAAACCAGAAACCAGAATCCAGAATCCAGAATCCAGAATCCAGAATCCGGAAACCAGAAACCGGAAACCAGAAACCAGAAACCAGACACCAGACACCAGTACACCAGTACACCAGTAAACCAGAAACCGGAAACCAGAAACCGGAAACCAGAAACCAGAAACCAGAAACCAGAAACCAGAACCAGAAACCAGAAACCAGAAACCAGTAAACCAGTAAACCAGTAAACCAGTAAACCAGAAACCAGAAACCGGAAACCAGAAACCAGAACCAGAAACCAGTAAGCCAGTAAACCAGTACACCAGTACACCAGTTACACCAGTACCACCAGTACACCAGTACACCAGTTACACCAGTACACCAGTAACCAGTAAACCAGTAAACCAGAAACCAGAACCAGAAACCAGAAACCAGAAACCAGAACCAGAAACCAGTAAGCCAGTAAACCAGTACACCATACACCAGTACAACAGTACACCAGTACACAGTACACCAGTTACACCAGTACACCAGTTACACCAGTACACCAGTACACAAGTACACCAGTACACCAGTACAACAGTACACCAGTAAACCAGTTACACCAGTACACCAGTACACCAGTTACACCAGTAACCAGTAACCAGTACACCAGTAAACCAGTACACCAGTACCACCAGTACACCAGACACCAGTACACCAGTACACCAGTACACCAGTAAACCAGAAACCAGTAAACCAGTACACCAGTTACACCAGTACACCAGTACACCAGTACACCAGTACACCAGTACACCAGTACACCAGTACACCAGTACACCAGTACACCAGTACACCAGTACACAAGTACACCAGTACACCAGTTACACCAGTAACCAGTAAACCAGTAAACAGTAAAACCAGTAAACCAGTAAACCAGAAACCAGTAAACCAGAAACCAGTAAACCAGTAAACAGAAACCAGAAACCAGAAACCAGTAAACCAGTACAACCAGTACACCAGTAACCAGTACACCAGTAACACCAGTACACAGTACACCAGTAACCAGTACACCAGTACACAAGTACACCAGTACACCAGTACACAGTACACCAGTAAACCAGTTAAACCAGTAAACCGTAAACCAGTAAACCAGTACACCAGTAAACCATTAAACCAGTAAACCAGTACACCAGACACCAGTACACCAGACACCAGTACACCAGTACACCAGTACACCAGTACACCAGTAACCAGTAAACCAGTACACCAGTTACACCAGTACACCAGTACACCAGTACCCCAGTACACCAGTACACCAGTACACCAGTACACCAGTACACCAGACACCAGTACACCAGTACACCAGTACACAAGTACACCAGTACACCAGTTACACCAGTAACCAGTAAACCAGTAAACAGTAAAACCAGTAAACCAGTAAACCAGTAAACCAGTTAAACCAGAAACCAGAAACCAGGAAACCAGAAACCAGTAAACCAGTAAACCAGTAAACCAGTAACCAGTAAACCATTACACCAGTACACCGTACACCAGTACACCATACACCAGTACACCAGACACCAGTACACCAGTACACCAGTAACCAGTAACCAGTAAACCAGTAACCAGTAAACCAGAAACCAGAAACCAGAAACCAGAAACCAGAAACCAGTAACCAGTAAACCATTACACCAGTACACCAGTACACCAGTACACCAGTACACTAGTACACCAGTACACCAGTACACCAGTACACCAGTACACCAGTAAACCAGTAAACAGAAACCAGAAACCAGAAACCAGAAACCAGTAAGCCAGTAAACCATTACACCAGTACACCAGTACACCGTACACCAGTACACAGTACACCAGTACACCAGTACACCAGTACACCAGTAAACCAGTTAAACCAGTAAACCAGAAACCAGTAAACCGTAAACCAGTAAACCAGTAAACAGTAAAACCAGTAAACCGTAAACCAGTAAACCAGTAAACCAGTAAACCAGTAAACCAGTTAAACCAGTAACCAGTAAACCAGTAACCAGTAAACCAGAAACCAGAAACCAGAAACCAGAAACCAGAAACCAGTAAGCCAGTAAACCATTACACCAGTACACCAGTACACCAGTACACCAGTACACCAGTACACAGTACACCAGTACACCAGTACAACCAGTACACCAGTAACCAGTAAACCAGAAACCAGAAACCAGAAACCAGAAACCAGTAAACCAGTAAACCAGTAAACCAGTTACACCAGTACACCAGTACACAGTACACCAGTACACCAGTACACAGTACACCAGTACACCAGTAAACCAGAAACCAGTAAACCAGTAAACAGTAAAACCAGTAAACCGTAAACCAGTAAACCAGTAAACCAGTTAAACCAGTAAACAGTAAAACCAGTAACCAGTAAACCAGTAAACAGTAAAACCAGTAAACCAGTTAAACCAGTAAACCAGTAAACCAGTAAACCAGTAAACAGTAAAACCAGTAAACCAGTAAACCAGTAAACCAGAAACCAGTAAACCAGAAACAAACAAACAAAAGTTCATATTAATTTACAAAGTTTCACTGCTGTCTAAGCGATGTAGGTGCGTTCGTAACGCTAAAGAGTCAATTTGCACTTTATTACAGCTGCACAAAGTTCAAATTCAAGTTTCTATCAAAATGGTGTGCGTATGCGCGTCGGAGGATCTAACGCCGCGTGTCGAAATTAAAACGAATGAAATAATAACATAAATAGTCACAAAATGTAATAGCTAAAGATCCACCATACTGATTTTCAATTTGGTCGGCTTCGCGATATTATTTCTTTTGTTTTAGTTTCGGCGCGCGACATAAAATGCATTCGTTTTCACGACATTACATCAGTCGAGCACAATCCGCGTTACCATCTGGCGGACTTGATAGACTACATTCTGTCAAAAAGATTTGGAATTTGACAGTTATTTGTTCCTAAAAAATTTTATAGTAAATATAACTTTATGTACTTTAATTATAACTTTAGCCACTCTCCTGAACCCACTAATATTTAAATATTAGTTATTAGATGAATATATATAGTGCTGAACCCCACACACCGCCCATAACCAGGGTGACGGTTCTGTTCAGGAGATTTTTTGCCCCGGCTATAAAATAGGCAGGAACAAAGAACATTCCAATTTTTTCTTGACAGAACGAAGTCTGAAGAGTCAGCTAGTTAATATATGAAGCATTATTAATTTTCCCGATTTAATCTTAATTTCGTGCGGTGTTAACTATCATAAAGACTTGTGATCACCAACAATACTCAGCCGACAGACAAGATGTAACAACATACTAAATTTGTTTAATTGTATAGGAGATTATTATTATTGAAATAATGAGTTTGTATATTTATTTGCGGTTATCGACAACCATTTCCATGGTCACCGACTCGCTGCTAGTGTCACCATGATGTCTAAACTATACTTAATATAACACACTAAATATTTTCTTTTAATTATTAGACCTGTTTGATGTCAAGACGTGCGCTGTTTTCAATAGATATTGTTCTTTATGAAAGATGATATCATAGATGTACATGAGATGAGATCTACTTGTAAGTCTGAAGCTGGAAACCATTTACTGATAAGTATAAAGAAACATTGCTGTTTGTTTTTAGTAGTAGCTTAAGAGTTTATATCTTTAAATCTATCGTCGTGGGTAAACACGTCACCGGCATAGCGTCGGGCTCGTCCGATCGCTTCGTTGAGTACAAATGTCCTGGTTTTTTACACCGAGCGAGCTGGTTACATCACATAACAAGTTCCTCATTCGTTTTAACTAAGCCTTTAGTGTGGTGTGTCGTTCCGGTCAGTTCAGACCCGCGCTTGTCGGTGAGCGCTGCGCAGAATGCGGCTCACGGTGAGTACACAACTAAGCTTTTGTTTGTTGTTGTTGCTTTGCTATATTGACAATAGAAAATTTGTCTTTTCCATAGAGAATAACAATTCTTAGGCGCTATGGTTAGTGTCTTTACCAAAAATTATATTATTTTTACAATTATCATTGCCGTTACGTAAATATCTAATGGCGATAATAATTTCTGAAATAATTTTAATAAATGCTTCTGTAATTAGACAGTTTTCTAAGTTGTTTTAATTAAACATCTAGAGGTTTAACTTTTTCTTGAATCTAATTTATTTATTGCTTATTGAACATCAGAAAATGCATAGGCATCAAGTCCACCCTCGGCACCTTCTCGTACAGCAAGATCAAATAAGTGTCGAGCTATTTTTACCAGCGTAAACAGGACAACCGCATAAAAATCTTATCTAATAAAATTTTACAGGAGTAAAGAGACTGAACATCTCATGGTAGCGAGCGCATAAGACCTGGCCAGGTTCAGCTAATTACCTAGCATATATAAACATTACATTCAGAGACATCTTAACTAGCAGCCTCATTGCTACAGTTTTAAATCAATGAACGTCCTGCTCATCAATTCATTATAAAAAATTCTCTGGTTATAATTATTCGCAGTCATTGACCTACAAAACTAAGAGAAGTACACGTCGTAAGCCATTTCTTTGTGATGCGATGCCGTCATTGTGTACCGACTCGTTACTCAGCTGTTCTGACGCATAGTTTGTGCTTAACTGACAATTCATTATATGTTTATGTATTGAAGTGTATAAAGTATAGTGCACAATATATAAAACATTCATCTTATGCGCAGGTATATCTAGTTACGTTGGCAGTGATGGTGTGGATGGTGGAATCATCTCCCGTTAATGCTAACCGCCCTCACAGCCGCGACATGCTCAGGCTGCGGCGGTCGGCGCACGCGCAGTATGTAAAGGGACGGAAGACGGTCCAACACCATCACGACTCCAAAGGTATAAATCTTTTCTATCCAGTAATTCTCCTACGGTCATGCTCCTCAGCGGCAGAAATACACTCCATTTTTTACTGTTAAATAGTTATGCAGATACTTTAGTCTGCCCGTTACAAAAACAATAAAAAAAAAGGATCTTTTGATATATTAGTTACGCCATTGAGCACAAACTATAGAACGCATGGCATTATCATTATATACCTGAATTTAGGAATATGTTTAGAATTCTCTACTGGTATATTTCTGTATGATATATTATTATATATCATTACGAAATGCACATCTACTGTGCGATCTTTACTATATATTACCGGGGTAACGTGTTTTAATATATTTTTTTAATCGATGCGACGAGCGAAACATTCACCTGATGGTAAGTGATACGCTTGCTCATAACATGGCGTCAGTTGAGATGGTATACACTGCACCACATTACGCTCGTCGCCTTGAGATGTTAAGTCTCGTTACCGCAGTAATTTCTAGTTTACACCACCCTTCAAACTGTAACACAGTAATGTTTGTACACTATTATTTGTCGGTTGCAATAGTCACTGCGGTGGTACCTAGACGGTCTGTAGCAACAGAGACACTACCAGCAGTAAAACAATATGTTAGGTCATAAAGCGACGAGCCTAATGTGGAGCTGTATAAATATGTTAATTCATAGACATAGACATTTATTTATCAGACAACACACACTCAACATATAAATAAATTCGTAATAAAATTCGTAGCTTACTCCTCGTCGTAGATGTAATAAGTCGTTCGCAAAATTAGTCGCATCTAAACTACGGCTCCGGTATGCGCGAGGGTCAGGGTGAATGAGTTGTTCTTTCCTCATCAATTTTATTTAATTAGTCGCTTTTTTTATTTAAAATGTAACTTGAATCAACTTTGCAGCGCCAACGATGTCCACATTGGAATTGAACCTGCGCAAGGGCGAGTACGTCTGCGGCAACAGGATCTGCAAGCTGCAGCCCGGGGAGGTGCCGGCGGGCTGCGACGGCCGCTGCCAATACCGCATTTGAAATAATAAAACGTTTGGCCCTCGACTGTGATGTCTTTCTTCTTACTGCGTCTCAGTTAGCTAGTAGGTGAAGATAAAAAATTAAAAGTAACGCATTTTGTATTGTTTATTTGTCTGTAGCGCGCTTGCTCGTCTTCTCCCACGACTTTTCCCACGACTTCTGCGACAGCTTGAACGTTGGCAGGTCGAACTTCGCGGCGACGATGCGCCCATAGCGCGAGCCGTTCAGCAGGCTGGACTTCTCCGACAACTCCTTCATGATGTTCACGCGCTGCTCCGGTGGCGCCACTTCAAACAGCTGCTCCATCGCGCGCGACCCGTGCTGCGACAGCGCCAGCTTCTGGTAGTATCCCTGGTGGATGAGGAAAGCAGATAAATAAATGAAAAACTGAACCATGAAATATTCCGGTCTTTTAGATACTTTTTTTGATGAAACTATGAGAAACGCAATTTTCTCACAAATGTGGCTTACCTTAAGCTTCTTCATCAGCTTCTCCTTTGACTTGGCTCCGACGCACTGGCCCTTGCAGAAGGCGTCCGCCACGTGGCATCCCTTGCAGTCACACAGGATCACCATCAGCTCCTCGCTGCTGAGCTCTAGGAGGCTGGAGACGGCCTTCGTTGGCCTCTGAAAGTATCAAATACATAATGTAGTGTCCACGTTATCGCAGAACGAGGTCGCTAGTTCGTATCCGCGACCACATGCGATGGAGATTAGATGGTGGCAGTGGTCATCATAACAGCGTTGCTGTTTCAGTTGACAACTTTTGAGAGCCAGAGTGTTCTGGAGGAGCATACTATATCTTCGTTCCGTCACTTATCACCATGAGAAAATTAGAACAAGTGTCACTAAGTTTTGGTTCAGAGTATCATGACAATATTGAAACTCACTTGAAAATCTAGTATGGTCTGCAAAATTATAGAGCCGTGGATGTTGATAAAGTATTCTTCCCCGAGTTTGCTGACATCCACCCTGTCCAGTGGGAGCAGACGCAGGCATAACACTGCGAAGTACTTGAGATCCTTCTCCTCGCTACATTTCAATGCTGCTTCTAGACACTGAAAAGAAAGTACTTGTATATCAGTATGGCCAGCAGAAGAAATATTTTTAAACTGTCCTCTTATTTGTAACTCCATTTCACTAGTGACTGCCTCTTGCTGGTGACCGTCTCGCAAAGTACCACTATAAGCCTACACAACCACGGCGACAGAAATAATAGCTGCAGTAGTAGCTATTTAGACAATCTCCGGCAACAGAGACCTACCAGCATTAAACTAGTTGAGCATCGTATCGATCTCATGCGTTGTCATCCTGTTTGTGATATTGCTTCATAAAAAACAGTTACTTTAATGTCACCTGCACAAAGCGGACTTGCTTGGTCCTGATCCTGAGGCAGGCCTTGGCGAGCGCGACCAGCACGCCCGTGTTCCCGCACGCGAGCAGCTCCCCGTACTTCCCGCACAACTCCTCGAACATCGGCTCGAACTGAAAATAATAAGCACAGGAATACCATCTTATTTAACTGTCATTGGTTCTGCTTAGTCAACTTGCATTTTATGTGACCTGATGTTAAAGTACTGAACTGGAATTGACCGTGTTCTATTTGAAATTGTTTGAACAAAAATTATTAGTGCAATTACTAGAGTAATATGACGCACCGACTAAAAATCAAAGCTATCATGATGCTCCACAAACATCTGTACAGGGTCTATCAGCATATTTCTCTCTCACCTCCTCTTTAATCTGGCAGCTGTCTATCAGCCTCTGGACGGTGAAGTTGAGCATCGGCACGGTGGCCAGCTGGCCCAAGCGGTTGATGAAGCACTTCGCATAGATCTGCGTGTACATCTTCTTCTTAGCGACAAACAGTGCCGCTTCTAGCAACCTGTTGAATGAAGTATTTACATGTTGTATTCATAGCAGTTAAAGATGAACAGGGAGGATTAATCAACGTCAGATTACTTTTTCCAAAAACTACTAAATATGTACACACCTTACTGGTGGTTCTGATTTAAACACAGGAGGTAGAGAGCTGGAAACCACAACATTTTCTCCATCTTTATTCTCATCATCTTTTTTATCGTCAACACCTTCCTCGACCCAATCATCCGGCGCAAAGCTCTCACTGAGTAACTTCTTTAACAGATTCTTCGTCAAAGACTTATCAGCGTTTTTGACTGCAAACAGTAACACTTGCAGCAATGCGGAGGTTGAACTTTCAAATGGAAGATCTTTGAATTGCGGCCAAAGGGATAAACGATCTGCAAACTCTTTTATGATTTCCTTGAAATCATCAGGAACAACTCTGTAAGTTATCTTTGTTTGATGCGGAGGGATTCCTTTATCAACCTGCAATGGCTCTTTGAATAAATTCACCTTAGGCTTCTCCCCTGGTAGTAGATTAATACCGCTGAGTGTTTTCAGGGCAGTTCGAAGTACATAATTTGCATTTGCATCCCAAACAAAATCTTCCAAGTTATTTAAAACATATTTCGCAATTTTTACAGTGAAATCATGACATGTTTTGATATGATCTTCAGAGTATTTTGACTCTTTCTTAATTTTTCGCTTCTTCTTCGGTGTCTCGTCTTCTGTGTCTGATGCTGGTTCATTGTCCCCAGTCTGCAAGTGATCTGTTGCTCTTTGTCCACAAACCATAACTAATGTCTTAAGCACATAATTAGAAAAGTTGTCGCAGCAAAGTCTTCGCAGGTCTGGTGTAACTACTTCTATATAGTGTTCAAGGTCCTCAGGTGCAGCATATGGTATCAACAGCTCTATAACTCGGCAGCCCAGCTGGTTTCCAATAATGTTTAACTCTTCACCTTTTGTTCTTTGTAACACATTGTTCACTAGCGCCTCTAAAAATAAATATAACTTGCCTTACTCTTAAGTCATTTTACATAAATATTTGTATACATTAAGTATAATTTTATATTGGGTTGTGTTACATTACAAAACAAATACTAATAACCTTGTAATCGAAAGATAAGAATTATGTCAACTTTAAGTAATGAATGTTTAATTAATTATTTATATTGTTAGTTGTAATTTAATTACAAGTTCCTTCACATGGGATAAATGATTTCTACAAAAGGCAATTGATCTTGCTATAATGATATGATTTTAGTATTTAACTATTTTGTTTCTTGTTTATGAAATAAATATTCTATCAACATAGAATACTGAGCAAGGGTACTGCAGGAGACTGAAGAGGTCTGTTAATAAATTGTATTTATTTTATTTTTTTTTCATAAAAAAATTAAGGACTTTGTTTTTGAAACATAACTTTAATTTTTTCAATATTACATAAATAATTTTATAGTTACTTACGTTTTTGCTCTTCATCATTAATTCCTTGTTTTATGGCTTCCAATATACCAACGAAATACTGGTACAATTCCTCCGGCATTTGGGTACCGCGACCCATTTGGCCTTTTTTTGCATATTTTTTTGCATTCGATAAGAAGTTCTTTCGCTTTTTACGCCACTTACGTTTATTCGGATTGTTTTCATCATTTTGATTTTGATTCGATTCTGTGCCTTCAATGTTTTCTTCACTCATTTTATAATTAAAATATGTGCTCAACCAATAAATCAGGGGTTTTTAACGCTGCAGTGCTGATATTATGTCAGCACTTTGTTCTGTAACAATAAAAAATAAAACTGTTAAACCATTTTATTGAAAAAATACATAGCACAAAGTAAATCGCACATTGAACATAAATAAAACGATAGGTTATGTGTCATAATGTCATGTGTCAGAAACATGCTGCTACATGAGTTTTTCTTACTACGCATCTTTTGTACAAACAACAAAATTTTTGTAATTACTGAAATTTTTAACTGAACTATTTATTTGCTTAATATAATAACATTATACTTATTTAAATAAATACGTTGCATAATGCTATAACGTAACGTAATCTAATATTAAATTACTTTTTTTGTTATTGTTATTATTAGCGACATCTAGTTAAAGTCGCGTACATACCAATTTAAACACAAAGTAATAATTATATCATACAACTTATTTTATTCACTAATACTCCCTTTTTGCCTATGTCGGTAATCAATTTTAACGCATTATATCATAATTTAAAAATTATGAAATAATAAACGTTCATAGCATTTTTTTTCTTGAATGAAGTTAGCGTTGTGATTTTATTCTTTTTAGACGACATTCAGAGTTTTATCGGACTCATGGTTTGGGCTTCTGGAATTCACGAGCTAGCTTGTAGTAAACGACTAAAATAAAAGTTCAAAAGATTCGTCTTCTTTTTTCTTTTGGACCTCTTAGTACTAGGCACAATGTTATGCTAATGCCTTATTATTTTTGTTTACCCGGTGTCGCATAAATATTTCTGAAAACTCTACAATTATCAACAATTAAAATTGAGAAGCTTGTATTGCAACCTATGCTTGATTTTTTTCATTTAATGCGCTATATTTTCTGACACTATCCAGAAGTTTGTTTAGAAAACATTGAATGAATTTATACATATTTAACTAAATGCAAAGTTTGATTATAAACCATATAGACAATACTTTACATACCGATACGTCTATGACTAACCAAAAATTTGAGGTGTTGCTTTGTTACATTATATTAATATTAGATCCATTTAAGGAATAGTATTGTCTGTTTGTAGACAAGCCAAGGGAAACGCTAAGTGAATATTGAGTACATAGACGCTTCAATGAACCATTGTGAATCACTTGCGAGTGCGGCGGAGAATTGTTTGAGAAAGCTGAGGTCGGAGGGAGACGGCCGGCGGTGTCTCGTTCGCGCATTAAATAAATTTCATGAATGCAGAACAAGAGAAGAGCTTCTACGCAAGTTGGTAACCAAACTAGTTTGCTGTTGCCGCGTACGAAAACGCACGTGTCTTAAGTAAGCGAACAATAAAATTTAAATGTTTATTCTCTTACATTTTATCCGACAAGTAAATACATAACATACAAAATAAATTACAGTGTTCAATGGACGTATGGAATAGAAGTCGTTGCCGAAAAAAGCAAATGCAAACTTTTTAATTATCGTTATTCTTTGCAACAAAGGCGGGAAACGTTTAATTGTTTGTGATCCGTGGCGGGAACGAGGAGCAAAAATCTATTGCAATTTCTCAAGGTAGGATTGGAATTATTGATTTGAAATGTTGCTCGACGAGAAATTTGAGGCATTGACCGATGTCCCACAACCCGTTCACCGGCATATATTTACTAAGCTTTCTTGCGCAACTTACGTAGTGGACCGAAGTTGATAACGTATCACTTAAAGCTGTATTAAGTTTGAATTACCACTTTAACGTAATTCTGTTAAATACTCTAACCGCTAAATACAGCAAATTTAACTGTGTTCTGAATTAGAGGATGACGTAGCTAGTGAGAATACTGCGGTAACTAGTATTCTTATTTCTCAATCGAGTGATACGTGATGCAGTGTACGTTATCCTAACCATCGGGCCATTCCTATATAATAACGAAACGCAATCAAAAAAATGCTACAAATTATGGTTGAAATTTCTAATGCTATGGTGACAATACGATAAATTTAATTACCTAAGTTTTCAAATTCGTTAAAAAGAGTGCGTGTCATCTTTGTATCATGGAATCGCGAATAGATGTGACGAGCATACAATATATTATATATTCACAGCAATAACTCATTGGCGCTGGATATCCAAACATTTATTTATGATCTGTATACATAAAAGTTATAAATGTACATAACGAATTCAGACCCTCTTTGTTTCCGTTTAATAGTTTTATTGATACACGGAATAATATGAATGGTGCTCCAAAAGAAAACTGAGCCTCGTTCTGTGCGTTTATTGCAAGTAAAATTTGCGGGAGGGCAGAGTGCCCGCTCCGAATTAAACGGACGAATTGAGGTCGCGGCGGATCATGGACTGAATCAATTTACTGATGAGACTGAACCTTCAATATTAAACAAACGCTTAACGAATACCCCTGCAACGCCATCGTACTCCGATTCTAAAGGTATTGGGCCAAGTTAAGCAATTACTGGAGGACCACTGCTGTTTGCTATGTAGACTTTGTAATTACCTTCATTGTTCCGTATTATCACGAAGGGAGCGTTCAGCTCGTCTCATCAGATCTTTGTGTAAAAGAATATCATTCGTAAAAACGGCTTTTTTCTGTACGAATCAAATTGTATTTTGATAATTAAAAAAATATGAAAAATCGTACGAAATCTCGTGTGACAACAAAATCATAAAAAAAGTATCCTGTCTGTATAAGACGGGCTGCACCAGCTGACCCGCATTCCTTGACCGTGACTCACGAAGACTCCGCATTGATTAAATACAGTTTTTTAAAAAAATATTAAGTAAGCAGTTAGATAATTTTGACTATTTACATTCATCAGTGGAGGTTTCTTTTTTTTTTTTTAATCGTTCCCCTGTAAAGGTGGGCAGGGCTTTGTCATTTCTTTCTTTTCCTTTCTTTATTATTTTATATTCTTTTCTTTTCCTTAACATTTATACATTTTATCTTTCTTCTTTTATTCTTCACTCTTTCATTCTTTCACCAGTTTTTATCATTTCCATTTCTTCTTTCGGGCATCACCTCTCAGACTACCGCCGCATATTCTACTTATTCTACTTACATTTCCTTTTCCTTTACTTTTAATTTTACACTTTTTACATTTGTATTTACATTTTCCACAACACAAAAAAAAACCCTCTTCTCATTCTTATACATTAGATAACATCTTTACAATTTTAGTCATTTCTTTTCTAAAACATTATTTTCTACATTTTACTCTTAAATATCTGTCTGTCTGTACAATTTCTCTTTTTTGTATCTTTGACTACTGTGTTCGTGTTTTATTTCTTTCTATTACCTTTCCTACGATTTCCCTGCAATATTCTAAAAATATGCGGCGACATCCGTCATCACTCATCATCATCAGTGGAGGTTATGAATGCCATAGAATTATTAAAAGTAATTATCTCATAAGAACATTACCAGGAGACGCAACAAAGTCCTGGTGGTGCCGTTAATACGCTACAGATAATAAAATTACTGCGGTAACGAGATTCAAACGGATAATATAATTTTCCGTTTGTGGTTGGTGTGGTAAACGAGAGCTGGTAATGACACAGATTGGTAACGAGTGTTACCAGTAACGATATCTCCGAGTGACATCGATTGCTTATTATTAAATGCAATCTAATATAGATCTAAGTATGCGACTGAGTTATTGTATTTGTGTAGAATTTGTTTTAAACTTCGCAGTTTTAACTACAGTAGTCTATCAGTTGGCTACAATTTCAAATGAGGTTGAGATGAAACGTGAACACTTTGGCTCTCATTTCGTTGACGCCATTTTGAATGAATAAACATTCTCTCTCTTTGTTTCTCATGAGATGAGAACAGGGACAGCAACACTTGCTAAGATGCAGTAAGTACTGGACAGTGATGATGATGACACAACAGATAGACAGACTATAAAACAAGTTACATGTATATATGTGGGAAGAGGTTGAGGTTTTATTATTTGTGCCATTAGAAAAAATAAAGAAAAAACGTCAATGGTGACACAGAACATTCGAGTGCTCAGAGTCGAAAAAGAGGATTAAGATGAAAGACGTAATGAAAAATTAATGTAAAGAATAATAAAGATTTGAGAGCTTAATGTGCTTCTTTCGCATGAAAACGATCCCACATATATATAATCTGAACAGACAGGCGGACGAAAGCAATGTGTGCTATATATCACGGCGATGTTTGTTTTGATATATTTACACTGCTCCGACTTGTTAAATAAACAGCGGGGGGATTTAATCTGTTATTGAGTACACTGATGGTGAGACCATCGACGAGCGCAATGTGCAGCAGTGTATACTATCCTAACTACCATCATAATGTTAGACGATGGTCAAACTTCCGAGGTGTAGTTTCTGCTCATTTCATTGTTAAAATGTTTACACAAACGTTTCGGGATTAAAGTTCATCGGTGTTTTTATAAATATCGTCAATGTTTATGTACAACGATAAGATGTTAGTATGTGCACACTGCGCAAATGTTATCAGTCGCGACGAGACGACGAGTGACCGGCTCTTGGCTGCTCTGAACTAGTATACTTATTGCGTCTCGTATTTGTTTCTTAACCTACAACACTAAAAAGCAGTTAAACGTTGTTGTATATTTTAATTTAAGATGATATTTATAACTTTTAGGAAATTAGACAGAATATAACATCGTAATTTTAAAGAATGAAATTTTACCAGCTGGTAGGTCTCTGTTGCCGGAGACCGTCTGGGTACCACCGCAGTGACTATTGCAACCGCCAAATAGTACAAACATTACTGTGTTCCGGTTTGAAGCGCGCTGTAGCTAGTGTAATTACTGGGGTAACGAGACTTAACACCTTATGTCTTACGACGAGCGCAATGTGGTGCAGTGTGTACCATCTCAACTAGCACCGCGTTGTTAACAAGCGTATCACTTACCATCAGGTGAACGTCTTGCTCGTCTCGTCGCATGGTAGTATAAAAAAAAAAGAATGAGTACGTATACGTGCTGAGTTGTTTGTTATACTTCAATTTTAATAGACGCTCAAGGCCAATGTTTGATTTCCGAAAAAAAAATACGGTGACCAGCGCAAGGAGTCGAACTGTCGCGGTGTTGATCATCTCGCTGGAATGATGACGATAATTTTTGATTTTGATAATTATACTTAATCATCATCAGCCTATAGACGCCCACTGGACAAAGGCCTCCCCCAAAGATCTCCACTCCAATCGGCTTTGTGCTATTCGCATCCAGCGGTTTTCCGCGACCTTCACCAGATCGTCAGTCCACTTTGTGGCTTCCAGCATTGCGTGTACCTTACTGCCCCATCGGCCGTCAGTCCTTAAAGCAATGTGCCCTGCCCATTGTCACTTAAGTCTAGCAATTCTTAAGGCTATGTCGGTGACCTTGGTTCTAGAGCATAGCCCTCTCCATGCCCTTTGGGTGACTTTGAGCCTCATGAAGCCTATTGTAAGTGGCCACGTCTCAGTTCCGTAAGTCATCACCGGCAACACGCACGAATTGAATATACTTAATAATAAACTTAATGTAATTGTTACGGCGAAACGGAACGTCTCCGCGAGTTTCAACGCTGGCAACACTTATATTTTTTTTGTATATGTCAAAATTTAAATTTTTGTAACGTACTTCAAATACGTCGGGACTTAACTCCCGTACACCTTGTAACAAACCTAATTAAACAAGTCAATTCTTCGACTGCTTATCATTTCCACACTACTTGAGGAGCCCTGCATACGTCGCTACAGTAATAATTAAGTAAGTGGTGTATAAGCGTACATTACCAGTTACTCGCAGTAACTTCAGTCGTGACATTTGTTTGTTACGAGAATGTGTAAGTTGACTTTTTTAAACAACTGCCTAAGTTAGTAAGTGCTATATAATGATATACACTGCACCCACATTGTGTTCACCATCACACGAGTCACGTTACTGCAGTAATATCACTAAATACTTCACCCATTAAATCGGAACCGGACAATATTTACAAGTTACTGTTTGAACACAGAAATTTACCTTGACTGTCACTACAAAATTACTGCTGAAAATGTTTTATTTCAGCAAAACTTACAATGTCAGTACAATATGATGACAGTGACTATAAGGTAATTTTAGTTTGCGTACCGGTTTTTTAATTAAGTTTTAACTAATGGGTTCCTCACTAGGCGATGCCTGTATCGAGGAAACCCGGGGTACATATAGAATTCTAGAATTTAATTGGCAGTAACTGTGCTGGTCGATCTCTTGGTGACCGTCTAAGTATTTACCACTGTAGTGACGAATTCTACCGTCGATCAGTAGTATAGCTAGTAATGCGTACGAGCGTATGATACAGCATAAAAAAACTGCTTAACATCATCATCAGCGTATAGACGCCCACTGCTGGACAAAGGCCTCCTCCAAAGATCTCCACTCTAATCGGCTTTGCGCTGTTCGCATCCAGCGATTTCCCGCGACCTTCACCAGATCGTATCCACCTTGTGGGGGGCCTTCCAGCATTACGTACCGGTACGCGGCCGCCACTCCAGGAGCTTACTGCCCCATCAGCCATCAGTCCTAAGAACTGCTAGACACATTGCTCGAAGGACTGACTGCTTAACACCATCAGATAATTATTATGAAACGAGTATTCGTTTTCAAGTGAGCAACAGCATGGTTACTGGTAGTAGTATGTGTGAGTCCTCACCGTCCGCCACCACCGCGCCGCGTCACCAGCTCCACTCGGACGCTGTTCCGCATTGAGTTGAAAATAGTTCGCGGATAAACTGGGAGCCATAAAGACGTAGGAGCGGCCGAGTGGCTGCCAGCTCGTTACCGGCTATTACTCTTGACCTCGTTCACAAAGTGGTGCCAGTTCTGTACCACATCACCACATAATTTTACTGCATGACGACTTACTATTTTATTATTGTATTAACTACTCTACTCCGGCTATATCCGTTCTCTGTTACTATTTTACTGTTAATAAGTATATCTTCTTTCTTTTGTAACTACATGAAAGTAGTGCTCACGTCAGCTGGTGCATCAGCTCGATTTTTTAAAACTCAATTTTACGGATTTTATCGCGTTTATTATTTAGTTCGTTTATTCCCGACGTTTCGACCGCTTTGCAGCAGTCATGGTCACGGGAGGACTGAGATGACAGACGTCCAAATGTCACGGCTATCACGTGGTACCTATAACTTTTTTAATTATTGTATAATAATTAAAAAGGTTATAGGTTAAATTTAAATTTAGTAAAACTGAGTTTTAATAAGTGTGTAACATTCGCGGAAATATAAGAAATCATTATCGGCTCGATGTTCCGTCACCCTACCACAAGGCACCGGGACAGTAACAAGCCTACAAAAATTAAAGCGGAGCATACTTACTGTAAAGCGGTAATATTACTAGGTATCCAATTTAAAGACGTACTTTGTGAAATTACTGGGACGACGAGACTAGATTATAATAATAGTTATTGGGGCGCTGCTTTTGGATGGATTAAGGATTATTAAGTCTGACTAGGCATATACTTTATATCCAACAGTTATTAAGTAAATGTACTAGGATGTATTTATTAAGATAAGAATAGAATAGAAGGTATAGTAAACTGTTTACAGTGCATTAGATTCGTGTTTAGATCGAGAACCGAAAGTAGGTTCCCGATGCGGGCACGGAGCCAGTTCGGTAAAGTTCCAGCGCTTCAGCGTCCAGGAACCTTCGCTACGTTTCAGCGGACTGACTCGCCATGGTGTCTTCACAACACACGACAGGAACACGTACTTTGAGGATCAGATTAAAATCAAAAAGAATTTTCTTCAGCAGAGGTCGTGGGCTGCGTTGACCCACGCGGGGTCATGTGACATAGCAAACTTCAACGAGGTTGTCACCACTGTGTTCCCACTTGTGTTGCCGATGACCATCAAGCTACTATTTCTGGTAGATGTTATGGCCGGTGGTACCTCTTACCGTCATGTCAACGTCGTGACCGTCTCATTGCTCCGGTAAAAAAAATGATCACAAAAACCTGCAGACGGAACAGTGAGCAGAACAACTCGACCGCGTCCAGCTGTCTTTCCACGACGCGTGACCTCCAGCAACTAGTGACCAGCTTCTGGAGGTCATTGATCCTGTTCTAAACGCGCCGCAGCCGGCAGAGGTCGCGACATGTTATTATAAAAGATAGTTGTTATCATTTTAACACTTATCTTCCAGTTAAACTTGTTACAACAAACTGTAGACAATTTATCGGAATTGTAATATTCATGTTACGCTATGGTAGCATGAGACGACACTTGGAATTGCGTGTTAAGCAATGTCAGATGTATGTGGTTGTGTGTTCAGGTGGTATAATGCGCGAGAGCCTGCGCCGGCTGGCGGGCTCGGGTTCCACCTCGGAGGAGGGCATGCAGGCGCGCCGCGGGGACAGCAGGCGCGTGCGCGTCGAGCTGATGGATGGAGAGCACATCAGCATCGACGTCGACGTATGTTTGCTCAATCATAACCTTGTCTAAACAACTAACAGTAAACCTACAAAAACCTCCTCCACGTGCACCTCACGGCGTTGTGTATATACACTCCCGGACACATCTATCGGCCCACCTAGTGTTTTAAGTTTAACGGTGCCTAGCTAAAAATAAATGTTAGGTGGAGCAATAAGTTTTAATGCAGTTTTAAAGATGATTTTTTTGGTTAATTCTTAGGTAAGTTTTTTTTATTTTAATTTCGAATTCAGGATTATGAAAAATAAATGAAATTTCGAGTCTGTTCATTGTTTTCAACGACACAGGGATGGAGAAAACTTTATATTTCGCAAAAGATGGATTTTTTTATTGACGTTTCCGATTATTGGTTCCATAAAAAGGCAAATCTAAGCTTTGAGCCGGTTTTGACGAAAAAATAAGGATTCTCGGCCTGAAATTGCAGCCCAAGCTGTAGCACTTCTGCCGGCCAAATTAATTCGAAATTAAAAAAAAAAACCATAAGGGTTGACCAATAAATCAGCTTCAAAACTGCATTAAAACTTATTGCTCCACCTAACATTTATTTTAACTAGACACCGTCGAAACTTTAAACACTTGGTGGTGGGCCGATAGATGTGTCCGGGAGTGTATCTTGTAATAGTTAATGCAGTGAGCGTCGCTTGCAGCGCAAGGCGCGCGGCTCCGAGCTGCTTGAGCGGGTGTGCGACGACCTGGACGTCACCGAGAGGGACTACTTCGGGTTCCTGCACACGCAGCGCGGGGACGCGCGCGCCTGGCTCGACCTCAACCGGCGCCTCTCCAAGGCGTTCCGGAGTAAGTGTTGTTCTTTTTATTATATATAGCTGTTAATACTTTAATCTATTTATGAGAAGTTTATTCGTGTTAAGAAATCATTAGTTCTTATAACTTATTCATTATTGTAAGTCATTGGTTCTTATAATTTATTCATTCTTATCACTCATTCGTTACAATAAATTATTTATTCATAAAAACTATTCATTCGTCTAAATTACTCGTTGTTATAAATTATTTGTTCTTTGGTATTATTCATTCTTATAACTTATTCATTATTATAAGTCATTGGTTCTTATAATTTATTCATTCTTATCACTCATTCGTTATTATAAATCATTCATTCATAAAAACTATTCATTCCTCTAAATTACTCGTTGTTATAAATTATTTGTTCTTTGGAATTATTCATTCTTATAACTTATTCATTATTGTAAGTCATTGGTTCTTATAATTTATTCATTCTTATAACTTATTCATTATTGTAAGTCATTGGTTCTTATAATTTATTCATTCTTATCACTCATTCGTTACAATAAATCATTCATTCATAAAAACTATTCATTCCTCTAAATTACTCGTTGTTATAAATTATTTGTTCTTTGGTATTATTCATTCTTATAACTTATTCATTATTGTAAGTCATTGGTTCTTATAATTTATTCATTCTTATCACTCATTCGTTACAATAAATCATTCATTCATAAAAACTATTCATTCCTCTAAATTACTCGTTGTTATAAATTATTTGTTCTTTGGTATTATTCATTCTTATAACTTATTCATTATTGTAAGTCATTGGTTCTCATAATTTATTCATTCTTATCACTCATTCGTTATTATAAACCATTCATTAAAAAAAAACTATTCATTCTTCTAAATTACTCGTTGTTATAAATTATTTGTTCTTTGGTATTATTCATTCTTATAACTTATTCATTATTGTAAGTCATTGGTTCTTATAATTTATTCATTCTTATCACTCGCTCGTTATTATAAACAATTCATTAAAAAAAAAGTATTCATTCCTCTAAATTACTCGTTGTTATAAATTATTTGTTCTTTGGAATTATTCATTCTTATAACTTATTCATTATTGTAAGTCATTGGTTCTTATAATTTATTCATTCTTATCACTCGCTCGTTATTATAAACAATTCATTAAAAAAAAACTATTCATTCGTCTAAATTACTCGTTGTTATAAATTATTTGTTCTTTGGTATTATTCATTCTTATAACTTATTCATTATTATAAGTCATTGGTTCTTATAATTTATTCATTCTTATCACTCATTCGTTATTATAAACCATTCATTAAAAAAAAAGTATTCATTCCTCTAAATTACTCGTTGTTATAAATTATTTGTTCTTTGGTATTATTCATTCTTATAACTTATTCATTATTGTAAGTCATTGGTTCTCATAATTTATTCATTCTTATCACTCATTCGTTATTATAAACCATTCATTAAAAAAAAAACTATACATTCTTCTAAATTATTCGTTGTTATAAATTATTTGTTCTTTGGTATTATTCATTCTTATAACTTATTCATTATTGTAAGTCATTGGTTCTTATAATTTATTCATTCTTATCACTCATTCGTTACAATAAATCATTCATTCATAAAAACTATTCATTCCTCTAAATTACTCGTTGTTATAAATTATTTGTTCTTTGGAATTATTCATTCTTATCACTCATTCGTTATTATAAACCATTCATTAAAAAAAAACTATTCATTCTTCTAAATTATTCGTTGTTATAAATTATTTGTTCTTTGGAATGATTCGTTCTTTTTTTTTATACTACTTTGCGACGAGACGAGCAAGACGTTCACCTGATGGTAAGTGATACGCTTGCTCATGACAACGCGGTGCTAGTTCAGATGGTACACACTGCACCACATTGCGCTCGCCGCATTGAGACATAAAGTGTTAAGTCTCGTTACCCCAGTAATTACACTAGCTACAGCGCGCTTCAAACCGGAACACAGTAATGTTTGCACACTACTGTTTGGCGGTTGAAATAGGAGCTGCGGTGGTACTCATCCAGACGGTCTTCAGATCTCCAGGCCTCCAGTTCTTATAAACCGTTCGTTCTCCCGATTATCCGCAGATGAGCCGTGGGAGGTGCGATTCGTCGTCAAGTTCTACCCGCCGGAGCCGTCGGAGCTGCGCGACGACAACACCAGGTACCAGCTGCGGCTGGCCGTGCGCCGCGACCTCAACGACGGTGAGCATGCGCGATGGTGTTGCAGATGCACCCACTGAAATACAAACCTGTGATCATTCGTTCAGTTACCAGTAATCATTAAACAGATTAGGATTATTTTGATGAAAGCCCAGTATACAGAGGACGGTTCCCCCGCAGGGCGGCTGGCGTGCTCCAGCATCACGCGCGCGCTGCTCGCGTCGTACGCGCTGCAGGCGGAGCGCGGCGACCGCGGCGACCGCGGGGGCGGCGTCAGCGGCGCCCTGCTCGCAGTGTACCCGCACACCCTCACCGAGGACCTGCGCCAGAAGGTCGACGAGCTGTACAGGAAGCACAAGCAAGTACACGCTGCGTACAACAACACAACCAGCGACGGCGCGAGTTCTCCATCCAGCGGAGCTATCACCCGATGCATATCAACGCTGGACATAGGCCTTCCCGAGCACTATCCCGTCCGGTCGCTCCTGCTGCTCCTAACGTAATACACTTGTTATTCCAGAGGGCAGACCCCGGCGGAGGCGGAGCTGAACTACCTGGAGAACGCGAAGAAGCTGCCGCTGTACGGCGCCGAGCTGCACCCCGCGCAGGACTGCGAGGGGGTGGATATCGCGCTGGCGGTGTGCGCGCGCGGGCTCTCCGTGCTCAGGGACGGGTGAGCGTCTCCTCTCTACCAACGTTCAGTCAGCTGCCCGCGAGCTGGTGCAGTTCATTACTCTGCAGAGCAGTACGTCGCAGTTAGTCATCAATCTTACGCAGACGGTCTCCGGCAGCAGACACTTGCCGCCGGTGTTATATGAATTGACGCACACGTCAGGTCGCTGCTTGCAGGGTGCCGATGAACCGGTTCCCGTGGGCGATGATAATCAAGATCAGCTACAGCAAGCGCGTGTACACGCTCAAGTTGCGCGCGAGCGAGTTCGACGAGTTCGAGACGAGCGTGGGCTTCCGGCTGCCCAGCACCAGGGCCTGCAAGAAGCTGTGGCGCTGCAGCGTCGAGCACCACATGTTCTTCAGGCATGTGCCCATATGATTGTATAAGTTGTAGTTACTAACGCGAAAGTCGAATGAGCGACAAACCAAAAACCAGCAACGGAACTGAACCTGAGACTTCCGTGTTACGAGGCTCGGCGGTTAAGCTTGTAATAATTAGTTGCATTGCTGCCGGCAGACGCGAGCGGCCGGTGAAGGTGGAGCGCGTGCTGGGCTTCCCACGGCTGGGCTCGCGGCGCGTGTCCTGCCGGCGCACGCTGCGCCAGCTGCGCGCGGACCCGCCGCCGCTACCGCTGCGTGCCTGACACACACACACACATGCTAGATAACATAGAACTTACATCATACAATATACATAGAGTTTCATGTGTACTGTAGCTAATGAAGATACAACTGTAGCGTGTAGCTGTGTAGTATTTATTGCGGGATCGGGGCACGCGGGCGCGATGGCGATTACAGACGTATACTTGGATGATAAACTTGATTTTTTTTTTTATACTAATATGCGACGAGACGAGCAAGACGTTCACCTGATGGTAAGTGACACGCTTGCCCATGACAATGTGGTGCTAGTTAAGATGGTACACACTGCACCACATTGCGCTCGTCGCCTGGAGACATAAGGTGTTAAGTCTCGTTACCGCAGTAATTACACTAGCTACAGCGCGCTTCAAACCGGAACACAGTAATGTTCGCACACTACTATTTGTCGGTTGCAATAGGAGCTGCGGTGGTACCCAGACGGTCTCCGACAACAGAGACCTACCACCTGGTAACATTTGATGTTATTTACTTTAAGAAAGGTAGAACTTATTACTGGTAATCCCTAAAGAGATATAATTACTATTGTATATTATTATGTTTAGATGTAGCCGAGACAGAACTACTCACTTATTACTGCCGGTGTGCGTTAAGTTATCAAATGTAATTATTTTATCTTAATTTAGTTTGCGCTTCAGTTTCAGCGCTGAATTAATCAGTATATAGATATAATGAACAGTGCCATTGTACAATTTATTATGTATTACGTAGTTGTGTGAATATACGATGTGTAGTGAACGTATTTTGCGTTGTAATAAATAATAGTGATTAATTTTATTTCATTTAAGCCGCCAATTTGTACTTTGTTGAGTAATGTATGTACGCGGCCATGCCGACGGCTGAACCGATTTTGATGACTGTCTAATATAAATGTAAGTGCGTTTATCCGTTTGAGGATATGTTGTGGATGCAGCTGGTCGGGAATCTGTAACCTCTGCAAAATGAAGACGACCAGGTTTGTATAAAAAGATCCACTTAACCGTGATTACTACGCAGAAGGTATCATTCCGATTTTTTTTTATACTATTATGAGACGAGACGAGCAAGACGTTCACCTGATGGTAAGTGATACGCTTGCCCATGACAACGCGGTGCTAGTTAAGATGGTACACACTGCACCACATTGCGCTCGTCGCCTTGAGACATAAAGTGTTAAGCTTCGTTACCCCAGTAATTACACTAGCTACAGCGCGCTTCAAACCGGAACACAGTAATGTTTGCTTACTATTTGTCGGCTGCAATAGTCACTGCGGTGGTACCCAGACGGTCTCCGGCAGCAGAGACCTACCACCTGGTGAAAAATACCTCAAACTGGTGCTGTTGAGATTTTCATTGAATGTCGTCTATCTACAATTCCGCCAAGCGATAAATAAAGAAGGAATTAAGATATTATCAGTTTCCTGGATGTATCTGTAACCATTTTTGTTATGATATAATTAAATATTAATTACAATTACATAATAATGTTTTTAATGTTAATAGTATTAACAATGTTTTATTTTATGATTGACTTTCTTTAAATGAATCCATCCCCGCTGCTGTGTTAGCGTGTTCCGCAATCACTTGTCTGTTTCCATCGAAAACCTCTTAACTGTTTTCGTAGCGCAGTGGTTCAGCGCTTACTTTCTAACACAGGGATTCCTGGTTCTATTCCATGGCCACACGTAGAGTTAGTGGTAGTTTTTTAAATACGCCTGGTTAGCTGGTATTATAAATCTGCCGCCATAACAGCATCGTTTAGTTCCGACTGTCGAAATATAAGAGTTGCAGTATTCTGGCTTAACCTATCTATCAATTTCGTTTTACGAATGGTTGATGTTTTCAATTGAAATAGATGAGCAAAGCCTCCGCTCCGTGATGGCGTGTCCGGTCCGGAAGCGGCGCATTCTTGTTCGAGTCGATCACGACACGAAAAAGGTTTTCTTACACATCAGTGGCTGAAGTAATCTAGATAATATTACCTGCGGCCGGACGGCGCGCGGAATACTAATCTACAATGACGGCATGGAGATTTACCTGTAACTAACTTAAAAATAACTTTGACATGTAACTTTACTATCCTCACAACATTGATCATAGCATAGTTTTTTTTATGAAGCTTTTGAAGACAGAGATGTGCATAGCGACTTCCAACCTTCAAGTTAAAATATAAACTATTTTATAAATGTACGACAAAGTAATATCATAACGTTTTACTAAAGACGTCTTTGCAATTAATATGCGTGTGTGTCTGCACAAGGTTTTGACATTTAGCATAATGATGAATACTGAATTAAATGAATGCGCAAACATGTCGATAAACGTTTAGTTTTTGTAACAAATTAATATTTTGTTTATAATAAAAATGTATACTTAAATATTATTAAAGTTCCCCGTTTCATTCGGTATTTTTTAATTTATGAACAGTTTCATTCATAATGTTACATACCCTGATGATATGAGGCCAATACTTAACTTAAATAACTTTTATTGTTTAATTAGCTTTAGGCGTTACCTATACAATACCGATATATCAAAACTAATTACAGATGGACACACTTTGCCCATACAGGAAAGCATGATAAGTATAATTTTAAAAATCTACCTTTCACTTACTACAAGCGAATCCTGGAATACCTCGGAGACGTTGCATAAAAAAACAAAAATAAAATGTAAGAAACCATTTAAAAACTGGTAGCCGGGATAATTATCAAACCTTCGTACCTTGGACCCTGTGACTAGAGGGGAACCGCCATCTCAATTTGAGACGTCAAATAAATGTTCTCAATAGAATTATAACCTTAGTTTGTAATTACGATGAAATCAAGGTGAGCAGTTGATCAATTAAAATAATCATGGCAAGCAAATAAACAAGGTGAGAAGCGATCACAACATTGTTGATCATTACAAGCAACTTAACTCACAAGTCTAATCGTCGATCAACTTAAAAATACATATCGACGGCTATATTACTATTTCCTAATGCAATCTCCTTGTGTCAAGTTTAAATGAAGTACGAGCGGAAGTATTCATGTTTTCTTATTTATACACAGAAAAGGAAGTATTCGTAATTAACGTTAGTTATATCCATTTCCATTAATTTATTCCTACTCATATTTTTATACAGTAGTAGTCAAAATAAACAAATATAAGATTGCTGGGCGCTTTAGTCATTTAGTATTAATAAGGGGATGAATCAAAGAAGAGTGTGATCTAGTAATCCAGGGTCAATGGAAACTGAGCCGACATCAGAGATCTTTGTGTTCTCACCAGCTAGCTTACGGGTTCGAGTTTGCATATATTTATGTTTTATTATTTCAACATTGAACTTTTCAATATTTCATGCTTGTTTGACATTGAGAAGTTTTTCTTGTAACAGATATATTTTGATATGGTTTACAATCATCGAGAATATTCGATTCCGCTTATATATTTTATGTTTCAAAACTGGTATTAATCCAAAGCTAAAAACTATTCTGTTGTGGATTAATATGTTTATGTAAATGACTTCGTGTTTTTATGTATTTGTCTATTTTGATAATACTCTAGTAGCTTATTAGAAAAAAAGTAACATAGTAAAGACTTTATTCTCATTAGCTGATAGATATGCTGCTGGGACAGGACACGGGTATCAAAGATCTCCACATCGGCAAATCCATCAGCTCTCGCCAGTTCAAAGATTCTTTTACGTAAGTCCAAGAATAGGACTAAGATAATGTAAGGCCCTGCCTGACGTAGGAGGGGAATAAAAGAGTTTTTGTGTTCGCGAGCTTTAAAGAAGGACCTTCATTGGTGTTCGTTGGACGATAAAAAGTGGTCTTGTTTATTGTCATAATATCCTACGATATCTTCTCAAGATTTCGGAATTCGTGAGAAAATACATTAATCATTTACTCGTATTAAAGACGCCTGTAGCAACCCGAAGCGTACTTATTAACTTAAACTTAGATAAACACATTTAATTGTAAACGTAATCAAAAACATTATGAGTAACCATTTAACGGCTCATTACATTTCGAGTGCGCATACATTTACTTTATACGTTTTTCAGTGAAATTGGTGACGGAAGTGTAATTCAGTTTTATAGTTTTCAGTGGTAAACTAGTTCAGCGCTCGGCTGCGTCCGCACTTAGAGATACGGGGACATTAGTGGGAGGGGTGGAGGGTGGCAGACGCATTACCTGACCAAAATTTGATATATTTAATAACAAACGATTAAGTTTGTCAAACAATTAAGTATGCGCTTGATTCATCTATGAATCTTCTCTAGTCGTCAATTTCATCAGGCGGCCGCGGGTGGTGAAGCGTTCCCGATCACATTACTGTAGTTGTCATCAGTTTGGTGACAGATTTATATTTTGAGGATGCATTTGTCAAGCAGATCCAAAGTAACGTTGGTCTTGATCTCGGGATCAATCCGGGGGCCGTCATGATACAAGACAAGTCAGCCGGTGTACCGTAAAGACGTGCTACAGTTTTGTTGCACTACATTTGACTGCACATTGTTACGTAAGTTTCCTCGGATTTTTGATTCACTAACTTCACTATTCAATTTTCAATATTCGCTTTTCATAACTGAAGAAGGCGTTGAGTGGAGCTCAGGGATTTCAGCGTGTAAGATTCATAACATTTCGCTGACGTTAAAAAGAAATTACTAATTTCACCAGATACAACACGCTTCAGACTGAAAAGCAGTAGTTTTTCTTGCAGCATCTACCCTCCATCCGTGCAGCTTGACGACCGGCAGTGGACATCATGCTGCAGCGTTGACATGTTTAACAGTTTAAAGTGAACAGTCGGTTATGTCTGTTACAAAATAAACGCGCGATGTATTTCTAGAAGTATTGCTGCATGGCAGTAAGGAGTTACATTTAAATGTCAGACAAAACGCTTAAGGGCTAGTAAACGACGCGCGGCCGCAGCGAGCAGACGCTCCATTAACATATATACATATACAAGGCATTTACATATACGCATTTAAATTATTTATAAACATTTTGTTCTCTTGCCGCGTTATATAAGGAAATTAGTATAGTTAAATATTCCTATTCAACTTAAACTAAATATTTTTGCACACAAAATATCCTGAAAAACGTAAGTATTTTTTTTTTATTTTATTATTGTATTATTAAACTAAGTTAAATGTTTAATCTTTACCGTTATATATAACTAGGATAGGAGAATAGAATTTATAGTAATGTGATCATATCACTATCGAATATTTCATAAAACACGAGCTACCTCACCGGTATATTGAATGCTTGTGTAGTGCCTGCGATCTCTTAATTATACAGCAGCGTGGTACAGGAGGTGATGGAGTACCTTTGATTTTATTGGCTACTCCTCGTTAAGTACAGTAATGTTTGCACAATACTTTTGTGTAACAAATATAAGCACTGCGTTGAACCCGCGCAGAACTTAATTTATTTATTTGGTCTGTCTACAAAAATACATGTATCAGTAATATTGTATACATTTCTTAAATTAGGCAATAAGCGACATGTACTCTCAATTACAGACAAATACTGCGTACATTGAGTATGGGTGCATAAACCGTATCAAGACAGGTGCTATAAACTTATATACATAGAAGAATGCTAGATGTCTGCGTCTGTGGGGGGATTTAATATCCTAACAATTTTTGATTTAAACACTGGCAATCTATCGTGAAATATATCAATAGAGTTGTCTTTTTTTATAAAATAGTTAAATAGCCTGCACATTCTAGGGTTCAGCGAATGGTGACCCAAATTCGATTTGTACGTTCTATTTTAACATTAGTAAAGCAGACAAACTAGACGGTCACCTGAAGTAAGTGATACACTTCAGGAACGATCGTTTTAAGTTAAAACTACAATCCGTCGTCCTCATTAGCAGACTCTTTGTAAGAGTTGAACAGAGTTTATAGTTAGTAGTATTTGAGCCGAGCAGGCGCTACAGCCCCCTTGGCGCAGCGGCTAACCTGCGTGCTTGATATCTCGTAACACCGACGTTCGATTCCGGTGCCACATTTCATTCAGTTTAGATGGTGACTAAGTACTTTTAAACCGGCCAATTGCACCATCTTCAGCCACGTTGTCAGTTAACATTTGAGATTCAGATCAAGCGGTCATCCTCTCTATACCAATGAAAATTTCGTAAGAGTACATAGATTTATATACAAGACTAGTATAATTATGTACAGACAGGAGCAAATATATACTTTCATGTTAAAATTGTAACGAAATTAGATTATAATGATTGATAATATACGGAAGATGAAATGCTACAGTGTAACCTCGGGGCAAGTTACAACAAATTGAATGATAAATAAAGAACCTTGTCCATGAAAAGCACATAAACGAGGCAGTTTTAATGGTAATCGGCCAACTGGCTGCGGCGATTAGTGTCCTCGAACAATTTGTGTATTTGTGCAGACGCGGCGCGACCTGCGTGAGAACGCGCACAAGGAAATGATAACCATCATCCGCTTACTTACAAGTTACATGATCATTTATAAATAACAACAACTGGTTTAGAATTATATCATAATTATTATTATTAAGAGCCATTGTTTGTGCAAGTTTATTTATTGTTTAGAAGCGTTATGACGATATCCATGGGTTTATGAAACATTCTCTGGCCGGCATATGTATTTGGAAGGAATTTTCAGCTGCCGGGAAATTTTCCGCTTTTAGATTTGTTTTCCACGATGCAATTTCTCTCAATACGTTTAACTGTAAGGATGTGTTTAGACAAAAATAACAATTTAAGGACATTATTAACCAACGACCGAGAAATTTCTAGATCCAGAGCAATAAAATGATATTCAATTGAACATGCATGAGTTTTATGTATAGATGATACTCCTCAAGAATATTTTTCCAAAGACATAGATCGCGAAAAACAAATAAAAAAATTAATTCCTATCCTAGGGATAAAATAGCATTACCCACTTCCCTTAGAATATCGTCTTAGTTTAAATGTGTCCAGTTTTAACCGGCAATTGAAATCCTAATTTATCCTGCTTTCTAAAAGTAATTTGTGTAAAATCGCCACCGTGGTGACCATAAAATTCCCCGCGACCTATTTGACAACAAATGTTAATTCATTATTTATTATAAGTTGAATTGAAGACGTATAACGCACTGTGTGTGTACAAAACGCTGTTAAATAATCTAAATTGTTTAGTTTACCTTGTGTCAGTTGGCTGCCTTCCGACGCTTGATAAAAATTTGCAAAAAAAAAGAAGTTTGCCAGTAGTAAGTTCAGTGCTAATCCAGCGGTAATACCTTTTCTACTAATCTGTGATAGTAAAACTGTTCAGGTTCATGAATAATGTTAGTTACAGTGACCACGTCGCCTATAATAATTTATTCCTGATTTCAGCTAAAGATGGACGTAATTGCGGAAGACGTTTACGACTTTGCATTTAAAGCCTTGTTCGGTGGAGTGAGTTGCGTGTGTCGTGTGCATTTGACAAGACTGTGTTTGGATTTGTTATTATTTTGCACCAATATTTATAAGTCAGATATCTTTACAGCTAGTACAGGAGTTTACCATTTAAAAACAATATAAAATTTGTAAATTTTCAAAGAATGTTTCGGAAGCGCGTCATGCATCCCGCAAGGATCTATGATAAGCCCTGAACTATTCCTATTTGTAAAATGAAATGGAAAGAGTATATTTGTTTAGTAATTGTTTTATTTATTAAGTGAAGTATTTGAGTGCACTTTGGTTTGAGTTTCGTTTTCTGCACCAAGTTTTTTTTTTTATTTTATTTGCCGCATGCTTTTAGCGCCTTCGAAGTTTTGTCTATTTCAATAAGTTTCAAGAGAGTATAAAGCTCCTTTGAGATGATCACACTTACGCTTATCAAAATTTATAATAAACTATTTTCATCACAGCTGCACCACAAAAAAAAAGTGCCAATCAAGACTTCAATGTCTCAAAAGCAGGCTGTCTACCATCGCGAATATCACTAAATATCATAATTATATTTGTGTAATCGGTCGGAGTGGAAATCTTTGCTGAAGGCTTGTGTCCAGCAGTGAGGAGTAGCAGGAGGAGTTTGATTACTATTATAAATATGGTACTACAATAGCGATGGGAACTTTTGATTCAATATCAGAAACATGTCAAAAAACCTATCACATAGTTCTTTATTCTTGAATTTTGTTCACAGGTTGTCGCGGGAATAAGCAATTTAGCGGTAAGTAATTATAAACAATTATGTTTTATTATTACTGTATAACATTTAAATAGTTAATATAGTATATAAATTTAATTAATAGTAAAATTATAATCATTATTTGAAAACTTGCAGAATATATTCGATATGAACCATATTGTCAGTTTGATGGTAACATACCTGACGCTGCTCAAGGCGTCCGGACAACAGGAGGGCAACCTGTTCGAAATCGTCGGCGAGGGCATACAGCAGCAGATCAGGCCCATCAAGCAGCCGATTGACGAATCCATCGCGTACATCGGCTCCAAGCAATGTGAGGATTACACATTAACAACAACTGTACATTAAAGTTTGTTGGATAGTATTCTGTGAATGCTAATAATTTTGTGCGCAGGTTATGATGTGGCAGTAGATAAAGAACAAATAACTCTGATTACAGAAAATAATGCATACAACACATTATTCCTAATTAAAAGCAAAGCGAATACGGTAATAACTGTGAACTTCCACGACCATTTCATGTGATATTCGGAATTATAACATTTTAATTGCTCAAAATATGTTCATAAAGCAACTTGGAAATTTTTTATAATATTTTTAACTCGGGAAGTATAACTTTATACGAATAAAAATTAAATACCGCAAACTTTCATAGATAATTAATATTAGGAATATCAAAATGGGTCACGTGACCTTACAACGACCAGCACTGGATATCACAAGACGTCCGTATACTGCGAGTTCTGCCGACTAATTAGTTTTTCTGTTTCATAGTCGATCGCAAGGACCCCGTTTTTAAAGTACCCGCAGGCGTGTCCGTCGCCGATGTATGGAGACTCCTTACAATATATACAACATTTATTTTTTTAGAATTACGTTTCCAACAATATTTTCTTCAATTGTAAATGAAGTGGATTCCATTAGCCGCTGAAACTTCGGGACAACTTAAACATATTAGTACCATACTGAAATTTGTCGTAGCCATTTCTGATTACTTAATTGAATAGTTAAGACGCCTGTGTATAACTTATGAATTCATGAGAATTATCTGGTTTAGGTGCTCATGTGAAGAAGTTGTTCGGAGTGTCGTACGAACAGATGGAAGGGGAGCGAGAACCGGATCTAGAAGCGCTGACTCTCTGGTTCAAAACCCGGTGAGTTTATTTTGTTGTTGATATTTTTTAATAACGGACATGGAAAGAAGCAAAAGGTAGTAAATGATCACCATTGTCTGTAATCAGCCGAAACAACATTTCTTTCTTCCAGATAATAATTCCTTTAATAGATTTGACGACAATCTGAAGTCTATAAGTAACATTTTTGTATTAATTTAACGTTGCGTGTTTACACAGATGCCATCTTTATACCAACCCAAAAATTTCAATGTCAATGAAAAAATTTGACGTCTGTTGATTTAATTTGGTCGTGTTTCTTAGTTGCTACGGGCTCGATGTTATTTAAGTAAATATCATAATTACATGACAGCCGAAAATTTAAAAAGCAATTAATTATTTGTAAAGATTCTCTTTTAGTGTTACGTATTATGAAGATTAAATCCGTATTCCTCAGGAGCAGCAGCACCGTGTACAACATAAGCGATGCCGCCGTGGCCATCACGCGGGCGCGGGCCTTCGACCCGCAGAGCAAGCTGATCATCTTCGTCCACGGTTTCACCGACGACCCTTCTAAGGACAGCTTCTCTGACATCAGCGACGCCTTCCTCAAGAGCGGTTCGCGCATACAATTATTTAATCATATGCTTAGTAACCCCTAGGCAGATACCAATTCCATCAGAAATCAAAAGTTTATACTTGCTCGTATCAATGCAGCGTCTCCGAAGAAGTAATATTGTATACAGGCAGAGACATTACGCAGTAATATTACATCTTTGCACACTACTGCTTGGTGGTGGTGTCTACATAAACACGTGAGGGTCGGGGTATTCGGAGCTCGCTCGCTACACCGAACACGGTCTCATTGTCACTTCACCTTACATAAAAATGAGTTTAAATGTTCATCGTCGTCTCTAATGTCAATTTAGATGTTAGCTCTCTGTAAGTTGTTAAATAAACACGCTCTTTAATTTTTCTCTTTTGTGCGTGGATAAAAATGTGTTTGTGCGCAGGTGAGGCCAGTGTGATCGCGCTGGACGGCAGCCCGCTGATCCGCTGGCTGTACCTGCGCTCGACCACATACGTGCGCTTCATGGGGCGGCGGCTGGGCGAGGTGCTCGCGGCGATGGTGGACGGTGAGTGCGGCGGGGGACAGCCTCGGTCGGGCCTTACCCTCGACTCTATACTAGATGCAACGTGAGGATAACCAGAAACCCAGCCAGAGCTGCTATATTAGCTGAACCTGTCGCCTTGCCGGACATAATCTACGAGATGTGGTAGCTGTGTTCAACCGCGACGCCTATTTGTTCCTCTTACATAACACAAACAGAGATGCGTTAAATTTACAGCACCTTTTTATACATAGAATCATTTAACAGACATTCCTATATACATTTTTTTTAATTAACTTTCAACAGACATTTTGAATATTGCTTAATAATTCAAGTTCATTCTATTTTTGTTTCTTATGTATACGAGTGTAAATACAGCGCGGTACGGAACTGTTTATTCAGCTGTAAAACTCGCAGTCGATTTTAATATTCTTTATCGCAATGTGTTGTATACGTGTTACTTACCAACGCTCGATATAGTACTTTTTTATATCGAGGATTGTCAACTTGTTTCATTACACAACAACGCGTTTTACCCGCAGGCGGCACGGACCCGGCTTCTATCCACATGGTCGGGCACAGCCTGGGCGCGCACATCTCGGGCTTCACGGGCAAGACGCTGCGCCGGCTGACGGGCAAGAGCATCGGCCGCATCTCGGCGCTGGACCCTGCCGGGCCTTGCTTCACGCACGTGGACGCCGACCTCAGGATCAAGGACACGGACGCGGACTTCGTGGACGCGACGCACACCGACAGCGGCGTGTACGGCCTGGCGGATGCCATTGGTGAGTCCGCTCGGTCCAACTCCATACAGTGGTTAACGAGCCGCGAGTGATGCCGCAGAATAAGACACAGCAGCAATCTCGCGGGGGGGTGCTTTTTCTTTTTTATACTACTATGAGACGAGACGAGCAAGACGTTCACATGATGGTAAGTGATACGCTTGTCCATGACAACGTGGTGCTAGTTAAGATGGTACACACTGCACCACATTGCGCTCGTCGTGAGACATAAGGTGTTAAGTCTCGTTACCCCAGTAATTACACTAGCTACAGCGCCCTTCAAACCGGAACACAGTAATGTTTGTACACCACTATTTGGCGGTTGAAATAGGAGCTGCGGTGGTACCCAAAAACTGTGGTGGCTTTATAATTAACATTATACTATTTTTGATTCTAATGTTTTGGGACAATGAAGATAATTTTAATAACAAGTAATGTGACGCCAGGGCACAAGGACTACTACCCGAACGGCGGCTCCGAGCAACCGGGCTGCCTGCCGCAGACGTGCAGCCATTCGCGCTCGTGGCAATACTTCACCGAGTCGGTGCTGGACCCCAGCGCGTTCCCCGCGCGCCGCTGCGACTCCTGGGAGGACTTTAAAAAGGGACACTGCGACGACGAGGTCAGGTAGGTCGCTGGATGCAGTCATGAACGGGTAGTATCACACCACGACGCAAGCATCGAGTAAATCAATAACCTTGTATTTGTTCGGAGTTAATACTAACACGATCACCCATTCACAACGACTCCAATTGTCTACACAGCTACATGGGCTTCGGGTCGCGGCCCGGCGCCCGCGGGAAGTACTACCTGCAGACCAGCTTCGTGTTCCCGTACGGGCGCGGCGCCGAAGGCCTGCAGTACCGCAAGCCGCCCAACCTGGTGCAGTCGATAGCGGCCGCGGTGCTCGGCTAGTGGCAGAGCGCCCCGCCCCGCAGCGCAGGAAGAGGAGGGAATCAACTTAGTTAAAACTATGTTCTATGCTCCTGCACAAAGCCGAACTCACATTTTGTAAAATCAAAACTTTATACTGTATATCGAGACTCCTTGAAGACTATTGTACTCTGCGCTCTCCACCTCCTCCATAACAATAAAACGCTAGTCAGGATGTTCATCGCATATTATTGCGATTCTCGTCTTGTGACATGAAGTAGTACGTCATTTGGAGATACTTTACTTCAAATCAAAACATAGTAATGTCTGCACACTGCCGCTTGTCAGCAGAAATATGCGTTGCGCCGCTACTCAGTAGCCTTAACTTGGTTTCAATATCTTTGTGTGTATTCAGCATTAAAACCAGATTACTTATCATTGACATGGGCGAGCAACCCTTTTCAACGGCGGATAAAAGTAAACAAAAAAATGTGTTTTTGAAACTAAAGTGGGTGTCACTTAAAATTAACAATGACACAAACGTCCCGCTGGTCACAGGTTGCCAGGCCCTGATTAAAAAAATTACAGCTAACAAGGAATTGCCTCGCCGTAGTCGACTATAGATTATGATATTTATTATTGTTACCCTTAAATACTATATATTATTATAATTGCTAGTCATTAGTAATATCGGCTACGAGTCGGCATGTCTTACGGGTCTCTTTATCATTATAACAATAATTCAAAACCGTTAATAAAACTATTGTAAGTAAAACAAAAGCATCTTTATTGTAATTCCTCTTACTGGATGACCACAACGCGTCACCGCCAAATAATACGGGCTCCGGGACATTAAAAAAATAAACATCTTCAATAAATATAAAATTAACACAGTGAGCTGCGGACGAAGGGAAAACGTTTACTTTGAGATATATAATAGTGAGGGTGAATACGCCGAAAAGATACCCTGCCTGGGGGGAAGGGTGTAAGTAAGAGTTTAGTCGAGATTTTTTTCCATTTAAACTCCCTCGGTGGTCGCCCACGGCTTTTGCAGAAATCACGCCATCTCCTTTCGAAATATTACCGCGGCTTGTACAACGACGTATTGTGATAACCTGTTTCAGCAGAGTCCCGCCCACTACCCCAACGGCCGAAGGCATTGCCCCCGTTTCCCCAACTCGTCCGCAACTATTGTTTGTAGATTAAAAATAATTCGACACTTGCCATTTAAATAGATCCATTAATAATAAAATGTTAAAAATATAATAAAAAACATATTTAAATATAAATCAATAGAGAAATAGAAACATTAAAATCAATTTCCGATTCAGAATCAGGGAAAACTTTGTTAAGAGTACTTAAATACTATACGGAGGCACAACGCAGTGCGCGTTGCGGTGAAACCTGAACCCGGTGCGCACGCGCGGCGCCACCTGCGGGCCGAGTGCAGCGTAGGCGCGGAATACGACTCGTTTATATTGTTACTCGAAGCGACGAGACGGGCAGCATGTCGTCTCGAGACAACATGCTAAGTCTCGTTACCCCAGTAATTTTACTCTTCGAACAGCAACGTTTGTACACTACTATTTGAGCGTAGTAACAGGCACGGCAACGGTACCTACTTCGTACCAATTTAGTGACCACGTGAAAATTTGTTCTTGTCGCTGTCATATAAAACATAACGGCGTCTCACATGCATAAACTTAAACTTAGACGGTGATTCAATGTTTCTATTGGTTATTTGGAGAGCCTGCGCGAACGCATCGGGTTATAATTTCACGGTACATACGGTCGTGGGATAGGCGCAGCTCTGTGGGCATCGAGGTAGACTTTTGTACACTTTGTTCGGGAAGTAGTTAAGTTATATGAATGTAAAGATTATAATCGGATGATGTAACAAATAAAGAGCAGGAGATTTTTTATTTGGCGAAGCGACGAGACGGTTCAAAGCATATTTATAGTGATATATATATCTCAAACATTCCGATCACTTCTTAGTGGTGAATATGAGAATGAGCACTACGTTCCGATCACTTAATCTGTTCCAACACATTCATTCGCCGCTAAAATCCTAGCGCGATGATTCTGGAACTTTAAGCGATGATGATATTATGTTCTAACCATATCCTCGTTATCAATTAGTAGTGTTGTAATAGGTGAACAGAAGGACTAGTGAAGAGTTCAGTTATCCATTGATAGCTTAATTACTGTTTATACAATGAGGGTCATATCCCTGGTGCCCAGCAGACGCCGGGCGCCTATCCGGACGCGCGATTAAATAGTGGCTATAAAGTAAATAGAGAGTGAACAGTGTGTCGCGAGCGCACTTCGCTGTGGAATGTCCAGTGCCCGTCGCGGCACCAGGTGCTGGCTGGGAGGCATACCGAGGGGTGGTGGTAGCGCGAGAAGTAAGTCAAGCTGGAAGGTCTAAAATTGTTTGTCTATGATTTTGTCAACAAAATCTTATACAACACTGGATTCAAACAGAATGCATCACTGCAGTAAGTTAACTATAGCAATTCTGTTTACTTACAATAAATGGGCGCTGCGGAAGTACACGCACAGGGCCGGAATGCATAATGAAACTTTGTAACTTAATTACATTCCGTCTTAACAACCCCCACCCCTCCCCTCTCAGTTGTACCGAAAGCACTTATCACTATACGAACGTTACATAAAAGTATATGTATGTCACCAAACCGCTCCGAAAGATCCGTAACATTTAAATATATATTGTGCACTTCAAAATAACCTTTTACCCTACACACCGATCAAGCTTTTCCACGGATACGACGATTCTCAAACTTTCGCCACTTGTTATAGACAGGTGTACCACAATTTGTACCGGGAGGTGCAGCAGTGAATGAGCACCGTTAGCGATTTATTTATTATATTGTTATTGTTTATTGTATGACCGCTGTATCAGTTCCGCCGTGCGGCGGGTCACCCATCAGTTAGGAGGCGCATCGATCGCTCCGCAAGCACAAGCCACGCTCACAGTCTGCTTAAATAATAGCACCTTATGGTGTAATATAGCAACATTTATATAAATATACCTTCTCAAACTCCGTGACCTTATTCTTTTAAAATCGCTTAAGGCAAAGTTGCGTCGCTTCCCGGGCGGACGCGAGCTGATCGTTTTGTTTGTTTTTTTGTTAATTCTAAACCGGTGGTCATCGTCGGGACGTTAAACTACGAACGTTAAAGCTACCCCGTTTTAAAACAATATTCAGAGAGTGGAACACTTTCGCTATGGCAACGTTCACGAAGCTGGTTTTGTCTTAACCTAACCGCGTTTATATAAAAAAATAACTGTCCCTTTGACACGTTCAAGCGAGCGCCATTATTTGCCCAACTGTGGGGCTCGTAAGAACGCGTGTTATTTCACGTTGTGAAGTTTATAATCGAAAGATAAAAACAGGCGTGCAGTTCCAACCGTTCCATTAGACGGCGCACGGAGGCGTCAACGTGTCAAAAAGAGCGTACGGGTGCGTCCTTCCACATGTACATATACAATATAAATGAACCAACATCTAGCTCGATACGATACGTTATAATTAAATAACTTAACTATAATATACGCAGCGTACGGCGCGCCGCAAAGCAATCCGCCATCCCGCTGCCCCGTTCGTAACAACGTATAATAATTGGTCGTTGCGTCGCCGCGCGTGGTGCAGCGCCGCCGCCATTTTGTACGCGGCGAGACAAGATGGCGGCTCCGCACGGGCGACTTACGGCTGCGTGCTCTGCTGCTGGATCTCGATCTTCTCCACCGTCATGTCGGGGTTCATAGCCGTGGCCTCCTGTTGGGGGGTGAGGTATTAGTTAACAATAAAAGTAATATAGTATATTACACTTTTTAATACTGTAGCGAGTCGTAGGGCATTAAATCTAAGAGAAAGGCGCGCACAATGTTATGTTAATAGCGCTTTGCCTGGCACCTTTATTATGTGAATAACATGATGCATCGCGTGTTTTTTGATGCTAAATTGTGTGAATAATTGTACAAATCTTTTTATGAGCTCATATATATGTGTGGGTACCTGAATAGCCTCGGCAAGGGCCCGGTCGTGGTCGATGGGGTCGCCGTCCGACTGTATGGTGATCTTCTGCTCCACGCGCGTCTCCACCACCCCGTTGCGTTCCGTTTTGTACTATGGAACAGTTTTATAACATGAGAGCATCGCCATGTAAAAAATAAACTGAATCATCTGAAGAACCAGATTTTGTCTCTGGATTGTTTGAATCAGGTGAACACTTACAGTGATGGTCTCGACGGTCCGCGTCTTGGAGCTGATGGTCTGGGAAGAGACCACTTCGCCCTCCGACTCGCCTTCTACGTTAGTCTCCGTTATCTGCGGACCCGTGCTCGTCTGGAATTTAAACAGGAATCAATCAGCCAAGGTTTGAAGATGTGTCTATTTCCTAGAATAAGAATATTTAGAAAACCTGGTCATTATTGTTTTTTTTTTGGCAATCTCGAAGCATTGCGAGTAGGTCACAGTTATGCCTATATACTCGTATGTATGTATTATCTTACCCTGGCGGTTGTGCCGTGGATCATGCTTCCGAACGGTGCGTTACCCATCACCGTGCTGGTGGTGGTCGTCTTGTAAGAGCCGGGCTCCTGCATAACAAAACACATTTTACTAATAGTTCACATTTCCTCGTACAAACCGCTCACGCCGATTGTCTTTCGAATTATAAGAAGACCAATTAAAAGGTTCGTCTAGTGTTTTTTTTAATTTCAATAAAGTTCAGGGTGACACGTTCACCTGATGGTATGAGACGAGCCTGCTCTTTACAATGGTTCCGCTAGCTAAGATCATATACACCACAATGAGCTCGTCGCATAGAAACAAAACGTCAGTCTCGTGACCCCAGTTAATTCACTAACTCTAGCGCCCTTCACAACGGAGCACGTTAATGTTTGTACATTACTGTTTGACTGCAGAAATAGGGGATGGTACCTAGGTAGAACGGTCTCTGATAACAGAGTCCTGCCACCAGTATGATAATAAAACAGTTTCCTCTTACCTCGGAATCATGATTAGCCGATGATTTTGTTTAATATTATTCAAAGCTACCTCTCTATGGATTGATTTCTAAGTAATATGTAATAAGAGAATATGAAACTACAAGTAACGAAGTAAGATAATTCAACAACGCACAATGCAAACACATTCTCTATCTCTAACGTCTCATGCAAACGAGAGATGCATTGCAATGTCCAGTTTAGAAGCGTCCTCCATTTTAATCGTGTGCAGTGAACACAACTAAAATATAGAACAACTTCATATGACTTTAGTATAGGTCGTAACAAAACAGATTGATTTTCACAGAAATTTTAATAAAGAATAAATTAATAATAATGAAAAGTAAAGTTGTTCGTTATCTTAAAGCTTTTGTGTACGACTGAAATACTAAAATCTGTATTTACGACTAAGAACAAAATCTCGCATTCCAATCTAAGTCATGCCACGAGCACATCACTAGGACATCGTTCAAACTATACAATAATTCTCACTCACGGGTACCATTTACATTCGCTGCACGGTGACATTTCCTAGAAACTGCAGAACCATTAGTTACACCATGAAAGTTGAGCATTTCTCAGCAGCAGGACGTGTGATGTGGAAAGGATTTATCTCTGTACCGAGAGGGAAACGTATCCGTTGTGTAATCTTGAATTTAACTGCGAGTCGATGGCAAACCCAAGCATGTATTTAAAAATAAACATTGCAACATAATTAAGTTAAAAACGGTAAGAGCCAAGAGATAAAAAAGTCTTTTTTTACGATACAAAGTTAGTTCGTTTTAACGGTTTAACGATACACAGACATTAAATACATTACATTACTACTAGTTCAAGTTTTTGGTGTATGCAGTTAATAAAAAGTAATAAAGTTTATAAACAGCTCAACTAAGTTATACTCTGTTATATCTTCTCTTATTGCGAAATAACAAAAGTAACGTATAATTATTCGCCACTGGATCCGGCTGATCGCAGCTCAGGCCGCGCGCCACAGAGACACACCCTCCCGGTAGCCAGGTACTCACGGTCACGTAGTAGACGCCCTCCGCGCCCTCCCCGCCCTCCTCGAAGTCGATCGGCGTGCCGGAGTCGCCGCTGCTCAGCGAGCTCTCCGAGCCGCGTCTAGTCAGCTGCGCGCGGGTTCGATCCCGTAACGGTGAAGGTGGATGGAAAGGTCGTTATGCACCCAAATTAATTCAAACGACAGAACAGGTTAAATAGATGACGTGCGTCAGTAAATCACAAATGGAATGAAAAAGTAATGTATAGCATTGACTCTGTTACAGGATACAGTTAAAGTTAGAGTGAATATGGAAACAGAACAATGTTCAGTTACCCCGGCGCTCACTACAATCGGTGCGATCGCGGTGAGCGCGGCGTGAGGGCCGGTGGCGGCGCGTCGCGACGGTGCACCATTCAAATGCAAACAGAAATGTAAATATGGTGGCATGCTAATGGCAAGTGGATCGACGTTTTACCTGATCGCCGGTGGTGACCATCGTTTTGACCTGCTGCGTTAGCACACGTTGCTCCTGCCTCGTGGCAGAGGAAGTGAGTGTGTGCGCGACGGTCTTCTCCTCCATCTGCTGCGTCTTCGCTTTCGTGTCGAGGTCGTGGTGGGTGGTGGCCGTGCGCGTGGTGACCGCGCGCGCCGTTACGTACGGACTCTTTCCCTCGGGCTCTAAGCTTTCCGCCTACGGTTAACGCACAAACTAGCATGCAATCACTATGTACAGGTGTGAGGTGCGGCCGGCCAGCGCAGGCGGTCGTGTGGGCTGGTACGTTACGTTAGCATTCACAAAAACAACAAAAACGAGGCGCCCGCTCGGCGGATGAAAGGAAATAAATTAATTGAAAAAACAACATTTAAAACGATAGGTTGGTGGTAAACTGCCTTGTTACTGGTATGGTAATTAGTCAACGTAACGAACCTTATTGGTGTGGGTCGAGAAGGTCACCTCCCCGGTGCCCAGATTCTCGACCTCCTGCTCCACGTTATGCGTCACTCCCTCGTCGTTCTTAGTGAGGAGTTGCTTGGTGGTGGTCTTGACGACCACCGGCGGGGTGGGGGTCTTCTTCGATCGCTGCGAAACCGGGATCTTTGAGGACAGGGGGGTACTGGACGAGACGTATCCCTGGTGCCGTATGTGCTCGCTCGTCGTGTACTCGGTGAAGGTCTTGGGTTCGTCGCCGCGCGTCGGGCTCTCGTCCTTGCCGAACGTGGAGAATTTGTGCGTGTTGACGGTCTGGATGTCGATGTTGGCGGGCAGGTCCTGCGTCTCCTTCTCGATCGTGTAGTTGCCGCTCTTGTCCTCGAAGTGCGAGGGGTCTATTTGCGAGTAGTGCAGTATCAGCTGGCCGGTGACCGGGTCCCGCACTGCCGTGCTCGGGTCTATGTCGTCCGTGTCCGGGTCTATGTCGCCGTACTCGGTCTTTATCCTGCCGGTCACTGGGTCGATTTTGCCGGACAACGTCATAGTTTGCGTCACCGTTGTCCGCGCGCCTTTGAGTCGTGGGTCATCCGGGTCCACGTCGATCGTTTCCCCGGTGATCGGATCAATGATTTGGTAAAGGTAGACAGTTTTAGTTGTGATTATTCTGCCGGTTGTTTCATCTATAGTGCACTCCCGTGGGTCCACTTCCTTTACGCGGCCCTTCTCGTCTTTTTGTGTTATAACGAAAATCTTTACTATAATTAACCTACCGGTTCTCGGGTCGATCTTACCCAACTTGGTGTAGATTTCTCCGGATCCAGGGTCTACTTGCGACGCTGAATAGAGGGGCTGATTATCATCGTCAACTTCTCCAGTGGCTGTGTAAATTTGTCCGTTAACAGGATCTATTTTGATAAGTGTTTTGTCGACTTCTGTTGTCCTTACAATAGTTCCCGTTTTCGGATCAAGACGCCCGTAAACTGTGATGATATAACCGGTAACGGGGTCTATTTGTCCTGCAGTGTAAAGAACTTCCCCAGTTTGTGGATCTTTCGGTCCAGCTATCCAGATTTGGTTAGTTTTCGGATCGACTTTGACATTTCTAGGGTCGTTTGATACGATTTGTTTGCCGGAAACAGGATCCACCTTATTTCGGATAATCCGTAAACAGATTAACCTACCGATATCTTTGTCGGGTTTACCAGATTTGGGATTTACTTGACCGCTCCTAAGAAGGAACTGTCCGGTAAGTGGGTCGATGTTGAGTTCCTTGCTTTCAAATTTACCAGTTTTAGGATCATTATAAGTAACAGTACCTTTCAACAGGTCGATCTGACCATACTTTGTATCGATCTTGTTATTGTCGGGATTGAATTGTCCCGTTGTACTTTCAATGACGGAATGTTTTGGTTCTATTATTCCTCTCTTGGAATCAACTTTACCAACAAATGTGGTCACCTCCACAACAGGGTCGATGTGAGTTCCCACGACAAGTACTTGACCAAGTTTAGGATCAAGTTTACCCGATTTCTGATCAACGACGCCTGTGATTGTAATCTGGCCGTTATTTTCATCAATATTCACTGATTTAGTGTCTTGTGCTCCAGAGGTGTCAGTCACGAAAATAACACCATTTGATGGATCAATTACACCATACTTGGTTGAAATATGACCAGTCTCTGCGTCAACTTTACCTTTAGTATGTTCCACAGAACCGCTTTCAATATTCACCTTACCAGTTCTCGGATCAATCGGTCCGGTTATTGTAGTTATTTCTACAAGAGGATCATCTTGCTTGGCAATACTTAGTATCATGCCCAAGTTAGGATCTGGTTTACCAGTTTTCGGATCTACTGCGCCAGATGGTATAAATATTTGACCAGTTTCGGGTAATACGGAACCGCCTTTGGTCTTTCTTTGGCCGGAGGAATCTGTAACGACTATACTACCGTTATTAGAGTCGAGAACACCATACTTAGTTTCAATTTGTCCATTCGGATCTAGAATGCCAGTTATGTGTTCAACTTCTGCTGAGCTTAAATCAGGTTTTTTGGTTTTAGGATCGACTCTAGTAAATATAACCATTATTTTAACAATCTTCCTCTTAGGCGGTGCGGGAGGTGCGCCTGTAGGCTTGACTGGAGGTAGTTTTGGGACTGGTGATACTGATGTTATAGGAGAAGCTTTCTGTGCTTGACTGCTAATGGGTGATGAAGTTCTTACTGGCGATTTTAGCGGCGTCTGAATAGATGTTTGAGTAGGAATCTTAACGGGAGAAACAATTTGCTTAGCTGGGGAGACACTTGCTCTTTGCGTTACAGGTGCTGTTTTAGATAATACGTTTTGTTTGTCAACGATCGCTAGTTGCTGAGCAAATGAAGGTTCAAGTTTTCCTGTAGAGGGGTCTACCACTGTCGTTGTTATTATAAAGTTCCCAGTTAGCGGATCAATTTCTGCTTGTTTTAACTCCTGTTTTCCAGTGATAGGATCTTTATACAGTATTTGCCCCGATCTGGGATCTATAATACCGAAATCAGTATGAATTTTACCGTCTTCAACACTGACATAACCTTTGGATGCTTCGACGGATCCCGCGGCAGCGTCTACAGATTTTGTTCTTGGGTCATATTTACCCGTAATAATTACAAGACGTATTTCGCCTTTAGCAACTGGTTTGGTGAAAGGCACAACTTTTTTGTTTACAATACTGTATTGCTGGGCCATTGTCGAATCAACTTTGCCAGTCCGCGGGTCAACAACTTGGTTTGTTATTAGCAAATACCCAGTTGTTGGATCGAAGTTCCCTTTTTTAACATCTTTCTTACCAGTTATCGGATCAATAAATGTTACTTCACCAGAAGCAGTATCAATTGTGCCAATTTCCGAAGTTATTTTACCATCAGGTGTAACCACAGCGTTAACAGTGTCCACAAATCCTTGATTTGGATCGATCTTCTTCGTCCTTGGATCATACTTAGTGGTAATTATAACTAAATGTATTTCTCTTTGGATTGGTATGGTATCTTTATCAACAATGCACAAATGTTGAGCAAGAGTAGAGTCGATTTTCCCTGTATTTGGATCTATAACTCCAGACGTAAGAATTAAATGACCAGTTTTAGGATCCGCGACAGCATGTTTGATTTCAGTTTTACCCGTTTTCGGATCAACTTGTTCAATTTTACCCGTATTAGGATCGACAACACCGTAATTGGTATGTATTCTTCCATCAGCCGCTATGACTCCTCGTGAGGTTTCAACGTGTCCATTAGGGTTATCTAACTTTTTGTTCTTCGAGTCATACTTGCCTGTGATCACTACTAGCTGTATTTCTCTACCAGGAACAGTATCAAAAGTATCTTTTGGTTTCTCAACAACACTTAATTGTTGTCCTAGAGTAGGATCCACATTCCCTGTGAGTGGGTCTGTGACGCCCGCTGTAAGCAACAGATTTTTGGTTTTGTGATCTACTGATGCTTTTTTTACATCTATTTTCCTAGTAATAGGATCAATGTAAGTAAGTTGTCCAGTCACTGGATCAATAACTCCAATATCCGTATAAATTTTTTCGTCAACGCCTACAGTGCCTGGAATCGTATCAACGTGTGGGTTAGAAAGATCTAATTTCTTATTCTTGGGGTCATACTTCGTTGTTATTACTACTAAATTAACGTATCTGCCAGGTACACGTTTTGATGAATCTTTATCAACCACGCACCATTGCTGTGCAAGAGACGAATCTGTTTTACCAGTTTTAGGATCTACCACACCGGTAGAAAGAATGAAATGTCCTGTTTTCTTATCAACACTGGCCTGTAATGTTTCATGTTTACCAGTTTTGGGATCAGTTTGTTCAATTTTCCCGGTTTTCGGATCCAGGACAACATTGTTGCAATATATTTTTCCGTCATTTGAAATAAGGGCAGGTAAATTTTGCACTTGGCCATTAGGGTTGTCCAGTTTTTTATTTTTAGAATCATATTTACTAGTGATAACTACAAGTCGCACTTCTTTTCCTACCAGTTCTGTGGGCACGTTATCGGTAGATTTGCTTACAATAGACAGTTGTTGTGCTAAATCTGAGTTGACTTTACCTGTATGTGGATCAATAACTCCGGACGTTAAAAGCAAATTTCCAGTTTTACCATCAACTGTTGCTCTTTTTACATCCTGCTTGCCTGTTGTTAGGTCTACAGTTGTTATTTCACCAGTATTGGGATCGACAGTACCGAATTCTGTATAAACTTTATTGTCATCCTTAATTATTCCAGGAACAGAGTCAACGTGAGCATCTGTAAGATCCATCTTTTTATGCTTAACGTCATATTTGGAGGTTATTATAACTAAATTCACATGCTTTTCAGGGGTGCTTTGAAGTTTACCTTTTTCTACAACAGACCATTGTTGAGCAAGAGAGGAATCTGTCTTCCCTGTCTTCGGATCAATAATACCAGTAGCAAGAATAAAGTATCCGGTTTTGGGGTCCGCAGCAGTCTGTTTAATTTCTTGTCTCCCTGTTACAGTATCGAAATGTTCTACTTTACCTGTTTTCGGATCTAGAATACCAAAATTGGAATGAACTTTACCATCAGAAGATACAATAGCTCTCGATACATCGACCTGCCCGTTAGGGTTGTCTAATCTTTTATTCTTAGCGTCGTATTTATTCGTAATAACTACTAGTTGAACTTCTTTACCAGGTACAACCGCGAAGGTGTCTTTAGGTGTGTTAACAATGCTGTATTGCTGACCTAATGTGTTATCAAGCTGTCCACTACGAATATCAATAACACCTGAAGTTAATAACAAGTTACCCGTTTTACTATCAATTGTTGCTTTTTTAATTTCTTGTTTGCCTGTGACAGGATCTGCTACAGTAATCTGACCTGTGCTTGGTTCAATTACTCCAAATTCAGTATAAACTTTGTCATCGGTACCTATTGTTCCAGGATAGGTGTTTACGTAGGAAGTAGACAAGTCCAATTTTTTTGTTTTAGGTTCATATTTAGCTGTAACAACTACTAAGTTCACTCGTCTTTCAGGTATTCCTTTCGGTGCATCTTTATCAACGACATTTAACTGTTGAGCGAGTGATGAATCAATTTTACCAGTTTTCGGATCGATTACGCCCGAAGTCAAGATGAAACTACCTGTTTTTGAATCTACAGCAGCCTGCTTAGAATCACGCTTCCCCGTCTTTTTATCTGTGAAGTGAATTTTTCCCGTGTTAGGATCTATTATACCAAAATTCGAGTGGACTTTGCTGTCTTTATCGCTAATTAATCCTTGAGATATCTCAACGAATCCGTTCGGTGTATCCAATTTTTTATTCTTTGTGTCATATTTACTAGTAATGGCTATAACTTGGACGTCTTTACCCGGAACAGAAGCAAAAGTAGATATTGGTTTATCAACGATGCTGTATTGTTGTCCCAACGTTGTATCAAGTTGTCCAGTTCGTGGATCAATAACACCGGAGAGTAAGAGGATATTGCCAGTCTTTGTATCAACTGTGGCATGTTTGACTTCCTGTTTACCCGTCTTCGTATCGGTAACTTGGATGTCGCCAGTTCTTGGATCTATTATACCATATTCCGAATATATTTTGCCGTCGGCACCACTTAGAACTCCTTTAATGGAGTCAACGTGAGCAAATGTTGGCTCCAGTTTCTTATTTCTGATGTCATATTTACTTGTTATTACTACTAACCTAACTTCCCTATTGATTTTCGTCGCATCCTTCTCTACTATACTGAACTGTTGTCCAAGAGATGAATCAATTTTTCCCGATTTTGGATCCACAACTCCTGTTGTCACTAAAACATTTCCGGTCTTCTGATCAACATATGCCTGTTTTGGATCTTGCTTTCCAGTTTTCGGGTCAATGTAATCTATTTTTCCTGTTCGGGGGTTGATGAGGCCATAGTTAGAATACACCGTGCCATCGGATGCAACAACAGCTTTAGAGACGTCTACATGGCCATGTGTGGGATCAAGTTTCTTATGTTTCCCGTCGTACTTGCTTGTTATTACAACTAAATCAACTTCTCTGCCCTGTTTAGCACCAACTTTATCTTCAGATTTTTCAACGAAACAATATTGCTGTGCTAAAGCGGGGTCAACTTTTCCGGTTTTTGGATCAATAACGCCGGATGTAAACAAAATGTGGCCGGATTTAGAATCAACATGACCATTTTTAACTTCTTGTTTACCAGTAGATAGATCAGTAAAGTTCACTTGACCCGACTTAGTATTTATTACCTCTGTTTCCGTTTGAATTTTGCCGTTAGTTCTATTTAATACACCTTTAGTAACAAATATAGTTCCGTTGGCATCATCAAGTTTCTTTGTTTTAGGATTGTATCGACCTGTTATAATGACAATCTGTATTTCATTCTCTTTTTTTGTCATTGGTACAGCTGCTGCTACGGGTACTTCGTGATGTGCTCTCTCGGCATCTAATAGAGCAAGAGTTGGATCAATTAGATGTTTAGGACCCCTTGCCTGTTCCTTTAATGCAGCTGACTGCACATAATCAATACCTGGTGTTTTCAGTTTATTTAAATCGTCAGGCGTTTTTCGTTTTTCCGCACTCTCTGCTACCTTTTTATCTTCACCAGGAGCATAATTGAAGGCGAGCCCTGCTTTTCTAGTCGTTGGACTCTGACTTTCATCAAGATTTCTTTGCTTCTCATCAGAAATCGGCTCCTTTTCATAACTGAAAGCACCTTGTATAAAGGGTTTATTGCGAGATGGACTTTTTTCTGTATCTGTATATTCGTAAGGTTTAGTAAAGCTAGGTTTACTGTCTTTGACCGGGCTTTTATCGACAGAACTGTCCAAATTAGAACTATCTTTTGACGTGTCGAGTACGGCGACTTTTGCTTTAGGGTCCTTCAGTTTCTTGTCTCTGTCTTTAGGAGACTTGTCTTTGGGAGATTTGTCTCTGGATTTCGGCGATTTGTCTCTAGATTTTGGCGATTTATCTTTAGGCGATTTCTCTTCTTTTGGCGATTTCTCTTTTCTGCCGCCAAAGAGACCGAAGCCACCCGCCTGTATGTAGATCGGATTAAAAGGAGAGGAGGGAATAAAAGAAAAACAACACAGTGATAAAATAATCGTAGAAATTAAATTATAAATTTGACATTTAAATATGTTGTGTCTTGGTATTTTCAAAGAAATTAATACGATAAAGTGTGAAAGAACAAAAATGCAAGATTCCAATGCATGCTTGCTCTATTTGCGTATCTAACATATATATTTACAGAGACATTGTATAATACACAAACAACTACATTCGGACGAAATCCCACTGCTGGGTTGAGTGAAAAACTGACCTTATCTACCATTCTCGCTTGTTGCAGTGAACAAAACAAGTGTGTTTGGCTAATGTTGAAGACTCACCTTTGACTTTTTGGGGGTTTCCACGTTGTTGGTGATCCCGGGGTCGCTCGTTGTGTCCGTACCTATGAACGTGTTAATAATCAATTATAATGGTGAAAGTGCTGGTATTGATGATATGCTTATGTTTACTTCATCATTTTTGTACTTGCTTTAACTGGTTTCATGGTTGAGCGCAATTAAACGATTGCCCCGTAACACGGAGGTCCCATAGTAGACTCCAAGGCCACATATTGTCAAATTTGGTCAAACACTTATAAGGTAAATAAAAAAAAATGCTGAGCTAGTTACAAAGTCAAAATAGAAAAGGTAATAATGATAAAAATTTCTTGTGTTTGAAACTAAAGTTCTCAGCAGGTATTACATGAAAATAGATCATTCGTTGGGCCTGCGTTCTTTTTAACACATATTATAAAAGATGCTCGACAATAGTTAATAGCTAACCATTTTCCGCAGGCTTCCTCTCGGCCAATTTCTTTTCTTCTTTCGGCGGCGCAGTGGGCATCACCTTAACCGCTCCCGGTGGCGGCTTCTGAAACGATATAGTCCCGTATAAATACAATACACTTACACAATTTGGTTGTCCTTGCTAAAATCTTAATTTAAATGACTATTGTAAAAACTAGCTAAAAGTAAAAACACAAAATGTAAATTTTAATAATAAAGCCAAAGTCGCCCTTAAGTAAATTATCTCTAAGTATTTTAACAGGCGTGCAAACAAACAGACTACTTAGTAGTACTACATGTGCATTTTAAAAATTATCTACTTCCCATGTCTCAGCCTACACAAAAGATAATATTTAAACACTAAAGGGTGTCTACATCGATATATCTAAGATTACGATGTTCTGGCATGTGGTCGAAAATTAATAATCACTTATTGATGAAATAATAACGTTTTACGCTAAATCGTTTATTTGCTTATTGCATTGAGATGAGCTTAAGAGTTCATTCATGTTAAGAGTCAGCGGTACACCATAAGATACGTTGATACCTAACTACCGCTTTATTAGATGAGATGCTTTGTTACAATCTTGGTACACAAATTATTTGGTTTTCCATATTCATAATAATTACAAAAAACAATTGATCATTTACAATACTATATCAAAAATCGTAGAGATTTCTGTACACAATATAAACAAAGAACTACGCCCAGAATTCGGTTAAGCAAATCAAAAGTAGCAAATGCCCAAAGGTAGAACCTCTAAACATTTCTAACCCCCCGTATTCGTATCAAAGCGGTGTACAGTAACATGTGTATGGAGGCACCTTCTCCAGGCGCTCGGCGAGGTACTCCCCCTCGAGGGAGCTGGCGGAGGAGGCGCTCGCGGTCCCCCCGGAGCGGCGACGCAACTGATCCGAGCGGCATGCGACACGGACAAGGGTTAATGGGCCGTCGGGAGCACAGTACCGCTACCTCACTCCACGAGCTACCATCAGGCATCCGATACGCGGCAGCTACACCGGCGGAACCCGGCGGCGTGTACGGCCAAAGCCGGAAGATTTATTGGGCTCACTTGTATGCAATCATTTTATTAGCTAATAATTCCTCATTAGCATTATCATATCATCAATTAGACGTTCGTTTTATGGCGGTGTAGAGCGACGCCGGGCTCGGCGGAAAGCAATGTTCAGCGAGAGAAAAGAAATTGTTTTTTTTTTTCAGAGGTTTCTTAATATACTAACATGCTTCAAATTTGTTTATTGATACTAATATATTTGAAATGGCTAATTAAAATTGTTCGTGTAGAACCTCGTATATCTAGAACGGTAGTGCACTCCGGTGACGGCTCGACAAGCATAACAATGTATGTGGTGAAGTCACCACGTGGGGACGGTACTACTACACGAATGTTACCACTAACTTCGCTCGTGTACAATGAATATATGGAATCTCTTTTTGTTTGAAACCGTCAGTACTCAACCTTAACGTGTAATTGCCTTACGTAGTACGTATTATAATTATTTACAAATTGTAGTTCACATATAACAAAAGGACAGATGAAAGAGGAGTGCATGCAACAGAAATGTGAACGTTCTGCTAGATGAGCGAGGTTAGTGCAATGGATAAAAAATATGTGAATATTAATGGATGTGAGAAAGAGGGTGTGCGTTTAAAATGTGTAAATAGTGAGTTGATGGTTGATAGAAGGGAACGGAAGAAGACACGTGTAGACCCAACATGAAGTGCGACCGGAGGGAGATGATGTTTGTGTATATGGCTCTGTTTATATATCGCTTCAGAAAAGAAAATCTAATTAATTTAGCATACTATTTTTTAACATTGAAAAGGTTGAGTACCGATGTAGTAGTATCATGGAATATATTAATAATGATTACAGCATAAAGTACAAAGACAAACTTTTGGTTCAATTTAAATAAAAATAACTACTTATGATTATATTGTTGACAGTTCATGTTGAAAATAACGATTGTGTATAGATGTCAAGATGTTCGCGCACATTCCGGCGGCAAGCGCTGCGTGCAGGTACGAGAGGAACCGACAGCAGTACCGAGCCAAAGCTGTAATACGGTAACGTTATATTCGGGTTCAAGCGGGCTAAATATGTAAATAGTGAGTTGATGGTTGATAGAAGGGAACGGAAGAAGACACGTGTAGACCCAACATGAAGTGCGGAGATGATGTTTGTGTATATGGCTCTGTTTATATATCGCTTCAGAAAAGAAAATCTAATTAATTTTGTATACTATTTTTTAACATTGAAAAGGTTGAGTACCGATGTAGTAGTATCATGGAAGATATTAATAATGATTACAGCATAAAGTACAAAGACAAACTTTTGGTTCAATTTAAATAAAAATAACTACTTATGATTATATTGTCGACAGTTCATGTTGAAAATAACGATTGTGTATAGATGTCAAGATGTTCGCGCACATTCCGGCGGCAAGCGCTGCGTGCAGGTACGAGAGGAACCGACAGCGGTACCGAGCCAAAGCGGTAATACGGTAACGTTATAATCTGGTTCAAGCGGGCTAAATATGTAAATAGTTGGATATAACAAATGTTATCGTCGATTTCTCAATGGTACGTGCAGATGTAACTCGAACTCAAAAAGGAGTGTCATAATTGTAACGTTGTCCGAAACAGCTAAACTAGTTATTGTCTTTTTCTTTGGCGATGTGTTCACTTGTATGAGTTTTATGTTTGCGTGTTGGTCCGAGTGTCCAGTACACGTAGTAATGTGGATGCTGGTAACGTACCTTGTCCTTGACGGTGGGGCGCGGCGCCGGCTGCGGCGGCATCGTGTGACGTTTGGCCGCGTCGGGCGGCATCGCCTCGTCCTTGTCGCCGGCCGCCAGCGCTGCGGCAGGGGAAAGTAAATACATTATAAAATACTTGCGCTTTCAAATTAATTACCATCTCTATAGTAAATAACACGCTAAATGGTTTACATTTTTATAACACCTCTGCTTTTAAACAAGTAAGCGCATACGATAATAATATTTACCTATTCTTAAGTGACACGCCTGGTTATATAGCGATGTTAGTCATAATTTACAACAAAGTATTTGATGACATTATCATAACGGACCTCAAAATTACCTAAGCACGTAATAGATGGAGCGAGGGTGAGGTCATGGTCCTTCTTACCACTCGCACTTTCGTGTGCTCCAGCAAAACAGAAAAGCTTCGACGGGTAGGCTTGGTGGGGGAATAGACTACAGAGCCGCCCTATAACTACATAATAGTAATGGCATAACAGTAGTGAGCATATCAGTCTGTCTGTGAGTGTGTGTGTGTGGCGTATGTTGCGATACAGTGCGGTCTGCGGTCTAGTTTACTGGAATCGGGATTGCGTTAGTAAGTAACGAATATTATAGGTTCACTCACTTGACTATGTTTACGTGTGATCACTTTTCTTAACAACGGATCGAAATTAATTTGTTGACAACCCGTGAGTTACTCACAACATAAGTGTAAGCAGTATCTATTAAGGTATTACACCGTCTATAACACTCTTCGAAGTGGAACCTGAGTCTACCAAGTGTCTTAGACCTCAGAGGCCCGCCCGCAAGGAGTGTTAATAACACGTTTATACGTCTTTCACAATTCGGCTCCAGGGGTGTGTATTGTTACAATCTCATCGTTATATATTAATACAAAGTGAACTGTATTACAGTATGCTATTGCAGTTGATAGGTGACTTTTTTATGTACATACAACCGACTAACACTTGCTCACAAGTACACGAGATGTTAAGTGACAACGCGGCCGAAAATGCCGAGTACTCTGCCTCGTATTTGTTGACGGCCGGAACACAGCGATTTTGTAATGGCAGATTTACAATATCGTGCGGTGATTAGCCAAGCCTAAAAAAAAAAAAAAGCGATCGAAAACCTACCACAACTAAACTAATTTAACCCCGGAATGGAATCCGGAGGCTCCGTGTTCTGTGGCAATAAAATTGCTTGATAAACAAAAAAAATGTATATATGTATATATATATACAGCCCGCAGAGTTTCTTGCCCATTCTTCTCAGGTCCGTGGCATTGTTTTGCGAATGGCTGGTAGATTTTGACGTTCAATAAGTGAACTATTGTTCCCCTCTATATAATAAAAATGAATTGCTGTTCGTTAGTCTCGCTAAAACTCGAGAACGGCTGGACCGATTTGGCTAAATGTGGTCTTGAATTATTCGTGGAAGTCCAGGGAAGGTTAGTAAGGTGAGAAAATATGGAAAAAGTGCCTGGAATATGGTAAAAACAATAATTTCTCTTTTTCATTGAGGTGACCAGATTTTTAGATAGGCAAAGCGGGACAACTCTGAAGGAATAATAATATCGTAATTTTTTTTTAATTTTAACATAAGTACAGTTTATAAATGTTTTTTTATATAAGTGAATTTGTTTGAGTAGATTGTAGTAATTTTGTAAAATATTGTAAAAATCTTCACAAGAATTTGATAAATTAGTTTGATTGACTTGAAATATTTGCAAAATTTTATTCGTATATTACTTTCTAAAATTTCTTTCGAGGTTAAGGTGGGTGATACACGTTTTGTCATCAATATAAAATATGAAGACTACGAGTATTTTAAGCTAAGTTTAAGAAAATTTATGCATTTATGAAATATTTAAATAAATTACTTACTTTATTTTTCTATGGTAAGAAACAGATTTGTAATATTTATTTGTTTAATTATCTTGCTAGCACGCAGTACGGATACAAAGTGTATCATTTGAGAGACAAATACAATGTAACTGGGTAGCAAAAGCAATATGTTACGCAAAACAATGATTTTCATAAATTTAAAAAATTTTACTTAATTCTAAAAGTCGGGACTTTTGAAAAGCGTCGCGTGACGCGGGATTAATAGTAAAAAAATCAGGACTGTCCCGCTAAAAGCGAGATGTCTGGTCTCCTTACTTTAGATACATAAAACGTCAAAAATTTGAAGTTCGTCCCGTCATTTAGACACCAAATACAATTTAAAAGAATATTTTTGATTTTGACATTTGATATTGACAACCAACAATTTCTGATGCAACTATAATATTTTACGAACTTTAGCGGGAATCTGGGCGTAAAGGTCGCGTTGTCTCGGTTGAATTTTTTTTAGTGCATAATGCAGTTGAATGTTCAATGTGAGTGTATCATGCAGTAAATTAGTGTGTTCGTGTGCAGCGATTGTAGAATTCAAGCAGGAACACGACTTTCCTAAGTTCAGATTGGTTCAAAACAGTAGTTAAGTCTTAACTTTACTTTGTTGATCTTTTGTGATAGTGACACTATTTACCGCTGAGTGCGCGAGAACTTCCCTACTTTGATTATCTACAATTTATCTATGCCAAAGATAAGACGTCGTGACTTAGGTCAATCAACGTGTGCATTTAAATATAATAGAAAAACCAAATTAATAACGGGCATTTTTTGTGATTACGAATTATTTTTTTCTGGTTAACTTTTCATCACACTCTTTACTAAAGTTGAAATAGTCTGGAATTATCAATAAGCGTTTTTATTTATTGATTTTGAAGCGAAACGAAGTTTGCTGGGTCAGCTAGTGTTGAATAAAAATTTTGACTTTGACTTCACAAAGTACACGAGATGTTAAGTGACAAAGCGGCCGAAAATGACGAGTACTCTGCCTCTTATTTGTTGACGGCCGGAACACAGCGATTTTGTAAAGGCAGATTTACAATATAAGGGCGGTGATTAGCCAGGCACGATCGAAAAACCCTACCAACAACTAAACGAATGTAACCCCGGAATGGAACCCGGAGGCTCCGTGTTCTGTGGCAATAAAATGGCTTGATAAACAAACAGTCGCAAATACATAAGATCAGTCAGTCGTCTATAAGTCCGCTCTGCGTGTAACGTAAACAACAAATTTCCAGTAAATCACCGCGCGTAAACACGGACATCATCGCTTAATATTTACACGCGGTAACGATTCGGAAACGTCCGTTTGTCGGGGCCTTGTCAGCGCGCCAGGCGCCTGCGGCCGCGGTGACCTAATCGATTGTAAATAATCGATTACGTTAATTTAATCGTTAGCACTTCGTTACGAATAAGTAATTAATAGCAGCGGCGGGAAACCCGGCGTGCCTCACTCGAACAAAGCTGTGAACTAAGCGTAATAAATCGGAATTGTTACAATCTGTTGTTACCACGATTATGAATAGAATAAGAAAACACGAAAATATTACAAAGCATTAAATATTACATTTGCCTTTTCAACCTGCCGCCATAACAGCTTCACTATCTACAGCTTTTTAAAACCAGAGAACTCTGGGCGAGGAAACAACGTGACATGTTGAATCAAGAATAAAAATATTTTTTTTTATACTACTGTCCAACGAGACGAGCAAGACGTTCACCTGATGGTAAGTGATACGCTTGCCCATGACAACGCGGCGCTAGTTGAGATGGTATACACTGCACCACATTGCGCTCGTCGCCTTGACACATAAGGTGTTAAGTCTCGTTACCACAGTAATTACACTAGCTATAAAAATATTTCAGCAATACTTTAGAGCAACAGCCGAGTGCTTCAGTATGTGCACGGAACTGACATAACAAAAACTGGAAGTGATAGGTCTGAATGATAGAAGCGGTTAGGTTCCTTTTAAGCACTGGATTAATAAACACATAATGATGAGAAGTTATTTTGTTGGATCAGACCGAACTGTGGGGGTGTACGAAAGCATTTCCGTAATTCCGTCTGATGCTGAAGAGGATTGCGAGAGGTTTGAACTTGTAAGAGTCCAATTTCACTAAGTTCACTATAGACGAAGGTACGTAGCGAGATGTATGGCGAATTTATTGGCCCAAATAAAATTTACAGTTCCCTCTCGCTAGCCTAGAATTAAAATTTCACCTCTCCGTAGAACTGTCCTAGGCGTAAATTCACCAATACCAAGAATGTGTAGGATCATAAATAATTGTAGTGATGTGGTGGATTTGCACTTTGACAGTGTGGGCAAGTTTTATAAACAAATTTTAGAGACATTTGTATCAAAATTAAATTAAGTTCAGGATTTAGCACGTCCCTTTGGCTTTATAATTTGATTTTTCATTGTTTTTTTTTATTTTTAACTTGCATTTATTGTACTTTCTTTTTTTTTATTGTTGTGCATGTGGAACTAGCCTGTAAGAGAGTGTTACGCCTATGCAATTGGACTTTACATGTGTATATTTAAGTTTGTTTTAGGTGTAACAGTCGTTGGCTGGTCATATTAATAAATAAATAAATAAATGTGTGAACGCGTGGCAACCGATTTTCAAGTATTGGAGTAGCGATTAAAAGCAAAACTACTAAAAATACAGAAAGAAAACTACCAAAAACCAAACTACGGTATATGTAATCCGGAAACGAAGCAGTCGTTAGTTTCCGGGGTAATTTACCACTGCGATGCCTGTCTACCGCCTCACTATAATGTAGAATTATTACGACTATGTTCCGGTTTTAAGGTGCTGTAGATAATAACTGTTCCATTTGGCTCAAAATAGGCAGAAATTCGCAGAACTGACGGCCAACCTTCAGTAATGGAGAGGCACTTTAAGAAGATGATAATAAGACAATTAAAATAACGAGGCTTGTTCTGAAAGCATGACACATAGTGCTGTTAGTGGTTTCGCTTAAAGTCAAGACAACGTCGTTGAGTAAAAAATCGGTCTTTAAATTAAAACTTTCAAAAAACTCGATTGATTTTTTTTTGCGTTTGGACAGTGACTCTATATGGTATAATTAGCAATAATGTAAAAAGAATCAATTCAGTCTTAAATAGAAAATATAATAATAATATAGCATTCGCAAGATAATGAATATACACACAGTGTTTACTCACACTTATAAATAAATATGTAATCATCTTATCTCAAATTATTTTGTGTTCGTCTGAGGTGACCTCCGATGACACATTCATAACACAAAAACCTCGCGGCTCGAGTGAAAACGTTCGCATCAACAATGAGCAGCCGGTGAGTTCACGTTTAGTGGTGGCCGGTTTATTGCCAAGCGTCTGCCAGATGATGTCAGTGTCGTGTGGAGCGGCTGCATTCTGTGCGCCAGCGCGTGAGTCAGTTCGCGCGAAATTCGGAGCTCACTGTGTACGAGATGAAGTCAACGGGATTCAAACTTTGAGCTTTTTTTTCTATGTAAAACTTGATGTTAAGTTCACATGATGTTTAGTGACGATGAGGCCGTGGTTGGTGAAGCGCGCTTACTCGTAATACTCTAGCTCTCATATACCGGTTAACAATATTAACATGACGGCGAGTTCGATAAATCTTTAAAAAACAAATCCTCTCCACTACTACTACGCTGCGAAAATCACTCGTGGTCCCGGAACCGAACCAGAGATGCCAATTGCTAAATATTATTGAAATTGTAATAAGTAACAAAGAAGCAAATAATTAAATAGATCAATTTAAACAGGATCTGAAGAACTAGTGTGGTAACGTTATTGAATATATTATGCCTGAAATCAACGAGCGTAATGTGGTACTATGTTAACCATCCGGTCGAGTGTGTCATCATTACGGTCAGGTGAATCACTCACAATCAGGTGATCAACCCCCCCGTGTCGTCTCTTAGTTCAAAAGAGAGATTTTCTAATGTATTTATAATAATTTGTTCACAGATAACATAATTTCTTTCTAAATATTTTGTGTAAAGTTTGAGCGCCACTGACATTGGGAATGAATAGTACAAAGTTTACACGAGATTCTCTTCAATTGAGCACGCCGTAGCCCGATTCCTTTTAACCTAAATACACCACATCATTTGTGTATCTCATCGCAATTTATAACTATTACGTGCTACTACATTTTATATGTAAAAGCGACGCGTAGGGTAATATGGTAGTTTATATCCTAGCTAACAAGCAAAGTGTCATAAGCTGTGGAAAAAACATAACTAGTAATGTGTATAAAAATTCACTTTGAAATAATACAAAGTGTACTTCATAAAACGTAATATCCTATAAGAATTTAAAACAAATTAGTATCTTTATAGAGACTGCTAACCCGGGTGTTTACACCACGGATAGAGTGATCTATACCTCCCCCGCTAACTGGTTGGAATCCAGAGATGCCTAATTCTATACTGGAATCGAGGAAGGTGATTGCATGGTGGTAAGGTTTCATATTCGTTTCCAAGGATTCCTCCATAAGAGACCCAAGCGTTGTGACCATTACAAGGGGGTGTACCAATATGTTGTCTTAACGACTAATGGTTGGTACAAGTTATTAGAGGTGCGTTATCACCTCCTGTGGTTTTAGGTGTGTTTTATTTTATTCTACGAAGCGACGAGACGAGCAAGACGTTCACCTGATGGTAAGTGATACGCTTGTCCATGACAACGCGGCGCTAGTTGAGATGGTACACACTGCACCACATTGCGCTCGTCGCTTGAGACATAAGGTGTTAAGTCTCGTTACCACAGTAATTACACTAGCTATAAAAATATTTCAGCAACACTTTAGAGCAACAGCCGAGTGCTTCAGTATGTGCACGGAACTGACCTTACCAAAACTGGAAAATGATAGGTCTGAATGATAGAAGCGGTTAGGTTCCTTTTAAGCACTGGATTAATAAACACATAATGATGAGAAGTTATTTTGTTGGATCAGACCGAACTGTGGGGGTGTACGAAAGCATTTCCGTAATTCCGTCTGATGCTGAAGAGGATTGCGAGAGGTTTGAACTTGTAAGAGTCCAATTTCACTAAGTTCACTATAGACGAAGGTACGTAGCGAATTAATTTAGTAACCCCGCGTAACACTGTCATTGCAGCGGAAGAATATCCACTGCAGCATATTTTTTCACGATAAAACAATAACACCGGAGCACGGTAATGGAACTTGGTGAGGAAACTGAACCAGTGGAACTTGATATGTATGTGTTTACTAACAAGTGCACGCTGGACTCCAGCAGTCGTTGAACACCATCGTCGACACTACGGGAATGAACAGAACAGTAGAAGACAGCCAGTCGAGCGGTGGTCACCGCGCCGCGCGTGCGACTACTGTGTACAAGTAACGCCGCGCCGGCGCGCTGTGCGTTGCTAAGGGTGTATTTATATCGGCTACATAAGAGCGCGGCGCGAGTGGAGAGCGTTATGCGAGATGTGTGGCGAATTTATTGGCCCAAATAAAATTTACAGTTCCCTCTCGCTACCCTAGAATTAAAATTTCACCTCTCCGTCCTCCCTTCCGTAGAACTGTCCTAGGCGTAAATTCACCAATACCAAGAATGTGTAGGATCATAAATAATTGTAGTGATGTGGTGGATTTGCACTTTGACAGTGTGGGCAAGTTTTATAAACAAATTTTAGAGACATTTGTATCAAAATTAAATTAAGTTCAGGATTTAGCACGTCCCTTTGGCTTTATAATTTGATTTTTCATTGTTTTTTTTATTTTTAACTTGCATTTTGTTGTACTTTCTTTTTTTTTATTGTTGTGCATGTGGAACTAGCCTGTAAGAGAGTGTTACGCCTATGCAACTGGATTTTACATGTGTATATTTTAAGTTTGTTTTACGTGTAACAGTCGTTGGCTGGTCATATTAATAAATAAATAAATGTGTGAACGCGTGGCAACCGATTTCAGTTATTGGAGTAGCGATTAAAAAGCAAAACTACTAAAAATACAGAAAGAAAACTACCAAAAACCAAACTACGGTATATGTAATCCGGAAACGAAGCAGTCGTTAGTTTCCGGGGTAATTTACCACTGCGATGCCTGTCTACCGCCTCACTATAATGTAGAATTATTACGACTATGTTCCGGTTTTAAGGTGCTGTAGATAATAACTGTTCCGTGTGGCTCAAAATAGGCAGAAATTCGCAGAACTGACGGCCAACCTTCAGTAATGGAGAGGCACTTTAAGAAGATGATAATAAGACAATTAAATTAACGAGGCTTGTGTCTGAAGGCATGAGGACAGTGTGGTGTAGTGTTTCGCTTAAAATCAAGAGAACGTCGTTGAGTAAAAAATCGGTCTTTAAATTAAAACTTTCAAAAAACTCGATGGATTTTTTTTGCGTTTGGACAGTGACTCTATATGGTATAATTAGCAATAATGTAAAAAGAATCAATTCAGTCTTAAATAGAAAATATACCTGGTGGTAAGTGATACGCTTGCCCATAACAATGTGGCGCTGGTTAAAATAGTATACACTGCACCGCATTGCGCTCGTCGCCTCGAGACATAAGGTGTTAAGTCTCGTTACCGCAGTAATTTGACTAGCTCACAACCAAACTGTAACACAGTAATGTTTGCACATAGCATACAATGTGCGTACCGTCCATGCTGCGCGAGGAGAGCTTGCGCGAGGAGAGTGTGCGCGCGAAGTGCGGCGGCGCGCGCTGCGGGGGCGCCGCGCGCGACTCGTAGTGCGTGCGCCCGCTGTACCGGAAGCGCGAGCCGAGCCGCGGGAACAGCGCGCCGCGCTGCGCGGGCTCCGGGCTCATCAGCCTGCGACACCAAACGAATTAAAGAACGCACAATACATTTTCAATTAACAAATATTTTATTATATTCAACAAAACGGTGAGACGTTACACTAACATGTGTTAACAACAAAAACACAGCGACACTTCTATAATATATAACATAGATTTACCCTACAAAGGAGAAAAATGGTAGACTACAAAGGTGAAAGGTGGTAGATAGCCAGGCGGATCGGAAAACATCCTACTACCCTCCAAACTGAACCAAGTGCGAGTTCCGGAATCGGACCGTGGACCTCTCCGTATCACAAAACTAGTATACTAGCCGCGGCGGTGGAGAAGGCAATGGCAAACCACTCCATTATAACTGCTAAGAAAGTCGTCGTGAGTTTCATTACAAATGACCACGACCGTCAGTCATGAGGAAATACGACTTAGAAGAATACTAGCCGCTGCGTGGCAGTATCATGTAGCCTGCTTGTAGCTTCGGTAAGTGTAACTCGCGCGAGGTGGTACCTGAAGAATGTGTGGTGCTCGACGCAGGTCTTCCAAAGCTTCTTGGCGGCGCGGTGGTTGGCGAGCTTGAAGCCGACCGTGGACTCGAACTGCTCGAACTCACCGGGGCGCAGCTTCACGTAGAAGTTGTGTCGCTTGTAGCTGATCTTCAGAATCTTGGGCCAAGCAAAGCGGTTGATGCGCAACCTGCACGGAGAGTGACGTTAGTTAAACAATAATAAAACTTTATTTCCTTTCGAAACCACCACTGAGAAATCGTTTAAGTCGCCTTACACAAATGTACAGCGCCACGTTGATATATCAAGACGTGTTATATGATGTTGGTATATCAAACGCGATCAAGACGTTTGTAACAGGTAATACAATCCCCGGTTCGATTGCAAGTGTATAAGTCGGTAATTTTGTATAGTGGCAGGTATTTTGTGATACCGCCAGCCTTATGGGCTACCCTCATTTTAAATCAAACAACGTAACATGCATCGTTATGTTCAGATTATCAAATATCTAAGATCCAGAAAATTCTGTGCTATAGTAATAGGAAATCATCATATTATATGGGAGACGAATGAAGGTTTCAAAATAAACCATGGTTAGATTGTATATATACTTACTTCTCTCTGTGGACCAGCAGTCCGGAGGAGCACACCCCGAGGGTGATGTCGACGTTCTCAGAGTCCTTTGCGGGGTGCAGGTCCACGCCGTACATGGCGAGCTTTTTCGCGTTCTCCAGGTAGTTCAGCTCGGCCTCGGCCGGCGTTTGCCCACTGGTGGACAAACATAATTGCCATTATTGTTATTACTGATATATGGTATATATCGCATACATAGGCAATATAGAGTCTTTTACCGAAGATCTGATATGTCTTCGGTAGATGACTTACTTTAAGATTGACGAAAATCTAAATCTAGAACAATGTTTGTCAGCGTTGCAGGCTTAAATACACTTACCATCAATTGAGATGGTGATTAAGTTCCAACCTTATATACTCTAAAATAAAACTTAACGAATATTTTTATATTTACGAAAGTTCAAATATTAACTGATTGTGGACCTGTTGCCGCACTATTACTGGTGGTTTTTTTCACCATCGCACCGTCCGCCATCGGCAGGGAATTCATCCTCATACCTTAGAGCCGCAATGGTCGCGTACAGTCCGGTTTCAGAGGAACTTTCTCCCAAGAACCATCAAGTTATGGAATGAACTCCCTGCCGTGGTTTTCCCAAGAAGCTACAGAATGGGGTTATTTAAAAAGGGCGTGATTAGGTTTTTACGGGGTCGGCAACGCGCCAGTGGTACTTCTGGTACTGCAGGCGTTAATAGGCTACGGTACCTGCTTACCATCAGGCAGGCCGTATGCTTGTTTGCCACCTCTTTAGTATAAAAAAAAAGGTAAAGAACTCTTATCAGGTTCGATTATTTTTTTAATAAAAGTTTTGATGAGGTCTGTGTACCGGTGGGTCCTGTGCAGCTCGACGACCTTCTCCTCTAGTTCGGGCGTGCACGCGCTCGGCGGCACCAGCCCGAGCTGCTTGCACAGCCCGCCGCCCGCCTCCGACTCCTCGTAGTCGCCGAGCTCCGACTGCAGCAGGTAGCTGGCGAGCAGCGCGTGCGTCACCGCCGAGCACGGGAGGCGGCCTGCATATAACAAGCAAAGCAGACCACAAGCTTTATATCTATACTTTCACTGGGTCTGGGTAGCCCGTTCCCAACGTGGAAACCTTTAATTTCATTTAAGAGGCAAGTCAGTTTAGTATCATGTGGTCTACACGCTGAGGTCCAGATTTATTAAAAAAATTCCCATTGTAACCAATAGAAACGTTCAGTAGCTGGATAATGGTTATTTGAATAGGAGAAAAGCTTTTTTAACTTTTCCACGTGTCGCACAAACGTTAAGTAAAGTATTCTTACTTAATCTAAAAATCTTAATTTTTGCTACAAATACTTTTGTTATTTATTACTCCATGGTGTAGAATCTCAACGGACTTACCTTCGAGCAGATCTCTTCTGACGGCCAACACGAGCTGGTACCTAGTGAGCTCCTCCTGCAACTGCGCCGGCTCCGGAGGGTAGAACTTTACCGCGAAGCGCACATCCCACGGCTCTCCTGAGGAAGTGAATGTTGAATAATACAGGTCCGCTTCAATCATTCATCACACAATTTCATAAAATAAATTGTACAACTCTTACGTTTCATCATCTTGGAGACGCGCTTTTCGAGGTCGATCCAGACGCGCGGGTCGCCGCGGTCCTCGTACAGCAGCCCGAAGTAGTCCTTCTCTACGAGATTCAGGCTGTCGCATACCTTGGCCAGGAGCTCGTGGCCGCGAATCTTTCTCTGGAAACATGGATCAGTAGAATGTTTACTATGCTTGGCTTTATTTCTAACACTACATATATGAGACATGATGTTCAGCTTACATCAACATCCAACTCCATTTTGGAACCGTCGAGGAGCTCCACGTTGACCCTGGTGCCGTTGCCAGCGGGCCGGCGGCGCGGCGACGCCTCCTTGCCCTTGGCCTTCGACTTTCCGTCCTCCTTGGCATCCTTGGCCTCTTTGGCCACGCCCTCCGGCATTATGCCGCACTTCCTTCAGCACCTGGAATATAAAAAATACAATGTTTACGTAACTTGTAACAAAAATACAAAAATGTATAATTATTGTGTAACTTCTAGTCAGTGAAAAAGAATTCATTTTACTAATAACTTCTCTAACACTGTGTTCTAAGTGAGCAGATAACTAAATCACTTTACATCGGCATCAATGAGCTTGAAAATTACCCAAAGCCTTAGGCACATGGGATCGTGGTGAACCATTCATTGAACATGAAGTCACCATCGTGGTCTCCGAATGAATCCCCGATCATAACCCGACTACAACGCCGCTTCACATACAGACCGTACCAAGTAACAACAAAGTTAAGTGATCCTATTTATACACATTACGTACCGACATCATACACATAAGGAAAACATAATGCACATTTATACAATTATTGTAAATATATGCAGCACGTGATTTTGTTATTTTACCAATTTGTATTTATGTACTAACCACTGGCCTAAAAAGAGGAGTAATATAAATTTGCCGAACGTTGTTGTGAATGTGTCTGAAGCGCCGCGGCTTCTAATAGAAATGAATAGAGATTTTTTTTTTAAATGAGTTTCTATGGAGATTACTTAGTTATTACAAAATATAGTCAACGCGTTTCAAGGCAATATTGTGATGTGCGCGTCATGAATTATGTATAAACTAAATCGTACACAGCTCACTGAATACATCGACCGGAGCATCAACTTGTTCTCATCTGATACAAAATACAGCAACTTGAATATATAAAATATCTTTAATGTTTTATGCAATAAACGGTAAATAATAATCTACAGCTAACATGAGGAAACAAAAAAGCCTCGTGCAATACACAGGATGTGACGTCACCAAAAAAAAAAAACTCTATAGACATTCATTTAACCGCGACACAAAGCGACGAATTCAAACAAAAAACGAAGTGTCCGTGTTTTGAAGCGGAGGTCAAGTATGAAACCCCTCCGAGTGCTGGACGCTATAACTCCATTCACAGCCCCCCGTCTCGTACGACAAAAGGTAGCTGTAATTTACCGGTTCTTTTATACATCAAGAGTTTGCTCTAGTGACACGAATATTTATACCTTTACAATCAGCTGTATCAGTAATACTACCGTGTCGTGCAGCTGGGTGACGCTGCCGAGGAGGGCGGGTACGGTAACGTGAGCAGGCCTTACCGCATCAGGAGGCAGTCGCACCGTGGGAAAAGCCTTGCACCGTTGTTACGGTCGTGGGTTCGATGCCGACGTCGCCGCGCGCATTGTTCGCGGGCGATAATTATCACCGGCATTGTTGTGTAGGACTGATTGCAGGCACATGTGTGCACAGCCGATACAGAGCCGGTGCACAACGCTCCCTTTAATTTTATACAGGGTTAATGCACGAACACATCTATACCGATAAATAGAATCTAATAACTTTAAGTAATAAAAAGCATAGTTAAATTAATATAGAAGAGTGAAGTGACCTCATACATATCATATGTATTCAAAAAAACAAGGTTATGGAACAAATAACACGCAGTGTTCCCACTGTTAGGACTTGACAAATTAATCTCTTGTGAATTTTCGCGTATAACAATCTATGAAACTATGAGTAACGTTTGTTTTTCTGTTGTAATTAACTGCGTTAACACTGTAACTAATCGGTACGAAATAGTTTATCAGCGTGAAAACAATTCTCCCGTTTGGCGAGCTTACAAATGAACGTTATCAGCTGTTATCAGTGGTTACCAATCTCGAGTATTGGTAAACATACCGCATATACCATACCGCATGGCATCACACAGTTCAAATGGAAACTTATTGCAGCTTTCCCCGAGGTCGGTTTTTTTAAATATAACTGAGGCACATTTTGCAATATACAACTAGTATTAGAAACATCTATTCAAACATAAATACAAACTGTCACAGTATCTCACATTCACACGTCGCACACTGCCCAAACACGAATGTCGCGACTCATCTGTCTTTTATAGCGAAACGATGTTATGTCATACCCACCCTTTTTTCATTTCAGTATTTTATTTTATAAAAACGTTACACCTACTATTTTACAAACAAAATGTTTGTAATCACAATTATTTTTCCTCAATATCTAACACTAGATTAAAAAAATCGGTTCTGCCGTATCAGAGCTACGATATAACGGAAAGGATGTCCGCAATAAACATAATATTTGTCCATGTTTCTGGTTGAGTTTTTACACTTCAGTAACACTAGGGAATATAGTCATCAGTTCTCCAATCCTCTATTATCTTGTAAATGCTGTTGTAGTTGAAGTCCAGCCCGAGCAGGCCGTGGGCCGCGCCAGTAATTCCCACCAATTGGGCGTGGGCGCGGGGAGTCGCGGCCGCGCCGCTATTTCGGACGCGCGTGTACTCCTCACGTTATATACATTGCTGACGTTACTGCTCTGTCCCTGGCTGGGAGGTTTGTAAAAGAATAGCGAAGTCCAACCCATCCTGGAAAATCATACGTCCTGAACACCGTTTCCTTCAGTTGAACACAGGCCAATTGATTTTCAGCACCACCGGCCCGGTGCTGCCTGCGAATGTTCGTTGCAATATTCATCAGATTCTGTTACAACATAAGGTGTAACAAAAACTTTCGCTTTCCAAACTACCATCGTTACTAAAATCGCGCTTAATAACTCATATTTTTTTCCATTGATGAAAAACAAATGATTAACGTCACTGGCCAAATAAATGTTTCTAATCCGCGCCCTTAGAACTTTAATCGGGATTGCAGAGATTTGCCGAGTGAATACACTTTGTATAGCAATCGCAAGTCTCGTCAGTTCAGTAAGTTCAATGGCCTAAAATAAATCTGGGTTATGTGGGAATAAAACCGGTTAAAACACTCAATCCAGTTGTTCAACACCTCGCTAAATCATAACATAATTTTTTTAAGATAACTCGACGACGGGCTACGACGAAGTGTATACTGTTACTTTACCCGTAACAATAGGGATCGAACTCTGTACACGCCTACACGGCACTACATCGCTCTCGTCAAATTAGGACACAACTTGAGCTGATAAAATTAGCTAGCGCGCCGTTAATACCGGAAGTAGTCACAGCACTGCAAGAAGTAAATTAAAAAAATTGAGTAACTCCGGCGAGTTACCGAGACGTCCGACCTGATTGATATTTATAACGTCCGCATGCAGTCAGCAGTCAGCAGCCAGCAGTCAGCAGCTCGCAGCCTCACCAACGAGCTCGATTAGGACACCACGTTGGTTTCGCAAGCCGGCACCTCCTCCTCCGCACACCGCTCTTCCTGTTTGCTTAACTGCATCTACTCTTACTACTCCACCAATACGACGCGGATTAATATCCCGGCCCACGCTCCATCTTGTATTTGTACTGGGCAATGGACTAACACTTGACTTCAATTTTACGTGATGTTAAGTGACAGTAACATCTTAAATGATGCAGCATGCTGCTTCAGTACAATCGGTTTTCTAACAGTTATACATGTTACATATAGTAATGCTTTGGCTCCTATATATATGATTGTTGGTGACTACGTGGCGGCAGTTTGGCAGTGAAGGTGGTAAGTTAGGCAATCGTGTTCGTATGTGACTCAGGAGTAAACCCTGGATTCTCCATAATACAGAAATGTAAGGCCGTAGCCATAGCAGACGCGTGGCCACCCTCGCCACCCTTTGCACCGTGAAGCTGAGGAACTGCGAGGGGTCCGCCGATACTTACTTGTACTTGAACGTCTTTAGTATCAAGTGTCGTTGATTATAAAGTATATAAGGGTAGTGGAGGGGCCGGGGCACCCGCCGCCACCGCACACCTTCCATAAACAGCTTCTTTTATTAAGCAATGTTTGGTATGTACTACTAGTCAAGCAGCGAATTTATTGATACTAGACAAATGATTTCTACCTATAGACAGGACAAGTCGCATCTCAAAAGCTTATTTCTATAGCCAAATAGTCACAATACAATTTTAAATAATCCGACCGTTATACGTTACTTTTCTTTACAGTGATAAATTCTATCTAAAAATATTTTTGCAGAGCTAATAATCTATAACAACAAATTAAGCTTAATTAAAATTTTCAATCGTTTGAAAGTTGGAATATAATAGACACCACAAATAGGGTAAAGCTCGCGTTAAACTCGTGTTTTTGCGAAGTGTAAAGTTCCGTTTATTGAATCTCCGTCCCGATTGCGTTCTTACGAGGGAATCATTTATATGTAAACTATGTTTATTCCAGCGGCGCCGCGCTGTTTATGCGAGCAGCTACAAAACAAATGTAGCCGATGAAACTACAGCAATACTATTTGAAATAGTTTTCAATGTTAATATTAATTTTCTCGAGAACAGAGGAATTGGTGTCTTATAAATAAAAATGCATCAGCTCATTTATTTAAATGGTCGGAGGTCGGTTATTGCACGGTGCCGGTGTGTGCCGCAGTGTCGAGCGTATTACGATATTTACAAGAGGGTCTGAAGCGCGAACCGCACACTTGAGTCGCAGAGGGGAGCTTTGTCCGCTGACCCATCGCGGCTCGTTGATAAAGCAGATCTTATCCTCCATGACACTGGAGAGCGGGCCCGCACCGCTAGTAAGGGGGAGTGTACGCAAAAGTGGTTTTTCAAGTTGATATATACAGTCTTAAATATTTTTACACGTAGACATGTTATAGAAAAGTCTAACTGGCTCCACATAATATCAGCGCTGCAGCATTAAACTTGCTGCAGTAGATGTTGAGTGGAGACCTGTTCAACATCATGTCACAACACACTTTTATAATAACATGTTTTTTGTTTTACGTAATTCCTTTTTTTTAGCAATTGTTGTGTATTTTAAGTTGAATAAAGTTTTCATTCTTTCTTTCTTTCTTTCTTAACAAATAATTATTAAAAACTTAATTCTGGCGTAGACCCAATCAGTGTGGTCCAATTACTGATAAAATCAATTCGGCGCCGCATTTATATTTACAGGTATTATTATTATCACTATTAAATTGTGATGTTTGTGATTAAGCAACAATATAATGATGGACACAAGCCGCCCGGAAACCGGCGGTGTGTCGAAATACCCACCGGCACGGAGGTACCGAGAAGTTTCACATGGCGTGTGAAAAAATAATGCCTCCTTCAATATATTGTGTCGTAATCATATGTAACATCGTTTATCACACGGCTTCATTTGCAGAAATTATTATCTATCTAATATATACTACAAGTTAAACTAACTGGCGTTTCTTGGGAGAGAGTTACGTCCAGCAGTCGATTGGCGGTGATGAAGCATACTCAACATTGGTTGTTTTATTAATGAAAACTCATCAGAAACCACTTCACGTATACTACAAAGATTGGGACAGGAAGCGCTTCGGCGATGACGTCACGCCGCTCTGCCCTCATCGACTATTAATAAACAACTAATTGATTATTTTATTGCTTACAACACGAACTGACTTCCACCTCCGCTCTGTAGCGTTAAGGCAATAATTTGATATTGACAGGATGGTTTAACTATAAACATTTTAAAAGTTACCGGCACGCGGTGTTATTTCTCGCAAGTCTGACCGTAACCTTCCACGTTAGTCAAACGTTGAATAGACGATGAAAATCCTCGGGAGATGTTCTTTGATGTCGCGTATCGAAATAGACTATAATTATATTTCATTAATTTATCATTTATATTTCATTCCAAAAGAGTGGACCGGCCGGTGGATTTACTTCCACATACAGATATCTCTGTATCCGTGTCGGGCATTTACATAGCGTCCTTCAGCGCTGCACACACACACACGGAGTACTTCCGAGGCCGTAAATTTAAATGAACTAAGCGGCTCGTTGAATTCCGCCGGCTCATTACTCGTGCGAGCTCTGCCGATCTGCAACTACTTAGCGCTCCGCTGTGAGGTTCAATCCGTACACGTATCTAATAGCAATATACTTGGCTGCTGCTACGAGACGTAATGCTACGTAGCCAGTAGCTACGCAGTCTACTCAGACCGCTACGTGTCAACGCGAGATTAGTTGAGCTCGTGCCAACTCCTCCACCCTCCTCCATCACAATCCTCCCCGCGTCGGTGTGTCGACGGGAGCAGCGCGATGAGGTTTTTTTTATACTACTAAGCGACGAGACGGGCAAGACGTTCACCTGATGGTCAGTGATACGCTTGCCCATGACAACGCGGCGCTAGTTGAGATGGTACACACTGCACCACATTGCGCTCGTCGCCTTGAGACATATGTTAAGTCTCGTTACCCCAGTAATTACACTAGCTACAGCGCCCTTCAAACTACAACACAGTAATGTTCGCACACTACTATTTGTCGGTTGCAATAGTCACTGCGGTGGTACCCACCCAGACTACCACCTGGTAGGTAATCCCACCTCCACATATAGAACCTCCGATCCGGATTCAACTTGCATCGGCGATTTGTTTGTTTCGTATAGTTTCCTTAACTGAATACTGAAATTATGAAATAGTACGAAAATGGAATATTTGAAATGAGTAAAACAGTTTTTGAGAACATCTAAGAAGGTAGGTAATACCTTTTTCAACAAGGCGAGTGCTGTGCGAAGAGGTTGTGAAAATATCCCAATACGTTGTTATAAGAATACGTTTAGTATACCGCTGGATGAAAAAAGTGAGTCCTGCTTGTGTTATCGATTCATTGTGTAAAATATCTCGTTTATAAATATGCAAGTTGAACCTGCTATTGCAGGCGGGTACTGGACTGGCTGTGTACTGTACTCCAGAGGTTTAGTGGGCTGGGCTAGGCGGGCGGGTATCGTGTCGACACGCGATCGTGGACACTGGGCGGCGGGTTAAACTCCGGGTTAACGTGCGATTAACGACTGGTTTTTCAGGGTAATAATGAGGGGCAGGCGCAGAGGTATTTCACGTATGCACTCGTAAAGCATCACCCCACGTTAACCAGTACGGCGCAGCTCGCTAACGCCGAGCACGCGATGTCGCACCGTTACAACAGTGTTATTTAATTGCACCACACTGCTCTCCGCTTGCGATACTTAGCGCCGGGTCAATGTACCAAATTTTTTTAACTTTAAAAGTTATATATTTTAAATAAATAAAAAGAGTATATTATTTGTTCCCTCATTACCATCATGTACATCGCATCATAACACGTATGTATAACACGATATTGCAGCTCTCTGCAGGTAATGGTGTTCACTTACCATCACGTGCCCTCGTTTGTTCAGCTTGCATATAAAATGAAACTGAATTTTCACACAACACGGGCGGTGTTCATTTATAATGAGCGGTACATCGCGTTCAATTAAAAAATAACATGCCTCATACCCACATGAATACAAAAGCACGGCCAATAGAGTATAGAGGCGCTCACCTCGCTGCTGCCCCTCTCCCAACCTCTCTCGTCCCTCCTCATTATACACTCACACACACACAAACAGGCAGTGCTTTCGTTTAATTAACTAAACATAATTAACACGGCGGGCGCACCCGGGCCGACCCAATTCGCACCACACCCAAACACCTCCGCACTAGCAAACTGTAGCTTATTAATTAATTATAATAACAATCGATTTTTTTATAATATACACATTTCTGGGACTTTGTTGTTTAGTGTCCACTTACCGGAATGACCCGTAAGTACCATTAAAGCGTATACTGGGCCTATATCTCCTGCCGAGCAGTGGTGCGGGAGAAAAACAATAGTAAAGTTAAGGCGGTTTCCCGGGTTCAAAGAGTGGAGTACTGATTGTTCATAGAATTAAAACTTTGATGCATTTTTCAGATATGAGTAAAGATTTTAATTTTAAATACATTTAACGAACTCGTTACTTTTCTATTTTTTGTTCATTGCAATATTTTATATTTGTCACGAGCATTACGTATAAGCTATTTGAGGAAAGTATTTTTAATTGTAACCGGTCTATCCCCCGGTGCAGCCACTCACAACCCTCCTCCCTCCCGACGCTGAAATTTTCCACACAACAACATTCACGCTAATTAAACTTAGGAGTTGGATATTGAAGTGGTGGGGGCTCAAGTCAAATGCGTACTCGGATTTCATTAGGATTTACGATTCAATTAATCTTGTCGTGGTGCAACTGAAAAGAGAGGGCAGGAAGAGAGGAGGGCGAGCGTGCACGTGTGGGCAAAACTATAGTATCCCCTTGACATGAATTTACAAGTACGCGTAAGTGATCATAAAAAATGACCTTAATATTTAAAATGAAGTAAAATTTTCACACGGAGCTGCTACTGCACGCAAAATAAGCGAGCTGACGCTACAGTTACAAAAGTTGCGGTTGAGTTTCGACCGCCGCGCGACCTTCGCTATAAATAACAAGTGTAAATATAACAATTACACAAAAGGACAATATTGTTAGTGATGTTTTTAATTAGTAACATTACAGTGTAGATACAGAGGCGAGTGCGCGTGCGCCGGTCAAAAACAAAGCAATAAATTAGTAGTGGAGAGGCCGCACGCAGCACGGGCCTGGCGCACCAATCGGGCCTTAATGCTGGTCGCTGACCTGGATACGGACTCCGTCAGCTCACTTTCGTTATTTATGCTGTCCCGATACACACGCTCCGCGAACTCGGATGTATTTATATTTTAAGCACTCGTGTACGGGCGTAGAGTAGACCCGGAGCGCGCACCTTCACTCGGCCGTACGTGCGCGTTACCTGCCGACATGTACTTAGTTCACTTCTTCTTCTTAGTCGTATTTCCTCGTGACTGAGGGTCGTGATCATCATGTGTCGTGAAACACACGACGACTCTCTTGGCAGTTATAATGCTCTAACTCCTAGTTCACTTAGTGCATCTGAAAGATATATATTTCAAAGTAGATACTTTTAGCAGATACAAAGGTGTGCACGTGACTGGGCTAGTGACCCGGTGCAGACTAGTCTGTTACCGGATAGTTTAGTACTGCATTAACTTCCGATTTTGATCGAGTTATTTTTTTAACTTGTTTTGAGTTTTTAGATGCAATACAAAAGTGTTTTCCAGACCGATACAGTTAATAAAGATGAATGGTAGAAAGATATCGTTATCAGTTTATGTATAGTTTATCTAAGCCCGGCACACCCGCGTGTATACTCTATTCAATCATGTCCATTTACTGGTTGTCTGGAAGAGATCGCTTTTAGCGATAAGACCGCCTTTTGCTGCCCATTATATAAAATTGTTTTATTTTCTTTTTCCTTGTTGCAAACGAAGAATATATAAATAAATATCTGTTGCTCCGAACCAGCAGGACAAGCGCAGGGGAAGAGGGAGAGCAAGGAAGTACTACATGACTTTCTATTTAAAAAGAAACGGGTAGTCAGTCAGTAATCATTAAAGTGACAAAGAAACTTAATGTCCAAGTAGATGGAATTAGGACATTGTGTGGATATGTAAATATACTTCCGGACACATCTATCGACCCACCACCCAGTGTTTAAAGTTTCGACGGTGTCTAGTTAAAAATAAATGTTAGGTGGAGCAATAAGTTTTAATGCAGTTTTGAAGCAGATTTATTGGTCAACCCTTATGTATGTTTTTTTTTATTTTTTTTTGTAATTTCGAATTGATTTGGCCGGCAGAAATTTTACAACTTGGGCGACAATTTCAGGCAGAGTATCCATATTTTTTGGTCAAAACTGGCTCTAAGTTTAGATTTGCCTTTTTATGGAACCAATAATCGGACACATCAAAAAAAAATCCAACTTGTGCGAAATAAAAAAAGTTTTCTCCATTCCTGGGTCGTTAAAAACAATGAATAGACTCGAATTTTTGTTTTTTTTTCATAATCTTGAATTAAAAATAAAAAAAACATACATAAAGGTTGACCAAAAAATCAGCTTTAAAACGGCATTAAAACTTATTGCTCCACCTAACATTTATTTTTAGCTAGGCACCGTTAAAACTTTTAAACACTAGGTGGGCCGATAGATGTGTCCGGGAGTGTAGTACGTCGGAGGAGTTGGAGCGCCTCGACGCCAACAAATTAATATGCTGCGCAGGGCCCGAGGAACGCCGCGTGCACTGAGCAGGCTGAGTTACATTGTACCGCGTTTACAGATTACAGAAACAACATGCGACATGTCAGCCGACGGCTGTATGTATGTAGATGAGATTAAAAGGAACTACTGAGATTTTAAAACGCTCTATAAAAGCTAATAATTTGACCATTGCCATTTTAGCATATAACAACACATTACCGCAAAAGAAGTAGCGCTTTAAAAGTAAAAACAAAAAATTCTGGGTTATATGTGCAGGGCACTTATGTATTTTAACGTGACAACGTCTATTAATTATATCACAAAAAATGTTGATAATAAATTTTATTATTCTTGTTTGACATGTTTATCGGGTTACAAATCAAGTTATACTAACTCTCAATTATATTTGTTAGGGATTTTATTTCTAATTATTATTGAGCAATAGAATACATCTTTTACTTTCAACCAATTCGGGCAAACGCATACCGACTTAGCGGTCGGCGTAAGCCACGCCCACTTATGTGCGGGACATTTCTCAGCACGCGCGTCCTATCTTATACCAATTTAATAGACGTTGTCACGTCAAAAGTGGAAGATACGTTATTTTTGGACAATTTTAGCAGTGTAAACCTACGGAAGTTGATGTATAAATATCCCCTCTCATCTTAATACCCCAAATAGTAAGTAAAAATCGAATAAAATATGAGCCGTTACTCAAAACTATTTTTCTGTTAATTATCTAAATTTCTTTTTTCTACTGCCTGGTGTTGAACTAGAGTACCCAAACCAGCCACTGTAAATTATAAAGGTAGACAAATATGGGATAGATTTTATATGCTAAATACTTTTTTTTTGATGAATGATGTTATTGCTTTGGGTCACCTTTAAGACCGTCAACAAGGCTACATCGGACCCCGGGCTCGCGGATACGGAATCCGCGAGCTGACGTGATAAATAAATACATAGATATGTACATAGAAATACTATAAAGAGGATAGGAGATAGGTAAGGAAATATTGGATGGAGTAGGGTTGAAGAGCAGGGTAGTTTTATAAAGGGGGTGAGAAGAGGAACGATAGTGAAATAAATACACAGATATGTAGAGTAAGGTGCCCTAAGTGCGCACGGTGCGCGCCTGATTTTGGCAAAATGCTAAATACTAGTAAGACAAATACAATAAATGCAAATATCCATTTACTCTAAAATTTAAAGGAAAATATGGTTGATTCATATTTCTTTTAACCTCAGGGCTGCGACACCACCAAGAAACTTACTTGGTCAGTGACTTTTATCACTAACATTACCTTACTGATCTCCGTTTAATATCGGTTACAATGAGCTTCGGAATTTCCAATGGAAGACACGTAATAAAAAAAAGGAGTACATGAATTGAACGCGCCGGCTAAATTTCTCCTGCATTAGCACACAATGCGACGGACTCATTGTCTGTTTGTTTTGTTCGGAGCGGCCCTCTTTGTGGAGCGGCGGGCTGGAGGAGTGTGATTGACGACCCATTAGGAGAAGGTGCCCCGCATAGTGGTACAGCCTCGTGGCTCAGTGGTCACAGCGGCAGACTCGTAAATCGCCGGTCTTCACGTTGAGTACTTAGTTTTTGTTTCGTATGTGTCGACAAAAACACTCGTCACACAGTTATTGAATCGCGGATCGTTTACTCATTAACCAATGCATAATAATTGTATTTCAAAATCGAGTCCTATTTCTTCAAATTTCTTACTCCATTACATTGAGACTACATAATTTAAGATTTTCATTGGGCCAACTTATAACATTTAACTTAACCGTATAAATCGGTCCACTCCGTCAAAAGTGAAAGTGGTCGCAAAAAGACAACGTTAAATTATGTTTGTCCTTATTATCTATCGGTGAATAAAACACAATAGAAAATAGTAGTACTCAGTATCACCAGCGTACTACGCACCGGCTGTTTGTAAACATTACAAGTCTACAAATTGAGTGATGTTTACACACACACTTCAGTTGCACCTCACAGAACAGCTGAACAAGTCCTGTGTTAATGAAAACTTCATCGCTACTGACGAGCTCAACCCACTATTACCACTGGCTATAGATTAGGGCGAACACAGTAATCCTATCTTCTTCTTGTGACCCTTTCCTGTGTACTGCAGTCGCACACTAACCTAAATGAAGTTTTTTTCTTCTCTTTTCCCTGATATTATTGTTCAGTGGTTTCCTAAATCACGGTTATGATCATCCCAATTTTTTTGAAAAATCTATGTTTACATCTATGATCCATTTAACAGTACAGTATAAACATTAATTTTGTACGAAACGTATCGATACAAACTGTGACTAAACACAGCAATAATTGCAATCCATTGCTGTGCGCTTAACGAACAGACAGCTTTGTCATTAATCTTAGTAACATATAGCCGGCTATTTTAACTTAAAGACACCTAGTAATTAGCGTCAGATTTGGACACTGAGCTTAAGTACGTTCCAAGAAATTACTGAGCTACATAAATAAATATCATTACCTACGGGCATATCATCAGACACCTACATTGGTTTATGTTTAACGCGCTGCTGTACCAGGTTATATTGTTAAGCTAACATATGCCACAAGAAAGTCGTCGTGCGTTTCATTATACATGATGACCATGGCCCTCAGTCATGAGGAAATACGACTTAGAATAACGTATGCCACAAGAGCTTGAGTGTAATGCGAGGTTCGGAAGCGAAGCGCACCTCCACAATGTTTTTTTTTATTTTTTTATACTACTATGCGACTAGTCGAGCAGGACGTTCACCTGATGGTACGTGATACGCTTGCCCATGACAACGTGCTGCTAGTTAAGATGGTACACACTGCACCACATTGCGCTCGTCGTAAGACATAAGGTGTTAAGTCTCGTTACCCCAATAATTACACTAGCTACAGCGCCCTTCAAACCGGAACACAGTAATGTTTGCACACTACTATTTGGCGGTTGAAATAAGAGCTGCGGTGGTACCCATCCAGACGGTCTCCGGCAACAGAGACCTACCACCTACCACTGGTACCACAATGTGACGGACAAATCGCTGAACTGAGTTTGCTTATTAAGAAAAAACGAGTAAAGCTCGTGTTGTCGGCGGGGACCGCGCTGGAGCCGTGCTGGAGCCGCGCCAGCTGATTACGAATCAATCGCGCGGGTCACTGGCACCGCCCGGCTACCTGTTGCACGCCCACTGCACACGTACACACGCTCGGCACTGAGCACTCACGAGTGGAGGAGGGAGTCGGTGCGATGCACTCGTAGATTGGGAACTCTATTGTATACAGTAGTGTTAATATTGAAATAGAACAAGAAGAAAGATCGCGTACGCTGTCAGAATGGTCACAAGATTGGCAAAAGGAGGGAAAAGGCAAGTGGAACCTCAGACACTGGATACAAAGAAAGTATGGAGAAGTAGAAAGACTGTTAACACAAGCGCTGAGTGGACATGGAGTTTTTAACACCTATCTCCATGCAATAGGGAAAGCAGAAAATGATATTTGCCCATATTGCGAAAATATAGACTCACCAGAGCATGCCCTGTTCGAATGCACAAAATTCACAGACCTGAGAGAGAAAACGGAAGGAAACGACGGAAAAGAAAGGGTGGATAACGTGATGGAAAGAATGACAAAAATAAAGAAGGATGGGACAAATACGCGGAAATGCTCAAGGAAATAATGAGAGTAAGGGAAAAAGATGAAAGACAAAGACAAGAAGCTAGAAGCTAGAAGATAAAAGACAAAAGCCTCTCTGAAGTAATGCACAAGCGGTTCCAGAGAGAATAGGTGACTAAACGGAAGGGGGTTTTAGTCCGTAGGCTGTTGAATCCACTACTCAGCAGAGTCGGGCATACCATAAGGCCCGGGCCTATGGCTATCCATGAGGATTTCCCCCTGCCGACTTTAAAAAAAAAAAAAATATTGAAATAGACGGTGAACATTGAACGAGTTTTTTTTTTATTAAAGTAAAAACAAACGCTGAAGAGAAAACTGACCGTTACATTCAACTGATAACAAGTCTCTTGTTTCGAACCGTCTATACTGATAACGCCGCAGAGCCTGTTTCTGCCAAGTACTAATGTGCAACTTTGTAACATGGAACAGCCATGTTGAAAGGAGTGTAAATGCAAAAAGACTCTTCCTTTTTTTAATGACAAATAGACTAACAACCAAAAAGAGACAGGCCCCAACAAGAGTCTTACCGCAAATCGTGTTACTTGGAGACTCGGGATAAGGTAAACCATCAGAACCAATAAACCTTCAGCTAAGTCACAGATTTTCCTCTACTTTATTATTTTTCCGAATCAAATGTAATAATTATACACAATCGGAACATCGCGATCGTGAAACTCATAAATTGATTACAAACAGTAGATTCATTACATAGCATACAATAGTAACATTAGGTAATCCAGGTATCACGATAACTTTATGACTAAATGTGGAAGGAACAAAAACATTATTTGAGATCCAACAGTCGTCCGTGCAACAACCGAACCGTGGCAACACAAACCAAATACTAAGTAAATGAAATCACTCGCGTGCCTGCGCCCACGCACTCTATTTCCGTTATCAGATAACTATTATGCGGTGAGGCGACGGTCGCGTCAATACCTGGAATGAACAAATATATTGCGAGACTAGTCACAAATTGTTTTATTGACATTTTTTAAACTTAAAAATGTATGCTTTAACTTTTACTTGTATCTTTCTTTTTAATGTCACAATGCTCCGAGGTTATTAACCCCGTGCGCGGAACATCGGACATGACGTAATGTGTTAATTATCAATAGCAATCAATCAATTGATCTCGAGCAACATCTGCATCTACCGGCTGAGGAATGCCTCATGGGCCGGCAGGGGGCGGGGCGGGCTCCACATGAGATTGATAATAAGGACAGGAGTATTCTTGTATCTAACCCTGTACAGCTTGCTAGCTGTCTGATAACACCGTAACTGCCCGACTCAAAAATACTAATCAAATCTATACAAAACTTAGCTGTTGTATAAGTAAAAGTCCAAGTAACTTTTATAACCGACGGAATAGAGAAAGTTCTCCATTCGAAGCGTATATTTTTAATCGCGTTATTAATGTATGTCGCCGCAGAGAATCGCAGATGCAATCAGAATATTCATTTAAAATTTAGTCTCCAAAAGCCACTAGTGCTGTTAGAGATTGAATTATTAGTAGTAACATCAATAAGTACTGTAGTAGCTCCGGTAATCTTCTAACAAGTTACCATGTACTTCTGCCGCCAAACAGAGTGGTAAGTTAGTCTGTACGGTGATTAGGATTTGTATTATCATCATCCTCAAGCAATAGATGGCTATGTGGAATTGTCATAGCGAACAGTACATCAAACATACTATAACTTTTATCACTTACTGTTGATTGGAGTGTTCCTTCAAGCGAGGACATGTCGCTTAGTTATAAAAAAGTTGAGTGTACATGATAAATGAAGTGACGGCGGAGGTGCGACAGCAACGCGGACGAATAACGAGAGTGCGGTCCGTTGCGAACCTTTACACGTTTACATTACGCTTAACGTGAGCTCAAACAAACGGTGCTCCTTAAACCAAATTCAATCTGAAGATAAAGTTTTTAGTAAGACGACTAAAAATCTCCGGGCCTCCAGGACTATCTAAGCGAGCATCAGAAGGACGCCGGCGGTCTCTCAGAACATTGAGGGCTTGCTCGAAAAAACAAGATATATTATGAGGATTTCCGCGGCTCTAAAAAAGGTTTCTCCTTTCAGAGACCGCCGAATCTATTTCTGTGCCCGAACATCACCGGTTTCCGCTATCTACCGAAACTACAACATAATAAAATCAGGTCTCCCCTCGTACCAGCACCTCTTCGCGCTGGAGGCACAGCGACGACATCGCAGCCGTCTCCTCTCCCTCGTAAAGCCCTCACCCTCCTCCCGTGAACGCGACGTCACGCGACACGACCTGCTCGTTCGCCTAATGGCTCGGCACGCGCATCGATCAAACATACAGGTTCGATCCTCATTTTCGTGACTCCTTTTATTTTTTAAATCGTTGCCGAAATTCTTGACAATTGCATATTAATTTAACACCCGATATAAAAAAGAGTGTTGTAAAATAAACACTTGCTTCATTTATTTTATCGGTTTTAATCTATTTTCTTTTTGTTTTGTTTGCCGACGTACGTCCGAAAATTTAATAATATTTTCACTCTTAAGAAGTTCGATAGTGAAATTATTATGTAAATTCAACATTGATGTACTGTTAGTTGCCTTCGGGCGCTAAGGACGCAATTTTAATTAGGTGCAACGCAACTTGCAAATTAATAATGAAACACGCGGGCGGATTTACCAGCGCATAGCTGGCTGTCGGCAGGGATATAAAGAATTACATTGTTCCTGCTATAAATGCGGCTTAGGTTCCCTGAAAGGCTACACCCGTAGCATTATGTGCACTTTCCACAAAACGTAGCCCCCGCGCAGTGCTCGCATCCCCCGCCGGCGCGCCACCCCATCCATCTCTATATAAAAGAGCTCGGATAAATTATTTCTCAAGTATCGGTTGCGGATTTTATACCCTGTGTAACGGATATAGGGTGGGTTTTAAATGAAACACTGTGTTTACGTGGCTTTGCAAACCAACGCGGTGATTACTCGCTGGGGGAGTGTTCCGCCACCCACCCCTGGTGGAACATTCGGCTTTCTGTCTGCCATAAGGTGGTAAGCTTTAGTAAATACATAATGTAATTTTCATGTATACGACATATTGTCTATGTTGGTTATGCGAAATATTGTTCTTCTTCTTCTAAGTCGTATTTCCTCATGACTGAGGGTCGTGGTCATCATGTTTTTATTGCAACACACGACAACTCTCTTGGCATTTATAATGGAGTGGTGTTGCCATTGCCTTCTCCATTTCACATACTAGTCTGACCACTGATGGTTATGGCATAGATATGCAGGTTTCCTCACGATGTTTTTCCTTCACCGTCTAAGCGCGTGATATTAGTTGGTGTTTTTACGCTAACTGCACATAAATTGAAAAATTCATTGGTGCAGGCCGGATTTGAACCCGGTACCTTCGCATTGGAAGGCCGGCGTTCAAACCACTAGGCTATTACGGACTGTAGTACAAAATAAAAAACAAATAGCGTAATAATAAAAAAAATCTGTTTGATGTATTAAAATCGTCGTTGTTATAAAGCATATGTCTCCGCAATACTTTTTTGCGATATGAACTTAACCAAATTTTAAGAAAAGAAGTTATAAATGTTCATTAATATATTCTTACGATTAGCACTTTATTATGTTAAATTAATTAAGCACATCGTTAGACTTTTGCAACGCAGACATGAGACATTTATAACGGACGTGAAAGCTGCGATGCAAGTTTGGGTGAAAACGTATAATAGTCATCGCGAACATTACGATGATGAATGAATAGATAATTAGGATTGAAGCGTGTTCCTTGTCAACCACTAAGAAGTGTGGACAGGTAGTTTTATATCGGCACCCGAAACGTCTTCACTTCGCCTAAATCACAGCGGAGTTAGTACAAGTTGCGCACGCGCACGGTCGTAAATAATTTACACCGGCATAAGCTAGTTCAGAACAGATCAATGAACTTTTAAGCTAAGAACACTAAAAACTTTATGAAACTAGATAACATTAATTAGTAATAAAAAAAACAACACAATATCGAGGATTATCAGGTAAAATGCTGTAGAAGTGTACCACTTCTAACTCATATCGACGCAATAATATTGTAACCACATACTCTTTGTCAAGTGGACAACTGTATCAAATGTAAATCGTAATTTCTTTATATTAGATTATCTATTTCATTTAAAGTGAAGAAGCAGTTTGTCTCTAATGCTCAAGTTCTTGAGAAAGCTAACTGCAAACGTAAGCTGATGACAACCGTCATGCAGAGAAAGGTTGCATTTTTCGGACACTTGCAAAGAGGATCCCTTTATGAGTTCCCATGGTTGATCCTGGAGGGCAAAATTCCCGGAAAACGTGCTCCTGGTAGACAACGTAAGAAATGGTTCGACGATATAAAAGAATGGACTGGGCTTAAATACCACCAATTAAAAATATTAGCCCAAGATCGGCAAAGTTTTCTCAATCTGACCGCCAAACTTCAGTTTGAAGAAGGCACCTTATGATGATGATTTCATTTAATAACAATTATGAATTTGAATTATGTTTGTGAAACAAAAACTGGTCGCGCGCTCGCGTCCGTGTCGTCCTGCGAGCGGACATCCGGCTTACGTTCAGCGGAACGATTATAATTATGAAATTTAACAACGAACGCGGTAAGTAAGTTAGCAACACCCGTCACTAAAGTAATATTACTAATTCAATACTTGTAGCTTCTAAACATAACATATTTAGACACTTAGTAGGTTTAAAAAGGCACTGCAGTGCTTCCGAAATGTTCTTCGAGACGAGAGTGGACACGTTTGACGCCATTCTAAGAAAACGAATCGCGTCATTCATTGCCAGGCTTGGCAGGTGTAGTAACTTAGTGGTCAAAGAGTTAGCAATGAGACTGCACTATAGCCATACCTACAAACAATGGCTAAATGTTGCTGCCTAGCCGGGATCAGACTGTTCTTTTTTTTTGTACTTTTTGTTTTTTTCTTCTTTGGTTATTGATATATATTATATTTTCTTTTTTTTGTAATCAATATGGATCTGGAGTCCGAAATAAAGGTTATTTATTTTATTTTTAAACTATTTTGAATCAACTTCCAAAAATTCTGTTTTAATTCTTTTTTTTCTTTCGGAAGGTTGCAGGCAGACCTTCAGGTAATCATCAATTGTTATTGTCGATGTTATTTTAAATTTATATTTAACACATGCTAACATTATAACGGCTGAAAACAATAGCATACTTGTTTGTTATTACGTAGGCCACAAATCGAGTCCGTGATTCGGCGTTACGCTATGTTAGCTGTTACATGTAAGCTGAAACAACAGCGCGTTATCAGTCAGCGCCCCGTTATCGGCGGCGATAGCATTTTGAGCATGGTCAGGGTCGAGCGGGGAGGCCGATGTTACAACCATACAATACAGTTAAATAAATATTTTTTTTTATTCATTTCAATAAGTTATTAATAAACCTTTAATGCATCATGTAAAACTGACGCACGAAGTAATTATTATAACCAAGCGACTTGTGCAAACATAAAAAAGTAAACACCATATTCACCGCATACTAAACGTATGTTTTATAACTACAATATACAAAGATATCTTAAACTTAACTTTAAAATGTAGTGTCCAGAGACATGCGAGAGTGCCAAGTGAGTGACGACGATGTCGAGGACAGGGCGAAGTGGAGAAGAAAAATAAAGAAAGCTGACCCCACCACCATATGGGATAATAGCTAGGAAGAGAGAGAATATACAAAGATAACTTCATCAGTTCCTTAAATAAAAATACAAAGAGTAGTCGATCCAATTGAGTGTTTCAGAGCTTTGAATCGACGACCTATCCAACAATGAACTGTACCGATTGCGGGCACAATAGCATCTAGTGCAAACTGTATCACAGTCATACAACACACACACGTTGTGTGTACTGTGTACACAATGTAATACCGCACTCAGTGCATGTTTACTCACAAGTTCCTTGCTTATTTTTTTATCACAAATACGTCTTGCTGCTGACAACATTATACTCGCACCGGTCTATATGTAGTTAATGAAAAGTACTCAAGTTAAAGATCTACACATTGAACTGCTAAAGTTTTTATTATTTAATTCTAAAGTAATAAAACTATGGTTTGATAAAAATATGATTTTAAAACAATTGTATACAGTAATAATTATAATATCTGAATAAAATCTAAACGAACTTCAACCGCAGCACCACCGGGGTGTGGTTAAGTTATACGGCGACTTTATTCCGCGGTTAAAAAATCTCCCCGAATGGGATCTCATTTAACTTTATCCACCGACGTCGCGCGACTACTTGACATTCAAAGTGGAACATCTGAAGGGTGCGGAAATGAAACCCGGAAGTGGAAAAAAAATAATTCGAAACCTGTTTGACAGTAAATATGAACATGACATGAATACTTTCGCCGGCACATTTACTTATAGCTATACTACGTTGTTCCCACATGATTAAAAAAATATAAGATAGACAAAAAGCAAATAGTTTAAAATAAAACTACGAAATATGTTAAAAACAAGATTCAAAGACAAAAAGCATATTTTTTATGATTGTCAGTTCAGCAAACGGCTCATGTGATGACAGGTGATCATCATCCCCCATGGACAACCGTTAATTTAATAACATTGATTGCTGCAATTACATTACTTAGTTATGCATGTTGCAACAATAGATACTGAAGTGTTTTTAAAAACATATCAGGGATGTTTGCACCACAAACATTGTCTTTGTAAATTCCCGTTGTTCAATAAAACGTAGATTTGCAGAATCTAACATTTGTCCGATAACGTGACGATGTTATTTAACAGGTTATTTACCAGGTGGTAGGTCTCTGTTGCAGGAGACCGTCTGGATGGGTACCACCGCAGTGACTATTGCAACCGACAAATAGTAGTGTGCGAACATTACTGTGTTCCGGTTTGAAGCGCGCTGTAGCTAGTGTAATTACTGGGGTAACGAGACTTAACACCTTATGTCTCAAGGCGACGAGCGCAATGTGATGCAGTGTGTACCATCTTAACTAGCACCGCGTTGTTATGGGAAAGCGTATCACTTACCACCAGGTGAACGTCTTACTCGTCTCGTCGCATAGTAGTATAAAAAAAAAAGGTCCGTACACTCCGGCGGTCGGAGCGCGACTGAGTCCGTATCGCCGGAGCATCATATTTACACCCGCGCACGAATTACAAAAAACATGGAATCATCTCTAAATTGAAATTAAAATCATAAATAATGAAATTTTAACAAAAAGTCGATTTTAAGACGTTTTAGAGCTGATATTTAACAAATTTTAACAATTAAATGATTTTACAACGTAATCACGCCGACATGCATATCATAGTAGTATCGATAATTGCACTGTTAGCATTCGCTATTAAAAATTGACTTACTAACCATTAACTAACAGCACTGACACACCAGGTGGTAGGTCTCTGTTGCCGGAGACCGTCTGGGTGGGTACCACCGCAGTGACTATTGCAACCGACAAATAGTAGTGTGCGAACATTACTGTGTTCCGGTTTGAAGCGCGCTGTAGCTAGTGTAATTACTGGGGTAACGAGACTTAACACCTTATGTCTTACGACGAGCGCAATGTGGTGCAGTGTGTACCATCTTAACTAGCACCGCGTTGTTAACAAGCGTATCACTTACCATCAGGTGAACGTCTTGCTCGTCTCGTCGCATAGTATGAGAAAAAAAAAAACTGAACAAAGGTCCTACAAAACGATAAATAAACCGATAGTGATTCACCGTAACAAGTGGCCGCGTCGAAACACGATTACCGGTAAAATAAACAGAACATTGTAAATTACCAACATTAATAAACTCGTAGCCCGAGTGTAGTTGGACCACCAATTTGCGAGTGCGATAATTTATCGATTACGTCACCGTACTCAGTTGAGAAATGTATTAAACGAACGCGGAATACCGGAGATAGAAGATCTACTATATCTCTACTTTAATATGTAAAAGATACGCTTTGTATGTTCAATAAAAGAAAACGTAGTTAATTTGTTAAATAATTTTTCACATTTTATTAGAATAATTAACCTTGATATCATGAAGGGGTACTAAAAAAAATCTCCGGAATCCTAGAGGACACAAAACGAAAATAAATCTTAGTTTGCTCTATTTATAAACACCCGCAACAATATATAACTTCTGATTTTCAGATCGGGAAGAGGACCTCATAAAGTCCCGGAGGTGATCCTCAATGGCCAAAGTGTTAGAGTTGTAGAGAGTTTCAAGTACCTGGGTCAAATCCTCACGTCCTACTTAAAGGACGATGCTGATATCGAGCGGCAGCGCAGGTCACTTTCCGTTATTGGCAATATGATAGCCAGGAAGTTTATTAAAGCTAGGAGAGATGTTAAAATTAACCTATTCCGAACTTACTGTCAAAGTTTCTACCTGCCAGCTATGGACTAACTATACGAGGTCATTTAATGACATCCGTGTCCAGTATAATAACATATTTAGACACTTATTAGGTTTAAAAAGGCACTGCAGTGACTCCGAAATGTTCTTCGAGACGATAGTGGACACGTTTGACGCCATTCTAAGAAAACGAATCGCGTCATTCATTGCCAGGCTTGGCAGGTGTAGTAACTTAGTGGTCAAAGAGTTAGCAATGAGACTGCACTATAGCCATACCTACAAACAATGGCTAAATGTTGCTGCCTAGCCGGGATCAGACTGTTTTTTTTTTCTTTTGTATTTGATACGTATTATTTTTCCTTTTTTTTGTAATCAATATGTATCTGGGGTCCGAAATAAAGGTAATTTATTTATTTATAATGTTCAAATGGCCTTTTGTTTTATAGTCATTATGTCGTTACTTTACAATTGGAACATAATCAAAAACTCATAATAATTTAATGTTAATTGATGGTAATTTATTACCACAATGGAATGCACTTTCATATTACAAATCGCAAAACAAATATTCCCAAATGCACAATATTGCTAAAAGGAGTTACTCAAGGTTTGCATTTGGGGCCCCACACCATTGTGAAATTTTTACACAACACCAAAATAATAACAGTATCTTACGAAAGGCGCTAAAACCGGTATCGTGAGTACTAACCTCATGAACACATTGCCAACCGTCAAAATTTAAAACCGAATACAGAGATCGATATAATGCGGTCAATTTAAACAGCATCGACACGCAACGACTTGGTAGAGCATTTGGTGTGCGTTTTTACACAGACTCCTGTCGGTGACATCATGGGACATAACGACCGATCCGAAAGGCCTTAGTGAACAAAGAACCTTGGAGAGTGCAATTTATAAGCTAAACGATAAAAATCCAAAATGCGTCACAAACTAGTTAAATAACTAGTTTTTATCATTAGTTGATATGTGAGTAAAAGTTTTACCAACCTTCGCTTCAGAACGTAATATAACAGACCTTAAGTATAAGAAAGAGTTACAATTGTTCAAAGGTAAGCTGTGAAATTAGCGTCGCTTTACTACAATGTAACAAATTCAAATCATCAATTCAACAATTGTTATGTACAATCGAAAAACATGATAATTTAAAAAATTTTAACCACCAAAAATGAAGGATATTTACTATTTGTTATGATATACTGTACACATTATAATGCAATGATTCCGTTTGTCGACACGATCACATTCCACACATTTTCCTCAAAATGAGAAGGTATTTTCTACCTACACAAAAACACAGTTGATATTATTGGAAAACAATAAAGCTCCAAAGTAATAATTTGTAGCTTTGACTACATTACATAGGTATCACTTGGTAGCGACTGTAGATCCCTATGCGAAATTTTATTATATAAAAAAATCTTATTGCGATGATCGTCTGTGAGCAGTCGCAGCGGCATAAGCAGCGAACGACGCCAAAAACATTATACCGTGACATCATCGTCGGAAGATACCGGCTCCGCGGACCGGTTCCCTTGGCGACGTTGGTGGAGCGAGCCGCGAGCTCGGCGGCCGGTTAAATAAAAAAATAACAAATGCAACTTCCATTTGAAAGTGCGTTTGCATGTTTGCCATCATTTTTAAGCCACGAAGTTTATAAGGTTACAAACGTTGGTCGTTGTGTCTATAGCGTGATAAAGTTCTGTACTATTTTATTTCGCCGTGGTTATTTTTTTCTTACTAACGTATTCTTAGCTGTAATTCGAAAAGAACCTGTTCAACCGTTTTAACATTAGCAGCTATTGCACGTTCATATCTAAGTAAACTCTGAACTAATCTGACTCAGAGTTTACTTCGAAGTGAACACGCCGGTAGAACTTATACATAAATGAGATTGCGTGTTCACAATCATTTTCTCAGGTTAAGTGATAATAAGGCATGCCTGAACATGCAACGCATTCAGTTTTTACACTTTTTCCTTCAATGAAACGCCGAGAAAAGCTACGACGGTTTTCCGCAAAAAAAAACAGTAGCAGAGAATACTTGAGAAAATAGATAAATAGTTAACACATATATTAGTTGCACCGCAGCATCTATTTCTGTCGCTAAACCTGACAGTGTTCCTGGTTTAAGGATGCTGTAGGTAAAATTATTGGGGTGATGAGACACAACATCTGGCGTTGTGCTCAATATTGTGTCATGTACATCTTCATAATTGCGCCACATCGCCTTGTCAAATAAAAAAGATACCACATTTTGCTTGTGGATTGTTTCGTATTTTATTAGCAATGATGATGTCACCAAATCCAACTTCCCGAAGGAAACAGACGCAGAGTCTAGACTTAAAACATAAACTGCCACATTAAAGGGGGAAACGGAGGCGACGTCGTAATTCTTTTATTTATCTACTTATCTCTCCTTCCCTCCTCCTTTATATCCACTGACGCACAAATTTCGTCTGTAGTTCTGTGAGTAAGATTGTGAAGTACTATTGGAAGAGTTCTACTTAAATAGATTTTTTGGCATATTTATATCGCGCAGTGCGATACCGATCGGTGGAGATATATTTGAAAATGCTTACGTCTAGCAGTGGACGTCCATTGGCTTGCTTTAGCATTAGCAATAGCTGAAGACCGGTTCAATTTTCTAAATCTGACCGACAAACTTCAATTTGAAGAAGGTACCTCATGATTGAGAAAGCTTATGTCTAGCGGTAGATAGACAACGACTAATGATTAGTTTCAAGGTGAGAAACGGCACATCGGGGGTCTATGTATTAACGTCGTCGGCGGTACGGCAATGAGATCACTCCTTCCATCACCATCATCGTGAGACGCGCAGCACATCGTCGGTACGTAATAAAAGTAACTGTGTAGAATTAATAGCGGAGACGGCGCTCCGTTGTGTCTCAATTGCGTTACCGATAACTCAATATCCGGGGACGAGCGGTCGTGGCGGCGCGCCGGGGCCAAACGGTCAATTTGCAGCACTTAGTTACGCGTGCGCCTTTTTGAGTTGCTGCTTGTCTACTTATGTTGCTGTTACGTCATTTCGCATTGCTACATCACTGCTCGACGAAGCCGTTCCAAATGCTATGGGTATACATCTCTCAGACCGACGGTTAAAAGTTCATTGCAGATGCCGAAGTAAATACATTGTCTTTAAGTAGGTACTACAAGCGCAGCAAAAATAGCGAAGCCATTGAATTATTACAATGATTCATATAAAAATTATAGCCCATCCTATGACTAAGATCTTTTTTAGATAGGGTAGAATAGAAGACAAGGTTATGCGGCAAAACAGAACGTTACGTCACTTTTCTCTTCAGCATGCGAGTACCGCCACTCGTGCGGATAGTCATGACGGGATGTTTTTTAACCGACCACAAGGAAGAATGATCTCAGTTCTGTGTGAATATTCTGGACTATTTTTGTTACATGTTATTTTTGTTCATGTTTTTCATTATTCATAAAAAATTCTGGGTTATATGTGCAGGGCACTTATGTATTTTAACGTGACAACGTCTATTAATTATATCACAAAAAATTTTGATAATAAATTTTATTATTCTAAATTACATGCCTTTCATTATTATTACTTAATGAATCGTTCGTTCTCTTTTAATGGTTTTGGAAACGGTCGTTTGTTTGACATGTTTATGGGTTACAAATCAAGTTATACTAACTCTCAATTATATTTGTTAGGGATTTTATTTCTAATTATTATTGAGCAATAGAATACATCTTTTACTTTCAACCAATTCGGGCAAACGCATACCGACTTAGCGGTCGGCGTAAGCCACGCCCACTTATGTGCGGGACATTTCTCAGCACGCGCGTCCTATCTTATACCAATTTAATAGACGTTGTCACGTCAAAAAGTCACATCGATCGCTGGAGTATTCTCACGTGGCAACATTACGTGCAACGTTTGATTTTTATTTACATAGAAGATATAGAAATGGCAACACTGGCGAAAGGTATCGCGTCCGAGGTTCATTGGCTGACGTTTATCGTGGCGACACACATCCACAGAAACCGGTAGCCCGCACGCCCTGACATGGGGAACTTCTTATAGTCACAACTTATGTGTCTGCACCGGCCCCTTTGACATTTAAGAACTACTCGACGCCGGCTTGTTCACCCAACGAGGTCTACATATATATAGTTCTGCAATTTTAACATCGCTATGTGTATGTTGTGGTTGAGAACGCAGTTATTACCCATTCAAACATTGCCGACATATCTTTATAACATAAAGAAGCGTACCTTGACCCGATCACGGTGCAGTATCAATATGCTGCTCAACAATTTTAACTAATCTTATCTCTTATCATTTTTATCTGATCTTCTTATGTTAGCACACTATGAACGATTGCATCTCTCGTTGATGCAGTAATATCTACATCTGTCTTTAATTAGCATGGACTATTATAAGTTTATAATGTTATTCTACATTAAAGTAAAAAAAGCTATACTGAATCTACAAATACATCAAATTGAACGCCAAAAAATCAAATTCCATCCACTACAAAATACAGTAATAGACTAAAAGAGACTCAGGAAACAAATGATTGAACAGAGTACTAAGTTACATGTATGTAAATACTTTATCACTAACGCGAGCCATCCATACGTGGAGATAAGACGGTAAGGGACACAGTCAGCGGTTAAGCGAATATAAAATCACCAGCAATCACCAGTTCTGAGTCAGGAGTAGTCGTAGCATATCGCACGGTTACCGATAAAACCTCGTCCTCCTTACTCTCGAGGCGATTAGTCATGGCTGCGATAAGTAAATCGTTAAGCCGTCATTTAAACATCAACAGTTCTGTAAGTTACAAATTCGAATTCGCCATTTGCCTATCATCTATCACCATCCTCGCACAGATGTAAAGCTCAGAGGAAGAATTAACTACATATCTCTATTACAATTTTTATTAGTAATCATTATAAGTACTTCGTGTTAATTACAAATTACTTATTTATATAAAAAAAATCCTGAACACTTTCTCTTCGTCGCGTGCATGCAACGTATATAACTATGGTCTGGTGGTAAATGAACTTATCGATGACACAATAAATTCATTAGCTACAGCGCCCTCCACATTAGAATATTCATGATGCCGTTGTGGTGGTGGTAGTAAGCCAGGCCGGTGGTAACCATAACATGTTTCGGTGAGCACTTCGTACTTTAATATTGTAAAATAACAAATGAGTCAGCGATGAAGCAATCGCGTGGTAAGGTCAGAGCGGCGGCGTCTCGGTTATCGGCTGACGCGGCGGCCGCTTCGTCAGCAGCTATTTCTGTACCGGGACCATAGCGGTGACCCTCTTATCAGTATCATCTAGCAACATTTTATTAACGCACATTACTCGCTATTGGGACAGTCAATTACATGGAGGTCAGCGGGGAGGAGAGCTGTTTGATGACTACTGCTAAAATAGGATCACTTCATCTTTTATTGGGCCGCATGTTTTAGCCTGGCCGACGGGGTGTCGGATGTACGCGCAAACGTTCCTGTAAACCGCTGTAATATAATGAAAATGGACTATCGTGTAGATTTCAGTTGGTTTGTATCCGATATAACCTGTCTTCGCCACCGGGAGGACGGCCTGGTGTTCGCAGTCGTTTTGCCCGCGAAAAATAATAGTTAACGTGAAGCTTTAAAATATAAATGCAATGTAGTTGTCACCATTGCAATTGTTTATTCATAGCGCTTATTGTAGATAGTATTGCAGACCATTAAAAAGCGAAAGGTTGAACCTTGGCCACGTGCTTCGACACGACAGATATCACCTGCTTCAACTTATAATGATGGGCAAAGTACAAAAAATCCTGGCTACGGAACATAAGGGAGTGGACTGGTATCACCAACGTGCAGCAACTGTTCCGGGTGGCACAAAATAGGCAGAAATTCGCAGAACTGACGGCCAACCTCCAGTAATGGAGAGGCACTTTAAGAAGAAGAAGCGCTTATTGTCAGTGAAGTGATAATTAATAAAGTACCACAGAAGATTAAAAGACTAACATTCATGTCATCGAGTCGACTTCCATTGGGTGTCAATTGCCCGAGGGACAGTCTGCCGGCGCACGGCGACAGATGGCGCGCCGAGCTGTTTATATACATATGATAGTGATTGATGCGTAAATGATTTGTTTTTGTGTTACATAAGGCGGTGCGTTCACCCGGTGATAAGCGGAGTGTCGTGGAAGCGGACAGTTCTAGTCGTGTAAGCCTTTTTTCGGTTTTGCAACAAATCTTCTGAAGATACTCTGCTTCATGAAGGTAGTGAAGATTACGTCGATCCACCTACTAAAACCCAGTGGATGGTCTCCTTCGGCGAGGTAAAATGCCCGTCTGCATTATATGTACATGCCTAAAGCCCCCATTCTGTCTGAAATGTAGTGGGTAATGACTTCCACCCCCGTCACTCGCGGTTGCGATATACCTTTCAGTCGTGTTCGGGTTCTTTAAGGTTGGAAGACACAAGAAAACATGCGTACAAATTATGTACGTTTCTCCTTCGAGGCGCCCATAGAAAACTAAGACACTGATACCGGTTCATCTACGTGCGGGTCCCACTTTCAGAAAGTGGGCAGCTGTCGACCGGTATCATCTTATACGCGCGAACGGGAGCCGACCCTCTAGCCGTCTACAACATTGTTAACTACTTGACACAATTTACAGAATAATTGGTTAATGAACTTCAAATACACGTTCAACGAGAACAACTTAACGACTTCACCGTCATTTACATTCATTAATTACCCGGAGTGCTTCCAAACAACTCTTCGCATCTTTTTCACCGAAACGGAGCACTTGGCCCCCGACCAAACGCGTCTCGCAGCTATACGTTTGATTCGCGAGAACATGACTCCGCTACAGCGAAATGATAAACGTTGCTGTCATTTCACATGGCGTATTTATCGCAAAGACGAAAAATGGAACATTATCAAATTATTATTTTTAGTCAGTGTATATACTGAATTATTTACAATAACATTCGCTTTTAACTAGAGATACACGCATGTGAATTATAAGTTCAAATCGAAAATACACTCCCGGACACATCTATCGGCCCACCTAGTGTTTAAAAGTTTTAACGGTGCCTAGCTAAAAATGTATGTTAGGCGGAGCAATAAGTTTTAATGCAGTTTTAAATCTGATTTTTAGGTCAACCCTTATGTATGTTTTTTTTTTTTAATTCTGAATTAAAGATTATGAAAAAAAAAACGAAAATTCGGGTCTGTTCATTGTTTTCGACGACCCAGGAATGGAGAAAACTTTTTTATTTCGTACAAGTTGGATTCTTTTTTTGATGTCTTCCATTATTGGTTCTATAAAAAGGCAAATCTAAACTTAGAGCCAGTTTTGACCAAAAAATATGGATACCCTGCCTGAAATTGTCGCCCAAGCTGTAAAACTTCTGCCGGCCATATCAATTCGAAATTACAAAAAAAATAAAAAAAAACATGCCTAAGGGTTGATCAATAAATCTGCTTCAAAACTGCATTAAAACTTATTGCTCCACCTAACATTTATTTTTAACTAGACACCGTCTAAACTTTAAACCACTGGTGGGCCGATAGATGTGTCCGGAAGTATATCACAGATTACATTTAAAGTGGAGAAGAAACACATTGTGATCCGACCTGACTTATTGGGATATGAGTTAAAAATGGAAGTTTATGCCTGTTATACTTAAGCAATCATTTCGAGTTAAGTTACAATGGAAAAAGATAAATCATATTTCTCACCGAGTTCGGAGTTGTCATAAAAACTTAACGGTCATTAGTTACCGGGTTAACGATGCAAGTTAAATATATAAACTGTCATCTTGAAGTGATGAATAATGATAATAACAGAATCATTCACGTGTGTGTGGTACACAGAGGGTTTGTGCAGTTGATACAAAGAAGTAATTTTATGAAAATAGTTATGTCGAAAATTACAGACTGAAATTAATTTTTTTTAGCAGAAATGAATTAGTTCAAAATCAATTTCAACTTATCCTTTCGCAGAGTTTATGTATAGTATAATTTTGATTACACACACGTTTTTACACATTTTAGTGTGCTCGGGTCGCGAGTAGATGGGTAACCCATTTATCCTCGATTCGAGTTATTTCACAACGCTACAACTGGGTTTATAACCACTGGGTTTACAGTGGATCGGAATAACATGGACCGTTCGGAGACGAGCGGGCACAAAATTACATTTTCCTTCAGAGTCCCACATGGACCAAATAATAGAACTCATATCCTTCTGATTTCTATAGAATATGTTAGTGTAGTGTGTAGTCATTCGCTGGTTACGGAAATTGGTTAACAAACTATAACAGCCATCGACTCGTACTATTCTAACTCATTTCCTGTTAAACAAAACAATTGTACACAACGCAATAATTAAGTTCCAACCTAGAACGTCGCACTGACACAAACAACGACCAGATACTGTTTAACTATAAAATAACGTTTCCTCAAAGTGGGTGAGGATGCCTCCTCGTGGCCACGGCCGGTTAACACCATGTTGAAGCTCCCCAGGCGTGAACAGGCATCAATCGAGAGAAAGACCGCTGGTAGGGGTCTGTTGCCGGAGACCGTCTAGCTACCACCGCAGTGATTTTTTCAGCAGCCAAACAGCAGTGTGCAAACATTACTGTGTTCCAGTTTAAAGGACGCTGTAAGATAGTAACCTCATGTCTCAAGGCGACGAGCGCAATGTGGTGCAGTGTATACCATCTTAACTAGCAGCGCATTGTTATGGGCGAGCGTATCACTTACCATCAGGTGAACGTAGCGCTCGTAGAACAAAAAAAAACATAATATCTCGTTATTATGTTAAATTTAAAGTACCAGTAAACTAGTATCAAATTTACTTGTACACTTTAACTGATCCTTTGTATGTACTGGAGCGCGTGTTTCATGACCTTCGACATTCTCATTTCTCGTCACGTGCTCATGGTTTAGCGCGATGCTTGATGTCCATACGCCAGGAGTGCCGCGCTCCTCGTGTACACTCAGGGTAATTAGTGGACGGTACATCAGTGATGTCACCGCGCGCCGCGTGACATGGTATCACTCAATGCATCGGCTGTGCGCTGATGTCATGCCCGTACGCCCAACAATGAGAGGTTGAGGTCAGCCGCCAAGGCCCGCAGGACTTTGCGGCAGGTTACTCTACGCCCGTATTGTAAATTATAGCTCATGGGCCGATTGGCTTTGAATGTGGGACATTATGTATGTGAGTGATAATTACCATAAAAGCCTGGCATACCGTCTATGGCAACAAAGTGAATTAAATATGTGATAAATTCTAATTAGCCTATGCGTTGAAATATGATAAGAAGTCTAAAGAAATAACATTAAATTTAAACAAGTTTTATCGAGTCATCATCCAAGAGGAGCAGTAGTAGTTTACATTTTTTTTTTATACTACTTTGCGACGAGGCGAGCAAGACGTTCACCTGATGGTAAGTGATACGCTTGCCCATGACAACACGGTGCTAGTTGAGATGGTACACACTGCACCACATTGCGCTAGTCGCCTGAGACATAAGGTGTTAAGTCTCGTTACCCCAGTAATTACACTAGCTACAGCACCCTTCAAACCGGAACACAGTAATGTTCGCACACTACTATTTGGCGGTTGCAATAGGAGCTGCGGTGGTACCCACCCAGACGGTCTCCGGCAACAGCGACCTACCACCTGGATTATATTCATACAATAAAATATAAGTACCTAGTAATATGTTTCAGAACCTTACTAAGGTTTGATTATGTACCTTTAAGCCAGACCATAATATTGTATAGTCATTATTGTTTGACTACTGAAACATTTATATTCTTCATCAAAGCAGTAACACACCATTGACCAAGGAGTAAGGCCTGCAACTACATTCGAGGTAGTTTTAACAGCACCTCATTGCACTTTTTCATGAGACTTGGATGAAACAGTACATGTGAGCTACATCAACATGTCAGTTATATCAGAGTACATTTACACACTACAAGGCAATAGAAATAGACAGTGTTCGTTAGTTTGTATATAATAATCAATACCTACAGTGTATAAAAATAGTTTTTATTTATAATATTTTAATATACTTCCGGACACATCTATCGGCCCACCACCCAGTGTTTAAAGTTTCGACGGTGTCTAGCTAAAAATAAATGTTAGGTGGAGCAATAAGTTTTAATGCAGTTTTAAAGCAGTAATCGTGTCGAGATGTGTCCAGGAGTGTATATCTCTCTATACACATTGCAGCTAAACCATGTTATCTAGCAATGTATAGCTCCATGCATTGTCACAGTATACCATAATAAGCATAACAATGCTATTTGTTTTTTAATTTATTCGAAAGTACATTGTAAGCTTCTGATAATGTATTGCTAATGATACCTGTACATACTAATAGAATAAAATTATATTATAATCAAATTATTAAATTCATTCAACAAAAATCATTACAACTACCAATTTAATAAAGTTACTAAACAAGTCATCAGACAGATATGTATGGTTTGAAATTAAAAAAAATATATATTTTATTAAATAGTGGAATAGATATTGATACAGTAAATAATTTAAAACAGAAAACCAACAGTTTCCGAGCAACTATTAAAATTTTTGTTTGTATAAAACTTTTTAGTACTCAAATATTATTTTGAATATAACCGTTTCGTACATTCGTTCCATGCCACCAACAGTAACTATCACACATGAACCTCGTAAAGTCCTCACAAAATATAAGTAATACAAGTTGAAATAATCAGTATGGTGGTACGAATGGATTTAAGTTTGAAAATAAAACGTTTTTTTAAATAACGTGTAAGTAACCCAAGTTTGCCATAAGTGGGGCGCAGGCCGCGCCCAAGCCCGGCCCCGGCGCGCCGCATTCCAATAAGAAAAACAAAAAATAAATACTACTTTTACCGCGTATGTAACATCGATAAAAACATGATAACAATATAATATACAAAAGTAATAAATGAATGTCAATACATTTCTACAAGTTATCATTTCATATTTTAACAATAACAAGTTGTAGTTAGACTGACCTGGTTAACAACAAGATCCCATAAAGAAGAATTGGAAGCCCGGTGGAAGGGGGAAACTACGAAAAGTCGTGTTTTCAGCACATAAACATCAAGTTTGTTTCACGGTGTTGTAAAGGGAGAAACTAACTGATCACAGAGCACAATACCACATTAGACGCACTGCAATCACAAGACGAGTTCAATTAACAAGTTTTAGTGACTAAAGCACGCGCCGGACTACACGGCAAATATTATTTTCATTCATCGCACGGTGAAATGATTCGAGACGAGTGGCGGCGCGTCGCCTTGCCCGTACAACGAAACTACCGCCGCGCGGGAGCGGGGGCGCTCGCGTCATCCGCCATATTGGCTGATTACGTCACCCGCACAGGACCCAGTTCCGAAACAGGGTGACCAGTAACTTAAATTATATGACACACTTTGCGGGCGTTTTTAAAAAAAATTTCTATTTAATATGGTTATAACAAATTTTGAACTTATTCAAACACTTAAAAAACAATTTCAAACATTATTTTAAAATTTTCGATTAAATTTCGTGTTCCATGAAGTTCCACATAGAACCGTTACTGAAAAATATATTACCATCAAATATCAATCATCATCATTTCACCCGATGGACGTCCACCGCTGGACATAGGTCTCTTGTAATGTATACATCAATTAACTATAAATAATCTAATATATTAATTATAAAGTTGTTAACTATCAGTACTTGTGGCAAGATAAAACTAAAATGTTATAATAATGTACTTAAAAATAATCGATTTTCATAAAATGGTCTGTAATCGTAATTGTTCTAATTATAATGACAAAAAAATACATTAAAAACAGCAATACATAATGTAAATTAAAAGTATTATTAGGAACAAAAAACAATTGTTGATACGGAGAAGGACATCACTTTAGACTTCATATTGTGTTCTAGTCAGATGATGCATTATTGGTAGTGTCTGTCATAGCAGAAGATTAGAGTAATAAAAGAAATTAAATTTCTTTTTACTATTAAAATTACAGCGCACTTATAATTAACTAAGTGTTCATAGGTTGCTACTGTACCGAGTACTTACAATGCAAGGTAAAGCGACGTTTTTGTGACTTGTGCACTCAGGTTGAATTCTTTTTTGTTTTCTTTTATTTGCTGAATTATTTACCGTATACTTTGCAGACACGAGACCTGAACTATACGAAGAGGTAAAACTTTACAGAAACGCTAGAGAACGTGAAAAGTAAGTAATCATTTAAGAATTATTGGCATGTGTTTTGTTATTGACAATTTAGTAGAACAAACATATTTACCACAATAGTTACTTATTCATCTCGTACAGTGACCCAAAGTTATTCTTGGCCTTTGACATACCACAATTGTTGATGTTGATACATGCATATATTTTATAAAAATTAATAAGATAACTAGCCACAAGAATAACTAGTTTCATATACAAGTCTTTCCTATATTTTGTTATAAATGCACACAAGTGGTTGGTACATAAAAATTGATTCACTTAATGTGTATTCTCAATTATAAACTGAAATCTAGAACTCATTATGTTTCTGAAGTAGACTTGTACTGATCATTTAAAATAAAAGTAATATTTAATATAATTTCAGGCATGATAATATGGCAGAGCTTTATGCTGTGGTCAGCACTCTTCAGCACTTGGAGAAGGCATACATGCGGGATTGTGTAAGGGCACAGGAGTACATGGCAGCGTGTAGCCGTCTCCTAGTGCAGTACAGAGTAGCTTTTAAGCAGGTGCAAGGCGATGAATTCCCAACCATTGAAGCTTTTGTGACAAAGTTTCGTGTAAGTATATAATGTAGAGACAAGATAGTCATGTAGAAAATAACATACAACTTAAATTATAATTCAAAAGCTTTTTCCATAGCTTCAAAGCTATGGACATATATGTAATGTTTAAAAGCTCTCAAGATTGTTCGCAGTTGGACTGTCCAGCGGCTTTGGAAAGGATAAGAGAGAATAGGCCTAACCTTATTAAAGATGACAAAGGGAACACAAACAAATATATTGCTGAAATTGTATCGGTAAGTTTTTATTGTCACTCATTATGTTTTAATATATACAATAGTGATAAGACCTCTACCTGGAGCAGTAAGGAGACCCACTGATTTATTTAGTTGTAAGATACTTCAAGCTGAGACATCTAGAGTTACATAAATTTCCAACCTACTAATCTATTAACACTCTTTTGAAAAATAAAAAATCTCAAATGTTTCACTTCTGTTCTTTAGATTAGCTATTTCTTTTGTTCTTTACATTGGCCATTTATTTTTTTATTTCTATTTCACAGCTTTTCATAACTTTAATGGACAAACTACGCCTGGAGCTCCGTGCTATGGACATGATCCAGCCGGAGTTGAGGGATCTTAAGGACACCATGGACCACCTCAGCATGTTACCTGAAGATTTTGAGGGAAAATTGAAGGTGGAGTGGAGTATCTTCTAGACTGTTCTATTGTTGTGTTTCAAACCACATTACATTTAATTAAATGGTTGACCATAGGCTATGGTCAATATTCAACACCTATGTGATCTAGAACTAGTGTCAACACATTGTGCTTCATTCTTCCTTTCCTCTTAGTTATCAATTCAATTTATCATAAATTATCTTTTTGGCAGGTACAAGAATGGCTAGATAAGCTGTCTGAGATGTCCGCATCAGATGAGCTCTCCGAGAGCCAAGTAAGGCAGTTGGTGTTCGACCTTGAGACCTCCTATGGTGCCTTTAACAAGTTCTTACATAAGGATTAGTTATGGGAATACATTGTAAGTTATTTTCCAATTAAAATACATAGTGGTATTGAGGGTGGATAGTTTGAGTAACCAGTACCAATTCAGGATCAAGTTTACATAAAATAAATCATGTTTTACATAAAAATGTAGGTATGTAAATATATGTAACAGTTCTCATATTGTTACAGATATCAAGAGTTGACCAGTGTCAGTCATATTGGAAGAAGTGAAACTTGTTATTTCCACTGAAATATAAAAGCATAGGTCACAGATTGGAGATTTTCCTGTTGTTCTGCCAAATCTCATCAGAACAGTTCACATCTCTTGTATTATTATAACTATTGTGATAACACTTGGTTATGTGTTACACTAAAATGTATTCATGTATATTTAATTTATAATAACTAATATTAGTCTTTTTACTTCTGTGCTTTGTAGTCACTTGATTGGTGGTAATAATTTTGACACTATCTGCTTTGTACTTGGTTTCGTATAAAGACCATGCCATGCTATTTTTAAAATTTAAAATTTTATAGTGAATGCCGAACCTATCTGTACTTGTGGTTCTACAAAACTAAAAAGTTTTTGTCTATTAAACATATAAAAAAATATGTTTGTTACAAATTTTGACATCTACTAATACCGAAGAAAGTCTATTCTAAAAATTTTCTATTATTGTTTCGTCATATTAAAAACCTCCCTTTTTTTAGTTTCTACAAGATTTATGAACAAAAACAACATACTGAAAATTACAGTTCAAACACAGCTATAAATACTTGAAGATGCAAATGTTTAATAATCCACTGCATATTTTTTTAAATTAAATAAGGTTTAGTTATCTCGAACTTTTGTCTCAACAAGAACATGATCAAGTAAAACTGAAGTGAAAATAAACATTTTCGCGGATAAAATAAAAAAAAAAACATTTTAGTTATAATTGTTACAGCAAATTATCGTTACATTTATTTCATTAAACGTATTTTATTTAAGAAGATAGTATTTATTGTCTAATGTTTTATTTATTATAATTATTTAATTTCACTTTTTTACTTCACATCAACTTCTTAATTTGAAGATACGAAACACCATAAATTATCAATTCAGAATACGAAAGTATATGCTACATGTGACCATATTTGAGTTATGTGGCTTTCGTAGTGTTTTGTAATTATGTCGCTAGATGGCGAATAAACGGCATGTGCTTACTTGCACACATTCGTCGAAACTATTTGAGAGGAACATGGGGGAGGTCGGTCAGCTGCGGGGAGTGGGGCGCATACAGAGATTTACTGGTGGTAGGTCTTGTTGCCGGAGACCGTCTGGGTGGGTACCACCGCAGTGACTATTGCAACCGCCAAATAATAGTGTACAAACATTACTGTGTTCCGGTTTGAAGGGCGCTGTAGCTAGTGTAATTACTGGGGTAACGAGACTTAACACCTTATGTCTCAGGCGACAAGCGCAATGTGGTGCAGTGTGTACCATCTTAACTAGCACCGCGTTGTCATGGGCAAGCGTATCACTTACCATCAGGTGAACGTCTTGCTCGTCTCGTCGCAAAGTAGTATAAAAAAAAGGAGTTACACAAGGTTTGCGTTTGGGGTCACACCATTGTGAAATTTTTACACAACACCAAAATAATAACAGTATTTTACGAATGGCACTAGAGGCGGGGTTTTTTATAACTATTAGTATCATTAATAGCGTTTTTAAATATTTATTTTTCGCGCATGAAAATATTATTAATTAGTAATTAGGACCTTGGCTTTGTGATAAACACCGACCTCTATACAAAGAAGCAATTCTCAAAAGTAATCGCAGAACTGTTATCTAGCGATACGCCCAAATAATAGCTTTTAAAACAAAGCACTTTAAAATTCATCCCCTTATGTTTTTTTAGATAAAAAAAAAATATAACTTCTTATTCATACTTAATTTAAAATGTAAAACCTAAAACCGTAAAAGAGTATTTTTTCTAATTTTGTTCACTAAGTAAAGGAAAAAGAAAAATTTCGTACAAATGGCGGGATATTTACAAAATTTAAAAGATTATTCTCGAAGAAAACTCATCATTTTCAACCTCATTCTCGTCTATTATCTGATGATGTTCAGCGCTGGTATGTTGTTTTTCGACTTATAGAGCTCGTCTGATCCTAGGCCGCGGGTCGCGGGATCCGCGGCCTAATTTATAATAACCATAACTAAAAAAGAAAACCTTTTTATCATGTGAAATGAAAGTCAAGTATCTATTATCAATAAAAGAAAATTTAAATCCCGCCGCTTTACCGATGATAGAGGACAAGCGCATAACGAGGTGGCCACTAGAACATTTACACGATTCTTAAAAAATCCTCTGAATAACGGAAGTCAAAAAATCACGTGCGAAAACCACGTGTATTACAAAATACATTTGTACGACGCCATAAAAACTTACATTACGCCGTAAAACAATATAAATGTAATAAAGAAACATGTACCTACTTATTTCTACACGCGCACAAGTGGCGGGAAAACGAACCATAAACTACGCGCAGACGTTACTAATTTTTTTTATTTTTATATTTAAATAATAAAAAGTTTTCTTTTCGTTTTAAAACTATTATTTGATAATATAATACTAATGTAATGAATAATTTAATGAAAGTTTGCAATGCACTTATTGTTTTATTAACACCATTTTATTTAATTGAGGTAAGTTCTCCATTCATTTCTTGTACATGAACATAATATTACCGCCAATTTAAGTTTTTAACAAGAGACAAAATTACACTAAGACTTTATCATTCGTCTTTAAAAACTAAAAAGGGTATCCGTGTGGTACACTAAATTTATTATTATTTGATTTAGAATGGGTACACCTCCAGCTTTTTTATAAATCTTTCTATGCCTAATCTTCTAGATCCCTTACAAACTCCAAAAACAATTTTCGATCAACTTTCAAAAGAAATTTGAAATACAGATTCAAGTCCCAAATTATCTCATAGGTATATCATTATATCTTTAAATTTTAGTGTAACGAAGTTTTCCAAAACATCGAAGAAAGGCACCACCTGGTCTCCGAAGCATACTCGATCACCAAGAAACTGTTCGTCCAGGGCCGCGACAACTACAACACTTTGAAGAACCGATCGCTACACGTCATGGACACATTCCTGGACCTGGTTCACATCATGAACGATGAGATGGCCAGGGAGCTGAGGAGTGCGATCGTTAAATTTTACAAAATTAAATATTTTCAAGATTTCACTAATTACGTAATACCTATAGAAGAGGTGGGCTGTTATTGTATATGTTTGATAATATTTTTAAAGAAAACTACAACTATGCTGAGTGACGTTCTTAGTGACATCACTCACCACATAATAGTTTCATATTATTTTCGTTAGAACACCCGACTCATTAGACTCCTCCCTCGCAGATAGTTGACATAATCGAGCACTGCCTAAAAGAACCACTGGAGAAACTCGACCAGATCCGACTCCAGTTCCACAACGTCATTAAGAATTTCCAGGACTCGCGCAACTTCGACGTGGTTAACCGGTGCCACAATGAGCTTCCCGATGAAGTCGCCGCCGCTCATTGTTTACTTCACCAGGCCGTACTGTAAGTCATGTATATTTGAAAGCTTTATTACCACACACTGTCTATCTATTACCTCCTTCTCTTCTCATTTATTAGTTCCAGTTTTTAAAATATTGGTTGAACTCCGCGTGTGGTTTGCATTTACGAGTTTTCGGGTTTACGGCCGTGAGGTTTGTAGACAGGAGCGCCTTCTGACACCGTCATACGGTAAAATGGATATATAAAGAAAATGTGAATTCTTGGTTTCACTTAGCTATATACATAAAGAAAAGTAGCTAAACTGTTATACGAATAAAAGCAGAGGTTATCGCATCCTACTCAAAGGTTGCAATTTCCGTTATAAAACCTGCCCGGATGTGTAAGTCGGAGAGGGTCAGTTTGATCAATACAATTATAAAGAAAATATTTGCAATCTAATTAATACACAAAAATAATTTGCACCTAAATACTCTCTTGCGAAATGATTTAACGAACAAATTTTATTGTTTTCATCAACAAAAACTCTATTCAGTGGAAACAAACAAAAATTGTAAGAAACTTGTAGTGTATTTTAAAACATCCATTACTCTAGGTACAATGTATCTATGTCGCCTAAGTTTCTGAAAAAGAAAATAAATGAGTATATGGAATTCCCGCCAAGGACGACTTCCGGTTTTTATTCAGTCCACCCCCGCGGCGCCGACACCGGAAATACGTCTCTGCGGTCCTAGTTCGTTAACTGGAGCCTTTCTGAAACTTTATGCAATTTTAATTCATACGAGATAGTATTCAAAGTTTACCCGGATGTAAGCGAAGTTATAGTAAAGAAGAACATGTCTACATAAATAAATGATAACCGCAAAATATAACATAGCAATTATTAATAATTGTAATAAGAAAAGATACTTAACTGTAATATTATCATTATACCGAATAAGGCAACAACGGATTGCAAATAGAATTTAGTTTACGCGTCAGAAGATTCCAACACGGGAGTTCCCCGTGCGCAGACTGTGTGTGTAGCAATCACTGGATAGCTACAAGTTAAACTATTTATACATATAACGGACTATATAAAAATACTTATATTTATAAAATATAACTAATTGATTTATTAAAAATAATTTTTAACAGTTTTAACGAAACGATGCAAGCGAGCCTGATAGCGATAGTAGAAATAAAGACCCGCCAACACGCGCAGGAAGTGAACGAAACATTGTTCGGAGTGCGGAAGTGCCTGAACGGCTTCGTGCCCAACTTCTTCGAGCAAGTGCTGATCGACGCTTACACGGACAACTGCGGCTTCCTCAAAGTAGTGAACGCATCAGTGTTCGACCTGGTCAGGGACCGCTGGAGGAAGTTCCACGAGACCAAGTTTCCGAAGAAATGGAGCCCGCTCGTCAATCTTTTGAAAGAGAAGTAAGTTTCACGTGCACATCTATTGACATTTTAAATCAATTTTTTTCTATCTTTATTATCTGCAATACTTAGAGATCTGTCCCAAACGTTCCAAATACATTTTTACTATCGCGAGTGTCTTAACCATATTTCCAGGTCGCGATCCAACCACCAGAACACAAAAGAACCGCTATTCCTTACTTTGATAGCCGCTAACCTGACGCCTCACGATATCATCACGACGCTGTATTCTTAAGAACCTGACGACACATTTAAAAAAAAACATTAGGGGGTAAGAAAGTAGAAAATAGAATTAAGAAGAGCAAGACTGAGAGTGGCAACATTAAAAACTAATCCATAGACAAGGGTTTTATTTGTTCAATTCACTTCCACCACCAACGGACAGGACAACGCCCCGCTAGTTAAGATGGTACACACTGCACCACATTGCGCTCGTCGTAAGACATAAGGTGTTAAGTCTCGTTACCCCAGTAATTACACTAGCTACAGCGCGCTTCAAACCGGAACACAGTAATGTTTGCACACTACTGTTTAGCGGTAGAAATAGTCGCTGCGGTGGTATTTATGTTTTGCTAAATGTAGATGGGAACAACAAAAGATTAGATTCATTAACAAAAACAGATTACAAAAATATTTTTATTACATAAATTCTTTTACGCATTACGTTTGGCAATTATATTGGAGATTCACTTAAAAATATCACAATGGAGTATAAAATGTTTTTAATACGTTTTAATAGTACAAGGGCAGTCTTTGCTTTGTTGCTTGATTTAAATTCTATTATATTTCATAAATTAACTTTAATTTCTTTCAATTCTACCTTCTGTATCGTTTCTCGATGAGACTGAAGTTGAATAAGTTTATTGGAAATTTTCTCAAGTAATCAGTAAAAGTTTTATAATACATCCTAAACATACTAATGATTCTAAAACACGAATCAATATCTCAATCCCAGAAGTAAATTAATACAAAAATATTTCTTCTCAATGAGATTTACATAAAGACATTCTAGATATGTCTAATTCCTTATCCCGGCGAAGTATACATAGATAAAATTATTACAAAATACAAATCAGGGTTAAGTTCTTTACATTAACCAATTATTTTATTTGTTAAACCTAATAGTAATGAACTGTTGTGATCTTTAAGTTTATTTGTAATTATAACTGTCTCACACAAACGAGTCCAATGTTGAGTATTACAAATGTGTTTATGTAAAAACATTGCATCGGTGAAACCTGCAATGTTTTCTACTGTATTGTAATGAGTATAAACTTAGTATGTACAAGTAATAAGTTATTAAGGCACACTTTAAGTACTACCATTAATCAAACTTGTTAAATGTAAATGCATTAACTTTGTGTAAATGACTATTGGTGGTTAACCTGGATACAATATTTTTCTGGTTATAAGACAGACCTGTTTATATTAAAGTTCTGTGTAAACACTGGAAATGTTCCATTAGCACTAAGAAAAAGAATCATAAATAATAATTATGATGTGAAAGTAATATTATAATTTAAAACATCTTATAAATTTGAGGTTTGTTTTATAGTCTGTGCAATACCATTATTTACTAACACACAGACACAGGCGCCTCATTCTTGTTGTGGCGAGCTACACAACTCTGTCAATAACTTCCCAGAACTGTATAATTGATTATTAATCTTTAGTGAATAAATAAGTGCAATGGCACATTTTTTGAAATGGTGTATCTGTTATCGTGCATTGCCCAGGTCCACCACAGAAACTATTACCACCATTATACAGTATAATAACACTACTCTACAGGAGTTAACTGAACCAGCTCTTTATCTCTTATGAAAGTAGTTGACACATTATGCTATGACTGTATCTCTGCTGTCTGCTCGTGGCTCTTAAACGATACTTCAACTTCTTCACTTTTACTGCTTACTTTGGGGTGGAAGAACAGATAATATATCACCATGAAGAACAACCCGAGCACGTATGGCGCTACACTTAATACTAAAACTGGATAAAAGTATAACGAAGACCTCATAGAGTCATCCACGAAGAAAAACCAAATCAATGTGCACGTTATATTTTGTATGAAACACAACGAGTAAAATACTGTGTAGCGGTATCTAGTCCTACCTTCTATGGGTAGGATGTAGGTGAACAGATAGACCCCGCCTAGCGCGAGCGAGAACCCTACCTCCGCCAACTTGTTGTGCGCACAAAATGGCGACCGGTCGAACAGCTGCAGCCACGTGGACATCGCGACGACGTGCGCGGCGCACGCCAGCACCGTCCAGTACGGGTACAGGTACGCGATTATGGACAGAGACACCACTCGGCTCACTGAAATTGGTATCATTGGTTCAACTTTAATCATCCGCCAACCCGCACCAGGCTTCGATTTGCGAGTTGAGCAGTCTAGCAGTGAAATCATTGGATGATCTGTTCATGTATCTATTCAATTTAAAAAGTTAAAGTTGTTGTGTATGGCAATACTGTGATTTATTTTATCAAAACATTCTAACTGCAATTGCTCCCGTCTCAAAATATAATTTATTACGATATTTAGATAACTTATTACTACTGCCACTCATTGTAATGGTATTAGTAGTAGTACTGGTGGTAGTTTAGCGACAAATTTTCAATGAGGGTTACAGCGAGACAAATTCCAAAAAATCCTGTTACCATTCGATTTGCGGAGCTGTGGTAACGTCCCTCACGTCTCGACACTTTGTCGGATAATGAGAACAACTTACGCGTAACCAAGAAATGCCACAGTGTCTGCAGGACCGTGCCGCACCAGTTCATGTTGGACTTGTCCTGCTGTGCGAAGCGCACCGCGCGCTGATACGCCGCAAGGCACCAACCCATCCCCACCACCGACGAGCAGATTGAGAGAATCTGATGCACTGAAAAAGCGTTAGTTTCACATTAATGTGGTTATCTATACGGGATAAATTTAAATGATTACAAATGTATGAACAACTTGCTTTACTACTACTATTAAGTCTCAAAGCCTTTTCTCACAATGTTGTTGGATAAAGCATATTCTTGAAAGCCATTGTTCTTAAGACACGTTGGCGCAAGTACAATGGGAACTAACCCACGCACAGTAACTGAACCAATCGACACTTTAAATGAAATAGAAAATAATTGAACTCCAATACAACTGTTCCAATTGTGCTAAACTTTCAGAAATCTTGTGGAGTACACCCATTAAACTCAGTCAATAAATATATTTATAAATAGTTAACACTTGCGTATTTTACCTAAATTTTTGTGACAGCTTACACAACCAATTAACTACACATTTTTTTTCCCTAATCCTGAAGATAACGAATGATTGAAAAATAGTGATGAAATCTAAACAGTTCAATAACATGTTTAAGCAAAGTTTACAAAACTGTTAAGCTGCGAGTTTGCTGTTTATATTACCAACACTATATCAGACACAGGTTTGACCCCAATCCGTGTTAAGTAATGATTGTAAAGTATAATGCATTAGTAATAATCAATTTCCTGTTTTTCCTCAATGTAATATGAAATAGATATTATACAAGCTTAATATAATATATATTCTTACCAGCTAAGTGATCATATGCACGGAACAGTAAACTGGTCTGTAGGACTTGCTGCGGTGCGGCTTCCAGGAAACATTCAAACACCCGTAACAGGGCAGCATCAGAGTCCTCTTTTAACATCAACCCATAGTACATCCTCTGTGAAGATGGATCTCCTTTACGTTCGGCCCTTCGAGACTTTATAGCATAACTGTAAGAATGAAAATATATAATGAGACACAGTAAGAAAGGTGTTTGTGAATTAATATTGAACATGAAGTATCCATAGCGTCAACTAAATAAATTAAAATTGATAGCCATAATGTGGTGCTCATTAAAAAAACACAGCTCTTTGGCATTGCGAGAAATGACATGCCTCTGTCTTCATCATTGCTTAAGTAGGTTAACCTCGATTTTGGTGATGATGATACTACCCACTGTTTATAGGCAGAGCACTTTCTACCAAACAACTATGCCTTCTCCTGTCATTATCATTTCAACCTTTGTAACTGCCAAGGGGTTTTAACTATTTGAACATGCAAACCACACTTGATCTCTTCAGAAGGGGATAAGTCCATCTCAAAGTAAATTATCAGACACCTTAATGGTCATTTAAATATTTTACTATTACCATCATGTCAACCTTTTAATGTCCTCTGCTAAATGTTACCATCACAATGTGCCATTTTTTAAACTAAAGTTTTCGATCTCGTTGAGATACACAGAACTTCCTAAAAGAAGGTATTTGGATAACATGATTCAGCGAACAAGCACTGCTGGTAAACGTCAAAAGGAAAGCTACAGCCTCTTTCCTGGAATTACTTCGCCTCTAGCAATGTAGCGATGGGACTATTTGGACCAGTCTCCTTCATCAGGAATAACAAATAATTAGTCACTACAAACATAACACATAAAGTATGAAAAAATAAATATTTAATAAACAAATAAAAAAACGAATACAAAGTGTTCTAATATTGTAACACCATATTATTAACAAAATTCACATTAAGAAGTTGTTTACTAGTAAATGTTTAAAAGTAATTTATTTTATTTAATTTACACTCTATTATCTTATTTTGTGGTTCAAAGGGTAGTAAATAAATCAGAGATTAAAACATCTTCAAATTTATTTCTTCGAGTGGATACTTCCTTTCATTTTTCATCAGTTTTATTTTATATAAGTAAATTTTAAGAACAAGGTTTTAACTATTTGAACATGCAAACCACACTTGATCTCTTCAGAAGGGGATAAGTCCATCTCAAAGTAAATTATCAGACACCTTAATGGTCATTTAAATATTTTACTATTACCATCATGTCAACCTTTTAATGTCCTCTGCTAAATGTTACCATCACAATGTGCCATTTTTTAAACTAAAGTTTTCGATCTCGTTGAGATACACAGAACTTCCTAAAAGAAGGTATTTGGATAACATGATTCAGCGAACAAGCACTGCTGGTAAAGGTCAAAAGGAAAGCTACAGCCTCTTTCCTGGAATTACTTCGCCTCTAGCAATGTAGCGATGGGACTATTTGGACCAGTCTCCTTCATCAGGAATAACAAATAATTAGTCACTACAAACATAACACATAAAGTATGAAAAAATAAACTTACATCCGAATGGAAACCGCCGTGTTAACAAAGGCTGGCAAAAGAATAAAGGTCAGTGTCCAGCCAAATTCCATGATCTTTTGCGCCAAAGAATACCTCACAGCCACATTTATATCCAGACCAAGATCCACTAGGTGGCCGACAATCGCTACTACATACATAATGATATCTCTGTTATTTATTGTTATATTATTCGGTATACGATCAGGTTCATCATGAGAATACCCGTTTTCGAGCATTTTACGTATTGCTTTAGGCATATTGTGTTTATTTATAAAGTTAACATTCACATTTTCAAAGCAAACAGAAAACAAAATAACTACAAACAACAACCGCGCGCCATTTTTTGACAAGCACAGGTTATAAAGTTTTGTAAATGTTGGAACCTAGAAACTACCTGTCACTAAAAAAAAATATTACAAGAATTTTTAGTTAAACGTTATTATATGTCATAAAATATATATTGTTATGATTTCTATATTTACTTTTGCAATGACTTTGTGACAGAGTTAACATGTATCTGTAGAAAAAAGAATGATCGTTCATGGTACGGTAAAGTAAATAATTATGATATAATAGCTTCCAGAGAGACTTAAATCCAAGGACCAGGTTGAAGTAAATAATAGATATCCCATAAATGTGGTTAAATCGAAGATGAAGTAGAGAAACAAACAAATAATTGTAATTTTTCATCAACATTTATCATTATAAACATTATACAGTATTCAGTAATACATATTGAAGAGTATCAATACAAAATTTAATTTTTTTTTAAAGACATTGGTATTTATTAAGTCCCATAACTTTTACAAACACCACAGTCACAATTGTTGCTATCACCAAATAAAAGGGGCTCTTTCTCTTAATATTTTTAAACCAAATTTATTCCACTCACTTTGATTAATCCACAGCTCAATTGCTGACTCTAAGCAAGACATAACAGCAGCCCCTTTCCAGACAGTGCAAGCAGGGTCAATGTCTTTGGGTGAGGTTACTATTTCTAACTGCTCAGTCTTATATGCATAGGGTATTTGAAGAGCCAACCTGTTTTGCAACCATAGATTCAACCCATGTACCTTCACCCCGCCACCAATTATTAGAATACTGCTGTACATTTTCCTCTTCAATTCCTCACTTGAACATCTGTCAATACTCTGCAATATTGCAGCATCCAGACCCAAGACTTGTCCTGGAGCTAAAGACACAATATCTCCAGGTCCACCTTCTAAAGTATCAACCACAATATCCTCATCAGCATTAACTGTGGGTTGAACTTCATTCACAGATTCAAACTGCTGATTTTCATTAGCAGTTAGATCAACAGGTTCTCTTTTTCTGCCTGTTTCTCTAAGGAATTCCGCATCAAAAGGGTCTTCTGGATCACTGGGCTGTCGGTTTTGAATTTTCGTTGCTTTTGCACCTGTTATCTTGAATAAATCTGTGTAGAATAATGATAGAGGTGATATGATGCATTCATCACCAACTTGCAGTGTATATTTGTTGACAATATCTCCAGGATGGTCAACGAGGAAAGTCTTCTCCTGTGGGCCACACACATCTAAATTGACATGACAAAAGTCTTCATACAGATTACGCATTAATACAACATCCCTCGGTACATTTTCATTCCAGTTTTTATAAGGAAATGCACTTTTATGGAACATCCAAGACAAAGTCTGACAGACATCCCCAGCTCCATAGTCCATTCTTAACCTAGTAGATTTATGTGAAATGCCATCTTCAACACAGGATATTGCAGTCTTCTGATCTCCTACATCAACCACACAAGCAGATCCTATACCCGCTCCAAATGTAGCACCTACACTCTCTTGAACTAGGAAACAATGTCCAAATCCCAGGTCTTTCAGTAATAATGACATAAGACATTTTAAATGGCTTCTGGAGTAAATATCTGGTATCAACAAAACACATCTGTATTTTACAAGTTCTATGAGTGGTATACCAAGTTTATATTCTATAATTGAACTCCAAATTGTATACAAATCATTTAAAACTGATGAAATGGAGCCACCAATTTCAGAATGTATGTTAAAATCACCTCTTTTGTATGGGAAATGTAAATTATATTCGAGCTCTGGGTCAACATCCAAGACTAAGTCGCCAACTACAATATCGCACCCAACTTTTGGCCACGGTTCTCCATCATTTACTGTCTCTGGCAATGACCTACGATTAAATGCAGCTATTTGTTGTGGAGGAGTAGCGTACCTTCGAGCGCCATTTGATTGCATGCATGATTGAAGAGTGTGCGATATCTGTAGACGACACTCTTCCAATTCTTCAATCAAATCTTTAGTTTTGGGTATGCTAGACGGCACCAAAGAGTCGCGGTATATTTTACCACCAGGCCGTCGTTTTCTCGCAATACAGTGTAATTGTTTCACTGGAAGGAGGTCGGAAGCTCTTCCTATTCTCACGTAAAGCGAGCCGGGATGTATAACAATTATTCTATTAGGAGGAAATTGCTGAAATTGCTCTGGACCGGGATCATATGCCGGCGCACTCATTAATGCAAATGTATTGAAACAATAAAACAAAAATATAAATCAATATTAAAGTTATTCTTATTGTAGCACTTAGACTGAGCCAATAATATTTAGAATTAGGGGTGAGGCGTATTTCTAATAACAGATGTAAATCACAAGTATTCGCGAATAACAGATAACAGTTGTTCTTGCGATATCATTTTATCTGTTACTCAATCACTATCGATATTTTCACTGTTCTATAACAGTCGGACACTAACGTAGCTTGAAATAACAGAACAGTCAATAACAGAACAGTCAATAACAGAACAGTTAATAACATGTAACAACTGTTCTTGTCTTTGTCTTTTTTACAATGTTGTCATAAGCTAAAACGAGACACACTTAGTATTTATTTGAAATAAACCAAAATTATAGAAAGTCGTTTCATAAGAAGAAATCCTCTTTGACAAGCGAATTCTTAATTGGATCGTGTATCTGTTATTTGGTCGATTATTCTATCTCGCTCACACCCCTTTGATAGACGGTTGCTAAAACGAGAAGCACCTAGTATTATGACCCGAAAAATACAAATGGTAACCTAACAAGAAGATAATTATCCTTGAAATGTCACTCCTAAATTAGTTCGTATTAACTGTTATTTCGTTGATAAATTTATCTCGCTCACACCCATTGTATATACTGTTGCTAAAACGAGATGCACCTAGTATCATAACCCGATTTATGTTCGGATACACTGCAGGACTGATGTTAGCATAATTATTTTATTGTGTTATTTCGAATTTCAAGTGTTGCTTCCTTAAATAGGTACATAATATAAATTGTTCACAAAATTGCATATTTTATACAAGTTAAGCCTGGCGACGCTTTACTGTGATTTTCTCTGATTTTAATTTGTATTAACGTTTATTCGCATTATTGACGTTCCATTGAAATAAGTTTGGAGCACAATGGTTGAATGGTTTCAAAGTCTATTTCAAACATGCGTTGAAATATAGTACAGATATATTAATAAAATCTCAATAATAGTGAAGTAGTTATTGCTTTCAAGAAAAATTACAATAGAATTTACTTCTAATGTAAGTTTTAAAATAATAGTGAGTATCCGAACGTCTTTATCAACGTTTACTGCATCTGTTACAAAATATTTAATATAACTTCGACTTTACTCTGTAGAATTAAAGGTGATATTCATTTGAAACCGAATTGAAAAGTTTCGTCTGTTCGTCGTTTTTTTTTCAAGCAATTTTGAAATTTTTTTTCGATTGAGAACTTATAGCGAAAACATATTTATTTTCTGCTTTTTCTTTATAAGTGCGATTAAAAATATTTAAGTGTTAATTTTGTTTGTGTACATAACAAACTAGGCAATTTTGATAGTATACATGTTTTTTTTTTGTTTAAGTAATTTCGGTTTATTTGTATTTTGTATAAGAGTTTTTATAATATTAGTCCAGTAGAATGGCAAATGTAAATAAGAGAGTGAGTGTTGTGTGGGACCATTTTGTAGACGTAGGTGGACACTTTGCGACCTGCAATATATGTAAAGTTAAATTATATTTTTAAGTTATTGTTTTTATTAAACCACATACAATTAATGTAAAATTATAATTTTCATTTTTATAATAATATTAAATAATATAAATAATAATAATTTTAATAATAACATCAAATTTTTTGTGATATTCTTAATGGACTGTGGTTGAAAAAAATAACAGTTGTTATTTAATAACAGAAATCGGTACCTGTTATTATTGTGTAACAGTAACAGTAATAACAGGTATTGTGTTTGTCCTGTTATAACCCATGTCTATTTAGAATATAATTTTAATACATATAATCGTTAAAAGTAAACATAACCTTCACTGACTAAAGACAGCGACACAATATTGCCATTGGCTAGTTTTTGAATAAAATGTTAAATTAATCAAAAGGAAAACAATGACATTTTTAAAAAACATTAAATAAACCTTCTGTATCATTTATAGTAAAGTTATATATTAACATATAACGTGTTTTAAAGAAACAAAATATTTACAAATAATGAGAGCTTAACAGCAAGACCCAACCAACCAACAACGTATTAATTATAATTAATAATTTGTAAAGACTATAATTATGTCTAACATTTATAGTTCAGGTATTCCATTTTTAGCCATTAACTTCAAAATAATTGCTTGATAAACAAATTAAACTTTACAACGCTGACAACAGTGTCATTTTGAAGACGACAGTAAAATGTCACTTTTGTATTGATGCAATGTCGTGTAGTTGGAACTGGATTAGTACAAAATTAAATGCTTTTTGATGATAGATTTTCATAAATAACTTCAACAATGGTGTCCCGAAGTGTGACGGAGGTGTTTGTATTAATGCGGAACAATGCCATTCATAGCAAGCAAATATTTTCTGAGGTAATAATGCAACACATTCAATAAAATTTTATTTATTTATATCATGACTACAGTTTTTGTTATATCATTTTCATAATTCTTAAGTGTTAACATTAGACTTCGCTTGCTGCAGATCATGTCCAAGAAACTTACAGCTTAAGTTATAGCTTAAAAACCATCCTTAGCACTAGGGATTTTTTAAGTAATAAATTAAAGAAATGGAGGTGTTCAATAAAGAATTAAAACTTCTTTTACACTTTTTAGAGATTTAAAACTTTCGTGTTTTTTTAGAATATGCATAGAACTAGTTTGGTATTGTATACTTGTTTGTAATAAAGTTTTTTTATGTGTAAAGGCACCATCTAAGTGATTTTACCAAAATAGGCATTGTATTTCTATAAATCACTTATGGTAAATAGGTTTTTAGATATAAATTAAAATCACACGAAGTTATGAATGGGGCAATAACACCAAAGATGGTGAAGCATACTTTTTGTTTTATAAAGGTTACTTGCTCCTATGGCTCAGTAGCTAATTCTCTTGCTTGAAACATCCATCTTAGTATAATTTAAGGGCCACTTAATTTGAGGTTTGATAGTAGTAAGATTTTTTCATATAGTTAATCTGCAGCTGTAACTGTGTTACTGTTGTTCAAATAACTACCAAGATGTATCACCATCAATATAACTTGACTAACAACATATGATGTTAAGAGATGTGCCAAAAGAGACAACAACTTTAGAACAAAGCCAGAGCTTTTCCTATGATGTTTATCAACATAAAGTACAGTGATTATGGAAATTGCTTCTAAACTTGGTAAGGCTTATGTGCAGGGCACCTGCTGGAGTAGGGTGTAATGATTATGATACATTATTGTGTTAGTTCTTTGCTACATTGTTATTGTTTTTATGTTTAACATAAAGCCTATCAAGTAGAAAATCACGCAGTATATAACCAGAAAGAGTCAAGACTTACATTTTTATAATCATTAATTAAATATTTTTCAGTCAAATGACACAGAACGGGTTCGTTTGATGAGATCACATTCGAGAGACCTAGAGGGCGGAACAGAGTCGCGGTCGGACACACACGCACCGCCGCCATGGACTGACGCACTGGAGGAAGCGCATTATGTCATCACAAGGTGAGACTGGAATTTCTAGTGTTTACAGAGAACCACAATCATACATATAGCTTAATACATTAATTATGATTTGATTTGCTGTTATTCACTAAGGTTTTGACTACTTTTTGTCACACTAAAGTCAATGGAGCTGTTCTGTTACTGCAAAAGTGTGAGTGTCTGAATCATTATAAACATCATTGAATTACTGTAACAAAATGTGATGAGTGGATTTTGTAGAGACCTTGCAGTTATGAGCTAGTGTATTAATAACTACTATAAAATGGTTGACACATTCCATTCATTGTAAATCTTACGAAACATTTCCTAATCACATGCGAAACCTAGTTAATATTCTGTATCAACAATTGAAGGGTTGAACTTCTCGAAAACGGACTGAACATGTTAAAACCTGGAGATCTTCTGTAACTCCAGGTTGCGCACCAAGCTCGCCGAGCTGCAGGCGCGTCACGAGCGCCAGATCCGGCGGCCGGCGCTCGACGACACCACCGAGCAGCAGTACATCGGCAAGCTGACCGCCGAGATCGGGCGCCATTTCACGCACGGCCACACCCACCTCTCCGCGATAAAAGCTCAAGCGTTGCACGGTACGTCCGTACCTCCGCGCGCGTCACCACGTCATATTATATTATCGAGTTGTTGTTTGTACATTAAAAAAACGAACCTTTCGTCCGGCAACAGAAACTTATTAAAGTAATAGTTATATTAGGAAAAGTTATTGAATAATCTTCAAATTACATTTAAGACCATTCCTAACTGAGTTACTTTAAAATAAAATGACTGCGTTGGACTCGATTCAGAGATATGATAAAATCTATCAAGCGATTGTCTTATGTTTTATTGTACTTAACACAAGTTTCGTAGAATTTAACAGTCCTTCAATAAAAATTATTACAGGCAACAAAACCGAGCAGAAGTTAGCCAACAACGTGGTGCTAGCGTTAGTGACGATCCTCCAGGACCTCAGCGTCACATTCCGCACGGCGCAATCTAATTACCTGAAGTCCCTCACGTCGCGCGAGGAGCGATCGAACGCCTACTTCGACTTGCCCAACTTCGAGGAGCTGAGTCTGGGCGACGGCGACCTACTCCCCGGCCTGACCACCAACCAGACGGACCTGCTGTTCTCTTTACCGAGCACCTCCGCCGGTTACCACGATGACGACACACAATCGGATGGAATGTTCCAGAAGCAGGCATTAAGCCAGAAACAGATGCTCCTCATCCAAGAAGAGAACACGCAAGCGGTGGCGGAGAGGGAGGAGGAAGTCAATAAGATTGTGCGGTCTATAGTAGACTTGAATGATATATTCAAAGACCTAGCGCATATGGTACACGAACAAGGAACGATTCTTGATCGAATCGATTACAACATCGAACAAACGCAGGTGCAAGTGCACGAGGGCTACAAGCAGCTGCAGACGGCTGAGCGCTACCAAAGGAAAAACAGAAAGATGCACTGCATCCTTATACTAGCTGTGACTGTGATCGTCCTAGCGATTTTACTAATAATAGTCAAAAGCTAGTGATGTTGTCGGTCGAATTTAAATATAATTCAGTCCCGTAAAGTTATCCTGGCTGACAGTGTCAGTGAATCATGTTATTGGGTTCCAATTTCCACCTATGCAGGTACTGTACCATGCTACCTATTTCTGTTACTAGACAGTAGTACATAAATATTACTGTTTTCGGATCAAGAGAATTTATAATGAATTTACTGGTGATGTGTTGCTGAAGAACAAGTTCTGACTAGCAACATTTTGTTATGGGCGCGGCGTACCACTTATCATCACATGAATGTGCGGAGCGGGCTTCTTCCGTTGCTCCCAGTTAATAAGTTGCAGCTATACTGTGGCTGTGGTAGCACACACGACCTGATAGTACTGTAACTGTGATTGATCATTATGGAAATTCATCTGCGTTCATGGTGCCGTTGCTAAACACTTGGCTAACAATAGATAGGACCTTGGTACGGTTCTGTAGTCACATGGAGTCAGTAGAGTACGTCGCGCTTTTGTTCTGTGTATTTATTTCCACACACATAGCTTTTGCAATAGTCTTCAAAAATTAAACAATAATTGGCATGTATAACAAACATTGGCAAGTAAAACAAATATTGTTTTTGATCAGTTTCTATAAAAAAAATCATATTTTAAATAAACAAAAGAGTTGTTTAAAAAAGAAGAGAACAATTATTTTCTGCTTCATGAACTTTCCTGTCTCGAGTGCTTTTTTGTACGTAAACATAAATCTAGTCTGTCCGCGTGTAAGAGTTTACCTGCAAATATTAAAACTGAAATGTATTTAAATTCAAAACTGTGGCTGCATATATATTTAATTTTTATTTATTTCAACTGAATTAAATTAAATAACTATTTTGTGTGCTTCACAGTAAACAACCCTGCCTTTGTTAAAATATGCACCGGGTAAACATTTAAAAGGTGTTTTAAATCTATAAACTGTATGTGTTAAATTATGTGAATTATTTAAATGTACGTTCGTGTAAATATATATGTATGTGTGTGTGTGCGTGTGTGGTGTATAGGTTATGATATTAAGTATAAATTTCATTTGTATTATATTTTACATCTGTATGTTACATATATTATTTATATTTTTTTTCTATAATTTTGTTAAAAGCAATGAATGAGTTTGAAGTTTGAATAAATTGTTTAAAAGTGGCTCACAACTGCATTAAGTTACCAATGATTCGTACATTCAATATTTATAAAAGACAGTTCCGTTTAAAAAAATATTGTTATTTTTATACATAAAAGATGTTTTTATGGCAGAATGTTAAGCAACATCACCAAATTTATTTTAAAACAAAAATGCTTTTTGGCGGTATTACGAGGTTACATTGTAATATAGTGTTAAATGTAGCAAGGTTATATATTGTATAATACGCTTACATTTACATTTTTATATATAGATAGTGATAGTTTTATTATATTGTGTAAAAAATATTAAAGAACATTCAAATACTTGTTTATAAAGTTAATTTAATAACATAAACGAAATTAATTACACTGGACTGAGAGCAAACGCTTCATGATGCTATTTTTAAATTTTATTAATAATTTTTCTTTTGGAATAGAAACCGGAGGAAAATATAAAATTATGTCGTAATTTACATTTGGGTTTCGCTTAATTTGATAAAATATTAATTAACGTTTTCGTTTAAGGATAATGTAATGAATTGTAATATCGTAAAATAAAGTATTATATTTGTTGTTATCACTGTTGATGGTAAACTAAAGATTAAACGAAAATATTATTTGTTTTTGTTTCATTTGTAAATATACAATATCATTCTTGATATTAAAACGTTTCTAAGTTTATAACATATTTAAAACCTTTTAGATTTCATTGATTTTGAACTCGATTTTAGTACCACACTACTTTGCATCATGCAGACGGTTTATTACACTAAACAATTACATTATCGACGTCTCTACCGGTTCTCATTGGTATTTTCTATTATAAACAAAACAGTGTGTACAGTTACGGACAAAAAGTTACAATTACAGATTTGTAACAAAAAGTTATTTACCCTCGACACCATGATAATTTGTTAAGCCATTGATGACTGTTGCCCTTGATAAAATTTGCATTAGAGCAGTATACTGCCTGCCCATGGTTTGTGACAAATTATAATATACCCACCGAAACAATTCCGCTACTCGACGTAAAAGCTACTTACAGAGAATAACTCTGTAAAACAGCAGCATTTCTTGCAACCTTCACCAATATATTGCACTCCCCAACACCCATTTTTAATGAGGTACCCTTTAGGCTTATGTTTAGCAGCGGACATCAGTAGCTTGAAAAGCTGATGATGACTATAGTAGTGGTTGCCTTTGTAAAGTTATATACAGCGAGAGCTGCTTGCTTGTTAATCAAACTGTACACAAAAGAACATTTTCTTACCGTTGCCAATTTTTTGCATAACCACACTTTCACTCTTTTGTCAAAAGAATTTTTTGTTTCATTCTTCTATTAATTTAATGTCTTATTTACTAGAGATGACCATTCTTTTTAGTATACATTTAAAAACATTCAGCAGTGTTTGATGAGCCGAAGGTCCCATAGATAATGGTCTTACAGTCTCAGCAGAGGTGTGGCCGAGGATAACTTTAACCACTGTGCGTAAGAACAGGTAGAGTCCAGTGACCACCATGTATAACCATGTCATAACATGAAGTAGTCTATTTTTAGAAACAATGTTTAAATTATTAAATGAAAAACAAAACTTTTGAATTGCACTAATGAAATGTAATGTTTGTAATTTCTTAACATACATAAAGATCTGTTTATTTTACTTTGAAGTGATGTGACGGCTAAATGAATATTGTACATTATACAAAAATCATAGTCAATAAAATTACTAAACAAACAATATTAATAATTTTTTCTGATACACAATACTATTGAAAAATAAAAAAAATGCCAATAATTTCTGGAAAAAAAATTTGGTTACCTTCTATATTATATGTAATCTTTATTTACTGATAATTTCAATTTGAAAATTCAGCTACTTAAGAAGTTAATTTCAAATGTAAGTTTTTGGTTGCAAAAATCTTATTTTGGTTTAAGACAAAATTTTACATTTGAACAAATCTCGGTTGTTTAAACGGACATTTAACAGAGAATTATTCCAAATACCCCCCTCATTCATTAAAACGTCCAAAGACAAAATAAAGATGTTAAGCAGTCAATTTCCTATCTCATAAAAGCAAACACCTAATCTAACTATGAATCTCTGTGCTTATTGTAAAATCCATCTAAATACTTCTTATAGGCGGACTGGTTGGACCAGAGGAATGACGCCTGCTGATTCAGCGGGCTCTGTGTGTTTGGTTCTCCGAGGAGGCTCTGGATCGATAGGAGAACTGTACGAACATCATATAACGCTGTCCACTTGTCTTTTAAAATGTCCAGACATATTAAACCACATGTATCTACGTTTGGGTGAAAACAGGGCGTCAGGAATTTAACTACAGGCGGCGCGTAAGGATATGAATTGGGGAATTCCAATGAGAGTTTGTACTTGTGGCCTGCGTAGACGGTGTCCTGCGGTCCATTTATTGTACCTATCCATTTAAATAAGTTTTCGCTTTCAGGAAAGGCCGATATCCCTTTGTCTGCACAGCGCATTAACTCCATTAGTTCTTTTTGCAACCTAAGAAAATTAAATATTATTAATTGGTTAATATAACGTAAATATAAATATGACATTAGAGTAAGCTACCTCATTCTGCAGAGAATAAATGGCAGGTTAAATGATGCTCTGGATGTTTATCATGTAGCAGAAAGTTAATTTAAATTTAAGGTATCTATATATAAAAATATGAAGTAGTGTATTGCACGTTTCGGTGTAGTGATTATTTTGCAATACGTTCTTATGTAAAGTACGTCCGATGCATATTAATCCATTGTTCAACCATAAAACATCCAAGGTAATCGTAATTGTAAAATAATAACCTGATTACGACATCGGTCTATTTAGTTTTTAATTCGCAATAATTAAAATTCAAATGCTCAAAACGGTCACGATCACTAAACATCAATAATACCGTGGGACGTAAGTGCACTCCTTTGGCGCTAACTCAAAACGTGTAAAATTTCCGTTAAAACGTTTACAACTCACCGTTTGCTGACGGCATGATTGTCTTTCAATTTAATTGTGTCCTCGTTCTGTTTGGCGGGATTCGATGAAGACGCGTAATGTGGATTTATGTTCTGGGCCATAATAAAACAGCAGATCGAAGTCAGATTACACCGAGTGTCTGTTGAACGAGAGCGACTTCCTGTTAATTTTAAAAAGCTTTAATTTTATTGGATGTCCCATTCGTTTGACAGCAGCGCTACAATAATGGCGAGAAGCAACGTCACAGACAAGCTACGTCTGCACATATTAATGTTTAATATGAATATAAAAATATAAATAATTTATTTCAATACTTAATCATGAAAATTAGTATCACAATAAATATATAGAAACTAGGTAAAAATAGCTTAGTAAGTTTTATATATACAAAAACTTTAGTATCTGAAAACTTAAATAACCATTCTTACTTTTTGATTATAATCTGATATCGATTTCCTTACACAAATTAAAATGAAAAACTAATTATTAATTACGTTTTTAATCATATATTACATTGGTACCGTATTAAATTAGAGAAATTACGTTCACCTGATTTCTACTTTCACTTTCGTTCATTTTTATTATTTGTAGCGCTTACTTATGCGTGAAATTGAGTAGATCCGTGTTGTTTAAAATAAATATAATAAGAATGAAATAACTTAGTGTAGGCTATTTAACTGGTATCTTGTTGGTGATTCGTTTAGTTGTTTCAGAAATTTAACTCTTAAATATAGTGTCTGTGAAATATTACAACTACCATGTTCAAAGTAAGTATATTATTAAATTTTTATTTGTTTGTGAATATTTTATGTCATTATAAACTTTTACGAATAAGTTTTCACGAGTTTTATGCAGGTTAGGACGATAATGTCTAAAGTAACATACAATTAAATAATAGTGATTAACGTTTTTAACGTATTTAAAATTTAACTAAATTTACATCTTCTGAAGAGAAGTTTGTTTATAAAAATTAATGGATAATAATTTGTATTTATAAATAATACAATATTATTTGTGATCTGAATAATAAATAATTCGCTTTTCTTTCTTTGTCTTAAATCAGCTATTAATAATAATTCCACAACATCTTTGTCTAATTTTATAATCTGCATGGGAATTGTTTTGACATTATAAATTTTGACATAAATGGAATATGGCGTTTTAATCAATTGATTGTTTGTTGTATTGTATAATTGTGTGTAATTTCTTTTTAATATAATAAGTTTTTGGCTGAAAAAACTGTACATTTTCAATCATGAATTGTCAAATCTATTTTGATAACCATTTCCTAATGGAATGGGACTGCCGACACGTGTCTGAAATACGCAGCAAAATTTCACAAACATACGGTGTACCAGCAGAAGACTTGTACGTGACAGTGAATGGGAGGGTCGTGTCAAGCGAAATCAGTCTGGATAAAAGTAATAATGTTGTTAGAGTTCTTACGAGGCTTATTGGCGGCAAGGGAGGTTTCGGTTCTATGTTGCGTGCGATTGGTGCACAAATCGAGAAAACCACAAACCGTGAAGCATGCAGAGACCTTTCCGGCCGTCGCTTGCGGGACATCAATGAGGAGAAACGGCTTAGAAAGTGGCTCGAAGGACAGGAGGACCGCGAGCGGGAGGCGGCGGAGCGGAAACAAAAAAAGATCGAAAGATTAATGGCCGAGCCGAAAATAGAAGTTAATCTCAACCCAGATTATGAAAAGGGGCGACAAGAACTTCCAGAACGCGTTAGCGCTGCGGTAGATGCAGGTTGGGAGGCTGCAGGGACGTCAAAAGACTGTGGAACTAAACGGAAAGTAGAAGATAATAAATCTAAAGGAAAGAAGAAAGCTAAGTTATGGATTGATGCTGAACTGTCGGACTGTTCATCATTAAGTGATGACGATGAAGAGGAGGTGAAGAAAATGAGGCCTGAACAGAATGTTTCAACAGACAGTGGGAATGAGTCGGACAAAGCTTCAGAAGCAAGCAGTAAAGTTTAGCAGTGGCTGTCCAGCTCAATACTGTGACCTTATGTCTTGTCTAATGCCTTTACTGGCCACTACGATATTTATCACCTGAGAATGTATATAATTGACATCTAGATGTAGATGCATTTCAATTCAGTTATTTACATTTCTATCTTTTGTTACAAATACACAAATATTCTCTTAAGGATGACAGATGTTATTTTGTAACAAAGTGAACATTCTTATAACTTTTGTTATAACATTTTACAAGTTTTATTCCCAAATATAATTCCATAGAAATTATAAGTCTAGGACAGATGTCATTTAGAACTGCAACAAAACTGGCCATCATACCGAGGGATCTTTTAAAAGTTTACACCGGAAAAAGCAAAGCACCACATTGTTAATTTTATAAAATAATTGTATCTTATTACATTTCTAGCTTTCTAAATTTCACTTTACGTATTTTTAAGTTATCCATAATAACCATTTCAAATTGTATTCATGTGTAAATTAAATTAATGTTTATGAAATAAAAATTGGATTCCTTAAAGAGGTTTTTATGTCGCTATTATGAAATGTGTAAGAATGCTGAATCCAGTAATGTTTATAATAAGGTATTACAATTAAAGGTAATCCTGATGTGGAAGAGAAGTTCCAATACACCACTACCAATATACTTTAGGCATAACTTAGAAGGTAACTTAGTAAAGAAATCTAGAAAATGATTAACAGCTATTTATGTATATTAATAGACTGACCAATCTATTGGTGACTGCTGTATTCAGCAGTAAACATGAATAGGCGAAAGTGATGCTGATCATAATTGAATGAGGAATATATTCGTATGAATAGCACTGGGAGCTATGTGCAGGTGATGATGTGAACTAAGTGGTAGTACACCACCTGGTTTGTGGTAGTACTAACCAGGTGGTAGGTCTCTGTTGCCGGAGACCGTCTGGGTACCACCGCAGTGACTATTGCAACCGACAAATAGTAGTGTGCGAACATTACTGTGTTCCGGTTTGAAGCGCGCTGTAGCTAGTGTAATTACTGCGGTAACGAGACTTAACACCTTATGTCTCAAGACGAGCGCAATGTGGTGCAGTGTGTACCATCTTAACTAGCGGCGCGTTGTCATGGGCAAGCGTATCACTTACCATCAGGTGAACGTCTTGCTCGTCTAGTAAGCTCGGGAACCTTGTGTTGAGAAGAAATTTTTGCAGTGTGTTATAGTTGTTCTGGTTATGTTAATTTACACAAGCTGCCAAACAGGACACAACATAGCTTATATTTGCGTGTGACGTCATCTGCTGGACACTGAGTCAATATTGTGATGATGGTTTAATTTTACTCGGAAATATTTGTTTACCGCCATCTAGGTACCATGCCAGAGACTACTGATACGTAAACGTTAGTGTACTTTTTAAACACCGTTGTAATTAGTGTCATTGCTAATCTGAGGAAGGTCCGTGAGGTGATGTGGTGACGAATACGGCGCGGTAAATTTTTTTTAGTAGAAAGTGATTATAATATTCTCTACATCTTTCTGATATTCTGTAATAAACGATATTGTAATTTTGAATTTATTAAATTAACATTATACTATCTATTATCTAAGCCAATTTACTCTTTTCACTCAACCATGGTTTTCGTCAGAAAAATTATTGATTTTTAGTCTCAATTGAATTTTGTTAACGAAATTTAAACATTTTAAGCAGGAAGAAGTTGAAGGAACTATGAGTTAAAGGTTAAAGAAAATTATGTATGTCAATGTATCAGCTGGTTGCACTGTATGAGAACTGGAGCAGCAGACTATTACGAGGTCTATTACTTATTGAGCTAACAAAGAAATCCAATGGGCGATCTGTGTGGGATGGGAATATTTATTGTTAAGATTTAAAGTGTGGGAATAATTTTATATACCAGTGTCACAGGTTTATCAATTGTTAAGAGGAAAAAGGTCACCAGATAAGCGTAAAGGTTTTTTATTTCATGGTCTTGCGAGCAGTACCTTTGATGGCGACTCTCTGGTGCCACCGAAGTGACTTATTCTGTTAAGTAGCGTGAAAATATTGCTACATTCCTGTTTAAAAGTTGTAGCTCTTAATTAGTGTGTAAACATTTAATTATGATTTTGTAAATATTTTTATTTATTTCCATAGACTGTATCTTTCGAAATTGTTATAACTTTCAGATAAAGTTTTTGGGGCTGTTACTTCTGGTTTCCGTGTTGGCGGTGGTGCTCGCCAGGCCGCAGGAGTTCGAGGACGATGACCACGAGGATGGACACTCGATAGGCGATCGGAAAGGTGATGATTTTTTCTTTATTATAATTTATTTATATTCTTTGTTTGCACACCATAACAAGGAAAAGAAAATAAGACAATTTTATATAATGGCAGCAAAAGGCGGTCTTATCGCTAAAAGCGATCTCTTCCAGACAACCAGGTGGTAGGTCTCTGTTGCCGGAGACCGTCTGGGTGGGTACCACCGCAGTGACTATTGCAACCGACAAATAGTAGTGTGCGAACATTACTGTGTTCCGGTTTGAAGCGCGCTGTAGCTAGTGTAATTACTGGGGTAACGAGACTTAACACCTTATGTCTCAAGGCGACGAGCGCAATGTGGTGCAGTGTGTACCATCTTAACTAGCGCCGCGTTGTCATGGGCAAGCGTATCACTTACCATCAGGTGAACGTCTTGCTCGTCTCGACGCAAAGTAGTATTATATAAAAAAAAAACCCAGTAAATGGACATGATTGAATAGAGTATACACGCGGGTGTGCCGGGTTTAGATAAACTATACATAAATTGATACATAAATATGAATACGTAAATAAATACAAATATTAAAAGAGATGGGCTATATTATATAGTTAAAGTGAAGAATAGTAAGACTACTAGTTTTTTGAAGAGTGGCAGTGTTTGTGCACGTCTAACCGATTGAGGCAGAGCGTTCCACAAGCGCGCTGCTGCACTGCGAAAGAAGCATCCATAAATTTAGTAGTGTGGGAAGGAATTTGTAAGAAAGGATTTTCTGAGGATCTCAGAGTTCGAGTATGGGAATCATGAAGAAAGTTGAAATTTTCTTTAAGGTAAGTTGGATAGGATGGGTTGAAGAGAATATTATACAGTAGAAAAAGTATGCGAGCATTCCGGCGAAGACGGATGGGCAGCCACTCAAGCTTACTACGGAACATGGAAACGTGATCATATTTGCGCAGGCCAAATATGAACCTGATGCAAAAATTTCTTTAATACGTGCGATTAGGTTATGGTGGGAATACTTTTAAGCATCAGCACCTATTTTAGCGTCAAACGGCGTGTTTTGAATTGGAACGGCGATATACATCAGTACTATAACAGCTTGCCACGAGAGAAATGCCTTTAGAAATTTATCGCTTTTGTCGTTTCTATCTGTTCGTTTAGACGATTTTTTTATTTGAATTTTTTGGTTTTATTAATTTTTTTTTTCGAATGTTTGCAGACGACGTGTCCCGTGTCCAAATCAAAGTGTACCGCGGCCCCACAAAGCACGACGGTTACGCGCCGTGGGGCTTCTGGGTCAAACAGCCGTCGGATGACCAGTAGGGGACGGAGGACCTAAACTATTTTGTTATTTAACATTAAATGTAATCTTAATCTCTTAGTGTACGCATGGACGTATTGGTGGCGCTTTTAGAAATAAAGCCAAAGACTATTTTTTATATTGTATTTTCACTTACCTTCTTATCTATAATACACAAAAGAGAACGGAACTTAGACTGATGTGTTTCCTAGGTTAAATCAATATAAAAAAAATATAGCGTTTTAACTGTAGTTAGGACATTGTAGGAAAAAGAAGGACATTGAGAAAGTCTCAAGTTACTTTTTAATAGTACAGTCTACACAGCTAATTATGCTGTCAATTGTACTGTTAAAGCCAAGGGTTTAACTTAAGTATTAATTTAGTTGTGATAACAATTGTCAAATGCTGCCTTAGATTCATTTATTATTTAGGTTTATTTTAAAATACTATCTAAAGATGTAATTTTTTATATAAATCGCTATGCTCTGGACACATTCGGCGGTGAGTGTTTAGAACCAGATATAACCTAGCATTAGCTCCTATTAAAAAAATACTTAAATTATTAATTGGTTGTAAATTTTTAATTACAATTTAAGAGTTTTACAGAGTAAACAGTGCTTGATGAGGTTTTCGTTTATCAAAATGGTTTAATTAAATATATTTACATGTCAGACATGCATCTAAATTTAATATACATCTACAATTTGTATACAAATATCAACATCAGTACTGCATAAAAAAGTTCCGTGTAGTTTTAAGTAGTTTAAAAGTTCACCATTTCGAATTATAACTGTAACAAGAGAAAAGAATACTTAGAACAACATTTCACTGTTCGTCGCATAGATTTGTACCGGTGTCATTTTTATAACGACTTGTCACATTGATTTGCTTACAGATATTCGCCGCTATAAAAAAACAAACATCCCTCGTCGTATTCCCACAACTGGGACTCGGAGCCTTCTTTAACAACGAGCGAGTCAAGACCATTTATCGAGAAATCTTGTTCAAGCCTTAGTTTATATTAAATAAAGATTTGGAAAATTGCACTTCAAAAAATTTGCTTGTTCACCTTTGCGTTTATAAAAAAAATATATGCCGTTTTGTCAATATGGCAACTGTCACTTAAACATTTTGATGTAAAATATAATGTTTATAATTTTTATTAAATAACATCGCTTTCAAGTAAACTAATATTTAATTATAACTGTGAAAGACATGAACCCTGCAAAGTGAGAGTTGAATTGTGGAAAATGGAAAATGTTCGTCTGTAAATTGAGAAATTAATCATAAAATAATGTGGACGTTGCCAAGTCCCTGGGCCGTGTGTTTGGCGCCAAAAGTTTTGGCTATTAGAATGGGTAAGTGTTTTTTGTTGTAACAACAGTTATAGGTGTAATCCTTAAGGCACAGAGGCAATCGTACTTATCTTACAATTAAATACTATGTGAGGTTTTTCATTATTTCTAATAAAAGCAAAGCGTTGTAACGAGCAGGACTTTCACTTGATAGTGAATGATGCACACTGCTTATAACATTGTGGTTGTATTTAACATTTGTGCATGAGTAAGTTTGAACACTACTCCTTGACGGGAAAAAGTAAAAGGTTATTGAACAGCATATCCTGGGTTTTAATAGAATAGAAATTCGTTGACAGTCCAGTTGTTCATTCTAAACGTCGTAAATTAGCGAGTGAAATCTGTTCGACTTCGAGAACTGCTATAAGATCGTAAAGGTTGGAGAGGAATTGCTTCATCATGTACCAAAGACAGCATAATCATAAGCAGGACAATGCTTACATCTCTGTTTCGGTGTGAATGATGAGCTAGTGAAATATACCAGGTTAGGAAGACCAGTTGCCCTGCTACCAAGTAACAGGTATAAATGTATTTCTTTACAAGTTTCAAGGATTTCTACCATTATGAGACTTATCATATTCAATCATACAGATCACGTTTAGATTTCTATAAATTTCACGCAATAGTTATACGTTGGTACTTTTATATAGTTCGTAAGAAGAATCTCGTACTGCTCATCTTGGTGGTGGTTGCAACCATAGCGGCGCTGCCCGGCGGCTGGTGGCTCGCTCAGGTCGTCGGCCGAGGGCTGCAGCCACCCCTGCCGCCGCACCGGGACTTGAGACATTTCCTACAGACCAGAAGTCTGCGGCACTACTTAAGTAATATGTTAGTATACAACAAACGAGACACAGTCTATTTTGATGTCATATATTCTAGCTCTTGTACTAAGCAACCCTTCAGCACAGCCAAGTATTTACACTACATACGCATTATAAATAATAATCTAGTGTCGTGTGTCATATGTTGTAAATGACATCAGACACTGCGCTCGTCACCGTACAGTACTTCCATAAGCGCAGTGACATCATTAGCTACAGCGTCATTTAAATTGAATACGGTAGAAATAGGAAGGTACAACAGAAAAGTTGTAGGTATCCCGTGATAGCTGTGACGTCAGGACGTCTGTCATCTCAGTCCTACCTTGACCATGACTGCTGCAAAGCGGTCGAAACGTCGGGAATAAATAAATAAAACAAATAAACGCGATAAAATCCGTAAAATTGAGTTTTAATAAATGAATACGGTAGAGTTTGTACATTAATTGGTGACATAGATAGGTTTTGTTCAATAACCAATCTAAATCATCATCATTTCCGCCCGCTGCTGGACAGATGCCTTTCTTAAAGATTATATTCATCATCACCTGTCTAAGTTATACGTACATTTAATAGCGACGTCCTGATTGAGCCGACCACTACCCCCTGCGACACGCTGACCAGTATCTCCGTGTTGATCCTGGTGTCCAGCGCGCCGGGACACTACAACTACCGGGAGACCATCAGGAACACGTGGGCCAAGTACCAACCGACGCTCTTCGTCATGGGCCTTCAGAGGACATCGAGCGATTCTGTTTTGGTTAGTTTTCAAGTATTTTTTGGGAAGAACTGTAAATTGAATGTGGTGATTCTGGAAAAAGTAAAGAGAAGTCTCAGTAAGCCTTCGTAGTGTAGCGGCTGACCGGCTGTGAATGATATTGTCATCATTATCACCAAACATTTTTGTGATGTGACACTCATTGATACAGAGCGGCAACTACATTGAATCGACGCAGTTCAAAGACATGTTGGTGTTCGACTTCCACGACCATTACCAGAACCTCACCTTAAAGACCGCACTGATGCTGCAGTGGTCGACCGAGAAGTGTCCGCAGGTGAAGTTCCTGTTCAAGACCGACGATGACGTATTGGTGAATCCGTGGACACTGCAGAAGGTCGTTCGCGAACATCCCAATGCTCAGCTTCTCGGTGAGTTTATATTTAAATATTCCTCAGCATCGCCTGGAGAAGGTGTAACGACATCGAACAGCTGCTCACCATATTTTACAGCGAATTGAAAATGTTGCAATAGCTATGCTTTCTGGTTAGCTTTAATTACTTTTGAAATGTTGCTGGCTAAAGTATCCTTTCAATTAAAGGATGGCGTCGTTTGCTCATTATCTAGCTCAATCGTCCTACTTATATGATCTTTAGAAGAGACCTTTCAGCAGTAATGCTTTGAATTGACTGAAGAACGACAATCAGACGCGTGTAGCGTAAAAATTCAGTAATTACATTACATCCGGACCTTCAGGATCTTTTCTCTTGACGTTTGTCATTTCACTTCCGGATAGAGGTTTGATTTTTGATTTTTTCACCAGGTTACAGCATAAACGACACGAAGCTGCACAGGGACGAGTATAACAAATATTTCGTGCCGCGTTGGTTGTGTCGCGACGACCACGTCGCCCATTACCTTTCGGGCACCGGGTACCTGATTAACGGTAATTAACGTTTATTACTTCTAGATTTAATATGCAGCATTACTTCATATATATTGGAACAGCTTACACCACCCTGTGGCCAAGATATGAGCGATATTAAGTTTAAGTGATAATAATACCGAAGATAGCACTGTGCTTAGCCCTAGTTTCCCTGGCTCTTCTTATACCAGCTCTTACGAGAATTCAAAACAATTCCATCATCATACAAGAGCAAGGTTGCCAGTTTAACTGTATTATGATATGATGTTGGTATCAAAAGAAAACCATTTCACTAATATTAGTAAATATGCATAAACAAACTTATCAATCGTTAACTAATTGAAATTCTACCACGACTCCACTTGTCAAAGTGACGAGGGTGTGTACTCATTGCAATACGAGTAGAACAATATAAAACTGTAACTATTTAGGTGCCTACCTGAAGAAGATACTGTACGCTTCCTATACGGTGCCGTTGGTGAACATTGAAGATGTTTACATCACCTACCTGGTGGCTATAAAGAGGCTGAATCTGACCCTCACGCACGACCGGAGGCTCAGCCCCAAGCGGCCGTTTTTCCCGCTACCTTGTTTATATTGGCATCTGGCTGCAGTGCACAGCATGAGGCCGCTGGAGATCGCCAAGATCTGGCCTAGCCTGAGACTAATAGCGACGAACCATAAGAGGAAGAAGACGGTTTGCTACGGATATGACTTCTTTAATAAAGATCTTTTTTTGTATTGAACGTTCTGTGTTCATTACTGTACGTATAAGCGTGACGCTAAAATGAACGTCTTATTTTCGTATCGCAGCGAGGTAAGTCTATTGGGTGGGAGGAGAGATATATTTGAATGTAGCTCTACTTTTGATAGAGATATCCACCCACAAAACCCTGTCTGTGTCTTTAAGTGGGTAAGGAGTTGCTCCGGGATCGCCTGGAGAGCATACCGCTGCGAAGGATATAGCTCCAGTCCGTAAGTTATTGTTAAACATGTTTGCTGAACTTATGTCGTGCCGAAGTACAAGTTGAGCGGATGGTATGCGCGCAGGTGTCCGCGATAAGGTTTATGGCCTCTTCGTCTTATTGCAATGCGGATAACATTGTGCGGCTTATTTAACTCGCATCGGTCAGGCGAGGACTTGGAGTTGTTGAGAATTGATACGGCTCAACGACGCAGCGGCTGGCCGCCTGCCTCATAACATTATCGTTTCAATTCCGGGGCTACATGATGAATTTAGTTGGTACAACTGTTGTCCGGAGACTCGTTTACTATAAGTAGCTCGACGTTTAGTCACAATTAGTCCTGTCATTAAACGATCCGCTTTTGTTTCGCAACATGTTGTAAATATCTTTATTTCACCACATTATATCTCATTTCATGGCTATCTACATAAATATAACATTAAGATGACCTCTACATTTTCTCTATCACCTTTTTATTTATTTACTTTGTGTAACTAATATTTAATAAGTAATGAAGTGTTTCTAAATGTGTTTCCACCCCGAATGCGTCCGCGCGCTCTGCAACAATGAATTGTCGATTCGTATGATTGAGAGAGTCATATAAAGCTGCGCGGGCGACCGGCGCACATACAAGTGCACCGCCGCGGGTCTGCTCAATATGGACGCGAAGTTGGTGATGCTATTGGCCGGACTTTTGCTACTGGTGCAGACACCTGTCGAAGCTGGTGAGATATTCATTCATTTATATTTTGTAAGAACTCTTTTCTCAATGTTGATGATCGATTAGAAAAGGCATCAGCTGAAATTACTGGAGTTAACGAGACTCATCTTCTCGTGTCTCAAAGCGATGAGCACAATGTAGTTTTGTGTAAATATTTTAAAGCTTGCCGTAGTAAAACATGTTGTACATATCTTTATTTCACCACATTATATCTCATTTCAAGGCTATCTACATAAATATAACATGAAGATGACCTCTACATTTTCTCTATCACCTTTTTATTTATTTACCGCCCATTATTGTGTAACTAATATTTAATAAGTAATAAAGTGTTTCTAAATGTGTTTCCACCCCGAATGCGTCCGCGCGCTCTGCAACAATGAATTGTCGGTTCGTATGATTGAGAGAGTCATATAAAGCTGCGCGCGACCGGCGCACATACAAGTGCACCGCCGCGGGTCTGCTCAATATGGACGCGAAGTTGGTGATGCTATTGGCCGGACTTTTGCTACTGGTGCAGACACCCGTCGAAGCTGGTGAGATATTCATTCATTTATATTTTGTTGAACTCTTTTCTCAATGTTGATGATCGATTAGAAAAGGCATCAGCTGAAATTACTGGAGTTAACGAGACTCAAGGCTATGAGCACAATGTAGTTTTGTGTAAATATTTTAAAGCTTGCGTAGTAACATTGTTGTACAGTAAAATATTGACAGTAAACAGTAACCAGGAGATTACATCAAATTTATATAACCTAACTGTTATAATTCACATAATATCTGCTGACTAGGATTTTTAGATAATCAGTGACTTTTAACGATTTGATACTTATGATTACATCGAGGCTTGAAAGAAAGGAATGTACTGTAATTTTCTTATTTATAGATTTAAATTAGTTTCTCAAAAGAATAGGTAAAGTTGTCATTTTGAGTTAATTTACTTACTACGTAATTTGTACTAAAATATGTACAATACATTTAAGTTTTGGGACTAATTTACAGTACTTTAACTATTAGCTTGTCGACAAATAGACAAATAATTCAGCATTAAAATATCAATTACACGTGTCTATCGTTCTACAAGGAAGAGAATTCGTTTGAAAGGATCGCAAATTATAAAAAACATAATGAAGTAAAAAAATCTCGTAGATTTCTTGTATAATAGAAAAACTCCAAAAGCTCCAGAAGAATTAGAAGCTTTGGGACTCAAGTGCGTCCCCGGGCGCACTGTCATAAAAATCGAGTCTCTCGTTAACAAAAAAGCCGATGGTGATGAATCAGAAGAAGAAGATGGCGACGTAGTTACCGATGTGAGAAGAACGCACATGAAATCTAAGCCAAACGGCGAGAGCTGCCTGGTGTGCGTGTGCTCCGTGGAGGGCAAGGACGAGTACTGCAGCCGGAGACCGGCCAGGAACGTAAACGAATGCATACGCATGGGAGCGATAACGGAGAACTTCAAAAAAAACTTGCCTTACGAGCACGAGAGGTCGCTCTCCTTCAGGATAAGAAGAGGTTTGTGGAACAGAAGCGGTTCGGGACAGCTGATAGAATGGGTTTCTATACGTAGGATTTATAGACGGTTTTATTTTAACAAACGCATTAAAAATTTAGGAATACATTTTTAGGCAAGACGTATTATTGCATGAAGAATATTGGTTATTATCTATCACATAATATTATTACATAGCAAATTTTAGAATAGAACATGTAAAGATTTTTCAGGACAATGTTAAATTTAAATTTTTTAGAAACATAATCTGTATAACTTAATCACAGATTACCTATGGCATAAAGATGAAATCCCGTATTCTGCGAGCGATTACTGCTACCGGGGCGCTTCTTACTACACGAATAATGAGAAAGCGAATGACACCGTACTGGAAAAGCAAACGCATGTTGCATCCCAACTGGATTACTCCACGAAGGACATCTGTTACTACTGCGTGTGCCCCACGGCCGGCACCGCCCCCGGGTGCATCCGCAGGAATCCCTGGTTCTGCGACTATTACCGCATCATCAGAAGACCTAACTACGCGCGTGACCGCTATAGGTACTTGTTCAAAGAGGACCGACCTGCGTACTTTAGGCAGCTGTCGTTCCGGATCAGGAGAACGATGGACGATGGGTTACAGGAGTTGCTCGAAAACGGTACGGGCACTGGGTTACAGCTCCACTTTCTTCTTTCGCTGGGTGCTTATTCCATCTTTAATTTATGACGCACACATTGTTACAGATGTTTATTTAGACACAAAATGTGTAAAGCTCAGATTAGCAGCACGACGTGTCGGCTTCTGCTACCAATCTACAAAAAATATTTTATATCTTTCAGCAAACGTTTTAAAAAATGCGTTGTTTTGAGCATGTCTTTCGAGTTGTACACAAAAGATTGGTTATTGCAGGAGGCGACACGCTGTGCTGTGGGCATCCCAACGGTCACCGGAGGAGCCTGCACGACGGCGTGAGGAACAAACTTCGGCTGCTGAAGCGGAAGGTGCCAAGAGAGAACATACTGGCCGGCAGCCCCCTAGGGGACTACGTTGATTTTGTTGTCAATAATGACAAATAAACTCACGGTGAAGATAATGGTGTATCCAACCGCAGCAGACACAGCGTCGATACAAACAGAGAAAAAGGAAAATTTTATTGAAATTTTCATTGATGAATGAAATACTTCTGAAGTGTGTGTTAGAATGTGTTACGGTGATGTTTATGGCTGAATTATTTAAAATGTTTGCGTTTTGTTGTCAGTGTGTTGGTGATTTGTGTTTTTATATTTTCATATACATGAAGTGAATTCGCTCAAATAAATGATTTTGATTAGTACGCGATGAGTTTTAATGATTGTTGTGAAGTGTTTTAAATAAATTGATTCTTTAGTTTATATGTAAGTTCTTGGCACTAAATGCACGCTTCCGCATTACTACAACAAATGTTTTTTTTGCACGATTCTATCAGCTGTACCGACACCACTTATTTTTAATTGCACTTTTTTGTGTGAAAATTAGATATAAGAACTTATTAAGCACAATATCTTAACTATAGCAGTAAGAATATTATCTATCAATCAAGAATAGTAAAATCGAAGTTAGCAGAAGACATCGCCGATAGTAGGATTGTCTTTTTAAAGCCTATAAACATAAGCCTTACAGAGTAGTTTACTTTTCCGAACCAAGTTTTAAAAGAGGAGGATGTTTAGAATTTTGATAAACTGTTACTCGTGGAGAAAGCCGTGTGTTTAATGATCATCATTTAAAACTTTTAATGGAGATTTCTCAACTAACTTTATGTTCAAGTACCAATTTAAACAGAATACTTATGTTAAGAAGTATTTTGTGGAGAAATATTTAACTTTATGCAATAAGTAAAAACCTCTCCGTGGTTGCTTTCATAAACCATTTTGTACAAAGTAAAGCAAAATGTAGTGAAATAGATAGTACAATGTAGAGTAAGTTGGGTTATATATATATATATAAGAATAAAATTTCTTCTCGACCTGACCTGATGATGGACAATGTTAAAGGTTTTTGTTATTTTACAGTTGGAGATAGTATAAATAAGGATACTGAGTGTGTGCCTTTAGTATCGGAATACACGGACTGTTCAGAAGGTAAGTAGCTATGTATAAATAATACTTAGTTGTCCCAATTAATAAAAACATAGAAACAATAGGAAAAATAATGGATAAGTACACTTCTGCAAGTAGTAGTGTGCAAACATTGCTGTGTCAATAAGTTAGCAAGATTGGTCGCTTCATTGTAAAAAAACTTTCTGGACAATTTATGTATTAAGAAGAAGAAATGGGAGACATCGCAATCTTGATAGACAACTTGGCGTTCACAGCAAACATCTGCTCCGGATGCAATCGGTGCACGTGCACAGTGGATGGTGAATGGTCGTGTAAAGTCGTGCACGAGTGTCCGGGCAATGGTGACGAGGACTTGTTTGACGAAGACACCATCAGCAACGCTTATGAAGTACTATTTAATGGTAAATGAAAAATGTGTTAATATCATTTCAAAAATCTCGTTAGAATCAAACTCTGTGTCATTTTTAGGTTCGACTAAGTTTTAACAAAGATAGTTTTTCTCTCAACTTTTTATACATATTTAACAAGTTGGGTATTTTATACATAATTATCAAGTATATTCATTAAGTTGGGTAAAAATTGTTGTAAAATTTTCAGAACTTGCTAACATGGAAAATACTAAACCTGCACCAACGTCGAAACCTGACGAAAACCGTTTATTAGGTAAGACTACGTATAGGGAACTCTGTTCTACTGTTCCGAATATTCTGCCGAGTTTCGTTACTTCCGTTCACATTTTCTCTATTTAATTTATTTTTCGTTATTTTTTTTTTCAGGTTACTTAATAGCTATACCTTAACGACACAGCTATTGCACATATTTTTTTAATAAAATTGGCACCCACAGCACGCTTTTTTTTATTTATTTACCGTTTTTAAATTATCATTAATTAATAAAAAGGTAGGTAGAAACTGAAAATGTTTTTATGTGGCTTGGAATAAATGTAATATTAATGTAATTTTTTAGGATCTAATAAATATACTGAATTTGAAGAAGATAAAGGACATTGGATGTCTAGAGTTAAGCGGTCCCTTAATCAAAATTCGAAAGTCAATGAATTAAACGGTACTGTAAGGTTCTACCACACAGTGGATGAGTTAAACGAAGGTAATATTTTGAGTTTAAATTTAGCTTTTTAGTGTGGAAAAATCGAAACACGCATTATGAAGTGGAGACATAAGGTAGTATCAAATGAGCTCCGTAATACATTTCGGGCACTCTATAATTTATGTATGTTTGTGTTTAGGAGCGGCAAAAGCTAATTAATTTATGATTCGATGTAACTAAAAATTTCCAAAAGTAAACGAAGTAAAATATTGATTGATCATTTTCTTTTCTTCCAGATACTTTGAAAAGTACTAATGATTCAGGTACAATAGTGGCAAAAAAGGTTGAAGGTGTAAAAATACCAAAAATCTCTAGGAGGACTAGTCTTATCGACAGCAGCAATATTACCGGTATAAGTGATTTACATATTGATTTCAATCAACCAAGAGATTTTGATTCCCATATTGTTGATAACAAAATTGACTCCGCAGCGCAAAATGAGCACAAAATAAAAGTATTGAGTCAAGCAAGAATGAGTGAGATAATAGGGAACTATTCGCAAAGTTCTAAAGACAAAGATTTATCTAAACTCGTCGTCAACGAATTAAAAAGAGGTTCTGAAACCATCGGCGATAAACGAATAACACCTGTATCTAATATTACGTTCACTCCAGAAAATGATACCTTAACCGCAATGGCGTTCATTGCTGGCAATCTTTTAAGTAAACTATGGCAAATCGAGAAAGACTCAAGTGCAGAATCGATCGAGACAGAAGTGTTAAAACATGAGAAAATAGCAGATTTATTAGAATTATTCAAGGAACCACTTACAATGAGACAAGAAGTGTTTATAAAGAACGCATTAGACAAACTTTCTAAAGCATTAAACAAAGAGAACAAAGCAAATATTTCTCTGTGTGAGGCACTGGCTTCCACAGAAACTTCCAGCAATTCAAGTAATGAAGATATAACGAGAACAGGTATCCACTGCGAAGTTAATAAAAATAAAAAATATCACAATGCAAGTAACAAAAAGGAGAATAATACTGTGCAAGCAATAACGAAAATAAATGGCGTGTTAAATTTAATAAACAAATTTGATAATGTTCAGAAACATTTACAATTATTAAGAAACGGCATGCAGTCTAGCTCTGAACAGAGCAAGAATAGTCAAGTAAAGTCAGATTTGAATTTAAACGACCGTCGGAACAAATCTTTGAACGTGTTTGGGAATCTCTTGGAAAAAATTATCAAATTAATTTTGCCCAAGAAAAGTAGAAAAAGTAAAAACCTTGTAACAGAAATAAAGCACATGAACTTATTTAGCAATTCAGAAGACATTCAGAAGGATCTAAACCAAATAATTGGTATTCATAACGATAACTTGACTTTAACTTCTAAGGATAAATTGGTCATAGATTATCTTAACGTATTTAAAACTTCAGATTGTGCTTTACGAGGCACTTTTCAGAAAAAAATGCATTCATTTCCGAACATTAGTGGCAATGTAGTCAATAACTTAAAAAAATTTTTGAAAATACAATCGTTGAATGACTTGGCCGACTTAATATCTTTGAAGACGGAGACAAGTTACAAAAATGAATCTATGTCTCATAGAAACGGAAAATCGAAAACACAAACTGCAGAAACAAATTCTTTTGTAAATAACAACGAAGAAGATCAAATGTTAAAAACAGCGAAAGAAAGATTAAAAAAACACCTAAATGCAATTTTAGAAGATCTCATTGAGTTGCAAAATAAAAGCGGAATAGCACTAAAAGCGGGCAATAGAAGTTTTGCCGATGTTTTACCCTGTATTTATAATGTACTGAATACTGAAGTCGAGCACCACGACACACCACAAAGGTTTAGAGATCCAAGTTTTTTAAAAATTAGGTCGATGTTCGAATCACTTAAAAATAACATTCAATATGGGTCGCTATCACGAAGGAGCGATTATGATTTTACGGAGACGCCGCAGTCTTCTAAAGTTTGGGAGCGCATTATAAAAAGTTTAAATAAAAAGAACACGCGGAGAACTTTTAATGGAATACCAAAAACGTTTCAAAAACTGAAGCATATGATCGACAACGTCGACATATCGTCTAATTCATATAAGGATTACTTAACTTTGGCCGATGTACCTGTCGCAAGTCATTCAGTTTTGTTAAAAGTAGTTGAAGCCAGTGTTAATCAGATCGCAAACACTTTGCTGGATATTAAATTATACATGGAGACAACAATAAAACTTCCAAATCAAGAAGAGTTTGAATTGCAAAGATTTGTGAACAATGCCGTTGACAGTATTAACTTAAATTATAAAATATTAGAAAAACTAAAAGCTTACAAGAGTAAAGTGATTATGGAAAATAGTAAAGTAATGAGATCGGGTAAAATGACACTTAATAAACAAATTATGGCATCGTCAGGATTTGATGTGATGCAACGTCAAACAAAGGATAGTTTGCTTGCATACAATGTTCCCAGAGACATAAATGCTAACGAAAATATACTATCTAAGATGAGGCCATATAGATTTGGAAACGGAGATGATAGTAGCTATAAAATGAAAGAGTTATCCAGTAAGAAACAACACACAAAAACCTCGGCTGATACAAATAATTTCAAGTTGACAAGAGATCAAATATTAAACCAGTTGATTAAGAATCGTTTACATTTATATTTACAAATGAAAGAAGCAAAGAGATCTCATTTGAACCAAGACATTAATTATAATTTAGCAAATAGAATTATGAACAGGTTAGAAAATGGAGACAACAGTTTGGCAAAGGATTTATTCAAAACGTTTGTTGAAAATTCAGAGAACGTGGACATGTACAGACTCATGAAAGATGTGGAAGGTACAGTTCAAAACATTTAATAAACATTTATCGAGTTATTAGCTATTTGTTGACATTAGAATTATATGAATTTCTATATTTAGAAAATTTATGTATAATTGCCTTTGTATCAACAGCGACATCATCTCAGAATGCCAATGATATGGACCCAGTCCGGCCCAGTCCAAGCAAATTGGAAATGTCTAGAATGAAATTAAAGGACTATCAAGAGGATAACCTGTTGAAACAACTAATAACGATGACGAAGCTTTAGCTTTATTGCTATTTAGTTAATGTTAATTTATACTTTTTGCATTTTGTGTAATAAAATAATTTTATTGAATGTTTTGTTATGATTGTTTGTTGATTTAGAGTACTGCAACTATTGTCTTCACGGAAATTATCTTTTTAAATCATCGCTTTTTAGACTTTTGGATTGGAACGGGAAACAAGGAACAAAATAGAGAAATGAATTTGATGAAGTATATACTAAAACCAGGTGGTAGGTCTCTGTTGCCGGAGACCGTCTGGATGGGTACCACTGCAGCTCCTATTTCAACAGCCAAATAGTAGTGTGCAAACATTACTGTTTTCCGGTTTGAAGGGCTCTGTAGCTAGTGTAATTACTGGGGTAACGAGACTTAACACCTTATGTCTCAAGGCGACGAGCGCAATGTGATGCAGTGTGTACCATCTTAACTAGCACCACGTTGTCATGGGCAAGCGTATCACTTACCATCAGGTGAACGTCTTGCTCGTCTCGTCGCATAGTAGTATAATATAAAAAAAAACTACATTGTTTTTTAATTAGACGTTATCAATCGATCATTTTTCAATGAACAAAAATTTAGTAAAATCAGTTCATCTTCTCCGGATCATCAAGAGTTATATACTTTATACTAAGATGTACAAATACAGAGATACATAAGTGAATACAAAAAAACGCTTGTCTTTGGGCGCGGTTAAAATTAGACGTTGACTGTATTTAGTTGATTTGAATCTTTTTAAAGTAAGAAAATGTCTTTTGACGTTTCTGGAATTAGTCAACTACTTATTATAAACGTTGCGGTGGTAAAGGCATACATGTGAAAGTACCTTAAACAATATGTTAGGTTAAAATATGTGTTTAATGTCCATTTCTTACAGTTCTATCCATAAAACAAACGTCTATTATTCTGTTATATCCGAAATTACAATTTTATCTTTGATGCTTTAGACTTTCGTGCATTACCAAATTTGTCCCTCAAGTAGTTCGGTATGATGTTTTTTATTCGCCTCAGTGCTTTGTTAAATTCAGTCGCTGATCTTTTTTTTCTGTTAAGGTTTCCATTCAAAATATTTTGCCACTTTGTATGCCCAGTGTTTTTCAAAGGACTCTCACTAGATGGATTATTAACATCTTGAATGCCAAAATGTTTAGTTTTAAAGATGTTTCTCATATCGTTTTTTGACTGTTTCAGCAGTTTTTTAATTTGCTGGAAGAATGAATTTTTTCTCGGTATTAACTTTGATGGTTTTTCAGTTATATGATTTGTTTTACGCAGTATCATGTAATTTTGTATTTTTATAACTTCTTGCATCTTCTTAATAATAATTTTTAGGTCTTCTAAAATCCTGGTTGCGTAACGATCTATCGCATCCCATTCAGTTACTATAAAACGCCTACTTTGGGCAAAATCTATGAATGCTGATACATCTTTGATTTTGTGAATATCTTTAGACAGTTCCAAATGCAACAATTTCATTGCAATCATCCGATCGGGTAAGCTACTTGACGCTATGCGCCGCGTCATTTTATACCATTTGATTCCTGTATCTTTTAGTTCTTTAGTTACATTATATTGTCCATTAAAATATTTATGGTCTGAAAAACTTTCATGGTAATTATTATTAATAATACGCTTCATAATTTTTTTCGCCGCAAAGGACAGCGGAGCCAAAGCATCAGAACGCGGCATTTCTTTGTCAATAACGATAAGAATCTCCTTAACTGTATCAATTGCTGCCTGTTTGGCAACATAATTTCGGTTAGCTTTAGAAAATTTTCTGTAATTGTTTATTTTGTTTTCAGTAATTTTCTTTATTTCTCTTTCTATGTGTATTTTACCTTGTCTGTGAACGTAGTATCGCATCGATTCAACTAAAACGTTAAGATCATCCGGTAAGTCCTTATTCATAGATTTTTTTTGTATCTCCGCGATGTCTCTGATAACTTCGTAAATGTCATTTTGTAACTTGGATAAGTAATCAAGGGATGATGCCGCTTTATTTCTTATAGCATTGTTTTGTGTTAGGGGTTCAAGTTCCATCTTGTATATTGTAAAGTAAGACTTTGTTATGTTTTCTAGCATGTATTGGTTTGTATTTAAAAAAGTTTCATTTCTTGTGTATAGTTTGAGATATTCTTTTAAATCATCTCTAATTTTCTCTAATTCTTTAATTTCATTGCGCTTAGTGCTTATAATGGAATTCAATGGATCAAACACATTGTCTTTAAGTTCTTGGACTGAGCGTTGAGATTTATTTAACAATATCTTAGTTCGTGCATTTTTAGTAATATCTGCAATCTGTCTTTTCACTACGCGTACAGATTGCCTTTCGTAGATGCTTTCGCCGACACCGGGAACTAAAAATCCTTTTCCATTTTTGTCTATATTACTGAGATCTGAAATTAGTAAAAAAAAATTATTACCTTTCCGCGAATTCCAATAGCATTTTTTTATATTCGGCGAGGCAGCGGGACGTACAGTATGTTGACATAATGGTAAGTAATACGCTTGCCCATAACAACGCGGCGCTAGTTAAGATGACACACTGCACCACATTGCGCTCGACGCCTTAAGACATAAGGTGTTAAGTCTCGTTACCCCAGTAATTTCACTAGCTTACATCCCCTTCAAACCGGAACACAGTAATATTTGCACACTACTGTTTGTCGGTTGAAATAGTTACTGCGGTGGTGCCTACCCAGACGGTCTGTAGCAAAAGAGACCTACCAGCAGTATGCATTATGTGCACTATGTATAATGTATTAAGATTAAGTCATATCTTTTAATGTAAGTTAAATGATAGTGCTGTCAAGTTTTAGTTCATACCTGATATATCTTTGTTAAAGTTAGCAGAAAATATCATTTTCCTTGCTTCTCCTTTATTTTTATTTAATATCGCCTCTTTCAAGAATTTTGCTTGATTCTCTGATATCTTTTCAACTGTCTTGTAATTGTTCTGTGTTGTGTTCTCGTCGGGATCGTCCATGTAATCGGGATCTAATATGTCTTCGGTGTGATTTTTTAGCATGGGTAAATGAAGTTTGGTATGGTTGCCGTTGATACCGTTGTACGCGGGAAACAAATCATCAAATTCCAAATCTGAATCGTCGAGCGACTCATTTTTGGTAATACTTTTGTCTGAAAATAAATTTAACTATGTTGTTATGAAAAACTACTAACCCTACATGAAATTTATGAAACAAAAAACAAGTTATTTAGATCAAATTAATGAGAACGCCATGTATTTATCATCAGAGCAAAAATAATCGAACCATTGCTTCACATCTGACACTGAAATAAAAAATGAAGTGTAAATCGAGCACACAAAATATAATTAAACTATTATAAAATGTTGAATATAATTCCAATGTTATAAACTTTTTAGATAGGTAAGTATATAAATAATTCGGATTCTCGTGTAGTATTTTTTTTTTTTTTTTTTTTTTTTTTTTTTTTTTTTTTTTTTTTTTTTTTTTTTTTTTTTTTTTTTTTTTTTTTTTTTTTTTTTTTTTTTTTTTTTTTTTTTTTTTTTTTTTTTTTTTTTTTTTTTTTTTTTTTTTTTTTTTTTTTTTTTTTTTTTTTTTTTTTTTTTTTTTTTTTTTTTTTTTTTTTTTTTTTTTTTTTTTTTTTTTTTTTTTTTTTTTTTTTTTTTTTTTTTTTTTTTTTTTTTTTTTTTTTTTTTTTTTTTTTTTTTTTTTTTTTTTTTTTTTTTTTTTTTTTTTTTTTTTTTTTTTTTTTTTTTTTTTTTTTTTTTTTTTTTTTTTTTTTTTTTTTTTTTTTTTTTTTTTTTTTTTTTTTTTTTTTTTTTTTTTTTTTTTTTTTTTTTTTTTTTTTTTTTTTTTTTTTTTTTTTTTTTTTTTTTTTTTTTTTTTTTTTTTTTTTTTTTTTTTTTTTTTTTTTTTTTTTTTTTTTTTTTTTTTTTTTTTTTTTTTTTTTTTTTTTTTTTTTTTTTTTTTTTTTTTTTTTTTTTTTTTTTTTTTTTTTTTTTTTTTTTTTTTTTTTTTTTTTTTTTTTTTTTTTTTTTTTTTTTTTTTTTTTTTTTTTTTTTTTTTTTTTTTTTTTTTTTTTTTTTTTTTTTTTTTTTTTTTTTTTTTTTTTTTTTTTTTTTTTTTTTTTTTTTTTTTTTTTTTTTTTTTTTTTTTTTTTTTTTTTTTTTTTTTTTTTTTTTTTTTTTTTTTTTTTTTTTTTTTTTTTTTTTTTTTTTTTTTTTTTTTTTTTTTTTTTTTTTTTTTTTTTTTTTTTTTTTTTTTTTTTTTTTTTTTTTTTTTTTTTTTTTTTTTTTTTTTTTTTTTTTTTTTTTTTTTTTTTTTTTTTTTTTTTTTTTTTTTTTTTTTTTTTTTTTTTTTTTTTTTTTTTTTTTTTTTTTTTTTTTTTTTTTTTTTTTTTTTTTTTTTTTTTTTTTTTTTTTTTTTTTTTTTTTTTTTTTTTTTTTTTTTTTTTTTCGAAATCAATTTTATTTAATCGACCTTATTGATGACTCCACGGTGCAACTGCTGGGGGTCAGATTCGACCTTAGATATGATAAGCCGACAACCCTGTGTAACAGTTAAGTTAAACAAATTTACGTCAACGTCAGGTGCTACATCAGAAATGATTTTGTTTAAAAATTATCTCCACTAGACAAAGGAGGTCAGTTGATTGTTTTCGAAATGTACACCTTTCTGTTCTCGAGTTATTTTAAAAACTATTTTATGAACAATCAAGGTTTTTGACTAATGATCTCTTTGTCTTCTAATCCAACAGGTGGAGGGAAATGTGAGAATCAAACAGACCTAAATGTGTATTTGGATTGGAATGTTAAGGTACTGACACTAAATATAATTCGCGTTGTTTTTCATAAACCGTTTTAGCACCTGGACCTAGTACTTTTGTTAAAAAAAGTCTAGTTATCTAGCGCAGTAAATATTATACTCACTCATTGATTCCATACTCTCCTTGGAACCGTCCAAATCATTTTCCAATACGTTATCGTTCATCAGAGATTTCACCGTGTGTTTCGTGCCGTTGAAACCATTTATGATTGACGATATTTCTAGCGATGTTAAACTTTCTTCTCTATTGTTCTTCTTTAACTGCGGAGTACTGCCGACTGATCGTTTGATTTTAAAACTGGCGTCATGTTTCGCTGTAAAAGAATCCTTATTAGTATTGTATTATAATACTTGAAGAAATTATTAGTCTTTTACTGCAATATTGCTCTTCTCCGGAGCTTTTTGTTTCAATTAGATTTTTTTGCTGTTAAGAAACGAATTGTAGAATATTAATGAATCAATATCAATGTAATAAGGCTCGAGATATCATGTTCACAATTATGTGAATTGATATTTACATTAGTAAAAGCTACAAAAATACTTAATTCTCGTAAACGTGTTACCGATCTACGGGCAGTAGGTAAACATTTGCTTATGTGGGTCGGGACGCCATCGTTCATACGAGGGAAGTGAATTGCGGGGTGCCACAGGGGTCTGTTTTGGGCCCACTTCTATGGAACCTTGCATATGACGCGGTCCTTAGGGTCGTTCTCCCAACGGCGCGCGAGCGCGGATGTTAGCAGTGACCGGATATAGTTAGCGGGGATAGCTTCGAAGACACCGTCCGGCTCGCCAATATTGGAGTGGCATGCGTCGTGAATAAAATACACGAACTGGGTCTTCAGATAGCGCCTCATAAGACCGAGGCGCTGTGGTTCCACAAGCTCCCCAAAACACGAGAACCACCCAGCTTTTCGGTCCGCGTAGGTAACGTGCTTGTTAGGGTGGGATCGGTGATGAAATATCTCGGTCTCACTCTGGACTGCCGATGGGGTTTCGAAGAGCACTTCAACCGATTGGTTCCTAGGATTGAGAGAGCGGTGGGTGCTTTGCACAGACTTCTGCCTAACCTCGGGGGTCCTGGAGAAGGAGTCCGCCGCTTCTACGCGGGGGTCGTGCGATCGATGGTTCTCTACGGCGCTCCGGTATGGTCACATCGATTAACGGGCGGCCGACGCTGCAGAGCTAAAGTCAACAGCCTGCAGCGCAAGATAGCCATTCGCATCGCACGAGGATACCGGACAATATCATTTGAGGCGGCCACTATCCTGGCTCGGTTCCCTCCTTTATACATCCTGGCTGAGATGGATGCACGGGTTTACACCCGTCTCCGACATCGCGAGGGAGAAACGGAGCCCGTGAATGCGGTTGAAGTGCGCAGGCAGGAGCGCAGACGTGCGCGGGAGGTTTGGCGCGACCATCTTGCCGAGCCGCAAGATCATGCCAGCGGATTGTCAGTGCAATTCTGCCGAATTTTGAGGCCTGGCTCCGATCTAGTAATGTGGCACACGTCACCTATAGATTGACTCAGGTACTAACCGGACATGGATGTTTCGGCGAGTACCTGAACAGAATTGGACGCGAGCCAATAAATAAATAAATAAATAAATAAATAAATAAATAAATAAATAAATAAATAAATAAATAAATAAATAAATAAATAAATAAATAAATAAATAAATAAATAAATAAATAAATAAATAAATAAATAAATAAATAAATAAATAAATAAATAAATAAATAAATAAATAAATAAATAAATAAATAAATAAATAAATAAATAAATAAATAAATAAATAAATAAATAAATAAATAAATAAATAAATAAATAAATAAATAAATAAATAAATAAATAAATAAATAAATAAATAAATAAATAAATAAATAAATAAATAAATAAATAAATAAATAAATAAATAAATAAATAAATAAATAAATAAATAAATAAATAAATAAATAAATAAATAAATAAATAAATAAATAAATAAATAAATAAATAAATAAATAAATAAATAAATAAATAAATAAATAAATAAATAAATAAATAAATAAATAAATAAATAAATAAATAAATAAATAAATAAATAAATAAATAAATAAATAAATAAATAAATAAATAAATAAATAAATAAATAAATAAATAAATAAATAAATAAATAAATAAATAAATAAATAAATAAATAAATAAATAAATAAATAAATAAATAAATAAATAAATAAATAAATAAATAAATAAATAAATAAATAAATAAATAAATAAATAAATAAATAAATAAATAAATAAATAAATAAATAAATAAATAAATAAATAAATAAATAAATAAATAAATAAATAAATAAATAAATAAATAAATAAATAAATAAATAAATAAATAAATAAATAAATAAATAAATAAATAAATAAATAAATAAATAAATAAATAAATAAATAAATAAATAAATAAATAAATAAATAAATAAATAAATAAATAAATAAATAAATAAATAAATAAATAAATAAATAAATAAATAAATAAATAAATAAATAAATAAATAAATAAATAAATAAATAAATAAATAAATAAATAAATAAATAAATAAATAAATAAATAAATAAATAAATAAATAAATAAATAAATAAATAAATAAATAAATAAATAAATAAATAAATAAATAAATAAATAAATAAATAAATAAATAAATAAATAAATAAATAAATAAATAAATAAATAAATAAATAAATAAATAAATAAATAAATAAATAAATAAATAAATAAATAAATAAATAAATAAATAAATAAATAAATAAATAAATAAATAAATAAATAAATAAATAAATAAATAAATAAATAAATAAATAAATAAATAAATAAATAAATAAATAAATAAATAAATAAATAAATAAATAAATAAATAAATAAATAAATAAATAAATAAATAAATAAATAAATAAATAAATAAATAAATAAATAAATAAATAAATAAATAAATAAATAAATAAATAAATAAATAAATAAATAAATAAATAAATAAATAAATAAATAAATAAATAAATAAATAAATAAATAAATAAATAAATAAATAAATAAATAAATAAATAAATAAATAAATAAATAAATAAATAAATAAATAAATAAATAAATAAATAAATAAATAAATAAATAAATAAATAAATAAATAAATAAATAAATAAATAAATAAATAAATAAATAAATAAATAAATAAATAAATAAATAAATAAATAAATAAATAAATAAATAAATAAATAAATAAATAAATAAATAAATAAATAAATAAATAAATAAATAAATAAATAAATAAATAAATAAATAAATAAATAAATAAATAAATAAATAAATAAATAAATAAATAAATAAATAAATAAATAAATAAATAAATAAATAAATAAATAAATAAATAAATAAATAAATAAATAAATAAATAAATAAATAAATAAATAAATAAATAAATAAATAAATAAATAAATAAATAAATAAATAAATAAATAAATAAATAAATAAATAAATAAATAAATAAATAAATAAATAAATAAATAAATAAATAAATAAATAAATAAATAAATAAATAAATAAATAAATAAATAAATAAATAAATAAATAAATAAATAAATAAATAAATAAATAAATAAATAAATAAATAAATAAATAAATAAATAAATAAATAAATAAATAAATAAATAAATAAATAAATAAATAAATAAATAAATAAATAAATAAATAAATAAATAAATAAATAAATAAATAAATAAATAAATAAATAAATAAATAAATAAATAAATAAATAAATAAATAAATAAATAAATAAATAAATAAATAAATAAATAAATAAATAAATAAATAAATAAATAAATAAATAAATAAATAAATAAATAAATAAATAAATAAATAAATAAATAAATAAATAAATAAATAAATAAATAAATAAGTCCGCAACACGCAGCGTTACTTTGCTTTGAGATATTAGGAGGTATGAGTAATTTCCTCATTAACTTCAGAGCTACAACGCGCTTCAAAGTGGAACACATTTCCAAACTTCTACTTGGAGAAATATGTGCTGGTTTGGTAACTACATAGACGGGCTCCGGTAAGAGTGGTTTGTCGCTGGTAAGCCGAAAGCCTACTCACAGTCGTTCAAGTTCTTTAGGACCTGTACGAGTACTCTGTGGTCGATGTCCAGTGCGACGTCGCTGCGACAGCGGCGCGTTATGCCGCAGCTCCACCGGCCCGTCGCGTCGCAGCTGCACGTCACACAACCCAGGCAGACGTTTTCTGGATAATGTTATAATTAGTTGAAACTTTTTGTATTGACTAACGGTCGTACAGTATTTTGCTGCTCTTTCTCAGAAGTTATTCCCACCTCAGAGCGATAGTCATCACTTACCATCACGCGGGTCGCATACAATAATTAATATAAAATATCTTTATGATTTTTTTCAAATACTTTTCATCAATTATGTACTTCAACGTGCATAAGAGTACATCATCTAATTTTCACTAATCATAAAAAATGTTTTAATCCTATTGTATTACATCAAATAATTAAAATACTTTTACATTCTGATTAAGTTATTTATACTATACCTGTTTTATATTGGAACAATTCGCGAATAATGCGCGAACAATGCGTAGACGGACGTAACTTTCATAATGGCCGTTGTTACCGATATTTGCAAATAAATGATGGCAGAAAATCGTTGCTAATGAAAGAACAATACAAACATTGTGCGGTTAAAGCAAGATTTGTTTGCACTCACCTTTGTTACAGCTCGTGTACTGGGACATGTGGGGGATGCATTCACCGTCCCTGTCACCAATACCTGCCCACAAAATATATGATGAAGAATTACTGAAGACGTGGCCGTGCCACAGACATCATTTTAAATATAGTACACATCTACGATGACTACTGCGGTTTTTTTTTTTTTTTTTTTTTTTTTTTTTTTTTTTTTTTTTTTTTTTTTTTTTTTTTTTTTTTTTTTTTTTTTTTTTTTTTTTTTTTTTTTTTTTTTTTTTTTTTTTTTTTTTTTTTTTTTTTTTTTTTTTTTTTTTTTTTTTTTTTTTTTTTTTTTTTTTTTTTTTTTTTTTTTTTTTTTTTTTTTTTTTTTTTTTTTTTTTTTTTTTTTTTTTTTTTTTTTTTTTTTTTTTTTTTTTTTTTTTTTTTTTTTTTTTTTTTTTTTTTTTTTTTTTTTTTTTTTTTTTTTTTTTTTTTTTTTTTTTTTTTTTTTTTTTTTTTTTTTTTTTTTTTTTTTTTTTTTTTTTTTTTTTTTTTTTTTTTTTTTTTTTTTTTTTTTTTTTTTTTTTTTTTTTTTTTTTTTTTTTTTTTTTTTTTTTTTTTTTTTTTTTTTTTTTTTTTTTTTTTTTTTTTTTTTTTTTTTTTTTTTTTTTTTTTTTTTTTTTTTTTTTTTTTTTTTTTTTTTTTTTTTTTTTTTTTTTTTTTTTTTTTTTTTTTTTTTTTTTTTTTTTTTTTTTTTTTTTTTTTTTTTTTTTTTTTTTTTTTTTTTTTTTTTTTTTTTTTTTTTTTTTTTTTTTTTTTTTTTTTTTTTTTTTTTTTTTTTTTTTTTTTTTTTTTTTTTTTTTTTTTTTTTTTTTTTTTTTTTTTTTTTTTTTTTTTTTTTTTTTTTTTTTTTTTTTTTTTTTTTTTTTTTTTTTTTTTTTTTTTTTTTTTTTTTTTTTTTTTTTTTTTTTTTTTTTTTTTTTTTTTTTTTTTTTTTTTTTTTTTTTTTTTTTTTTTTTTTTTTTTTTTTTTTTTTTTTTTTTTTTTTTTTTTTTTTTTTTTTTTTTTTTTTTTTTTTTTTTTTTTTTTTTTTTTTTTTTTTTTTTTTTTTTTTTTTTTTTTTTTTTTTTTTTTTTTTTTTTTTTTTTTTTTTTTTTTTTTTTTTTTTTTTTTTTTTTTTTTTTTTTTTTTTTTTTTTTTTTTTTTTTTTTTTTTTTTTTTTTTTTTTTTTTTTTTTTTTTTTTTTTTTTTTTTTTTTTTTTTTTTTTTTTTTTTTTTTTTTTTTTTTTTTTTTTTTTTTTTTTTTTTTTTTTTTTTTTTTTTTTTTTTTTTTTTTTTTTTTTTTTTTTTTTTTTTTTTTTTTTTTTTTTTTTTTTTTTTTTTTTTTTTTTTTTTTTTTTTTTTTTTTTTTTTTTTTTTTTTTTTTTTTTTTTTTTTTTTTTTTTTTTTTTTTTTTTTTTTTTTTTTTTTTTTTTTTTTTTTTTTTTTTTTTTTTTTTTTTTTTTTTTTTTTTTTTTTTTTTTTTTTTTTTTTTTTTTTTTTTTTTTTTTTTTTTTTTTTTTTTTTTTTTTTTTTTTTTTTTTTTTTTTTTTTTTTTTTTTTTTTTTTTTTTTTTTTTTTTTTTTTTTTTTTTTTTTTTTTTTTTTTTTTTTTTTTTTTTTTTTTTTTTTTTTTTTTTTTTTTTTTTTTTTTTTTTTTTTTTTTTTTTTTTTTTTTTTTTTTTTTTTTTTTTTTTTTTTTTTTTAATAAAACTTATGAGTTAAAAACATTACGAGCAAGGTAAAAGATAAAAGTAAACGAAGTTTTGGAAAAAGTCGTAAGTTTCATTGTTATAGATCTTGAAGAGGGCTATTAATTTGAGAAAATGACCCTTGGTGCTGAACTGCTTGATAATGTTGGGCAGTTGATTCACTTCATCAGAGCGCCGGGACACCGCGTTATTATAGCTGCTAAAAGTCCGACATGACGTTGTCGTTTCACTCCAAAAGTATAATATTTACATTTTCCCTGAAAGAAAGGGGGGTGAGAGTAATAAACAGTGCAGCCTCACCGGAGATGGAAGTAAACAGCAGGAAAGCGGGTAGGCAGTACATAGCGATGCGCATACGCTCGAACAATGGCGGCTCGGATTTCGCAACAACTTGCCGTGTTTATGAAAAACGTGATTTCTCCGGCGGGACGGATTTTGGTTGACTAGAAAAACGAGCAGCCGCGATATTATCTGATTATTTATCAATGTACTTTACTATCACCATCATCGTCATCATCTGACGCACGCCTCTCCGCGGGAACGCGCCTGACAGACGTTACTAGAAATATTCTACGTATTATATTTTTGAAACAAGAAAGACCTGACACTAACATTCATCCATTCAATTCTTTGAATTGAATATGAAATAACTATAAAAAGGAATTCTTTACATCAAACGAATTGACTTCATAAACAAACTGCTCGCACGTGTCATACATAAGTCCTTTCGTCCTTTGCGTAGTCTCTTTATGTATCACGTGGAGCGTTGACGCTGCACCACTCGGCATTGTTGTACTCAAGTTATTGTCAGGCGCAAGTGTTCCGTGGTGTCGCTGGTTGTCACCTGCGATGGCGTGTGCCGGCGGAGTGCGGCCCTGCCCTCGGAATGTGAATTCCTGCCGTGTTTACAAACAGACGGAGGCGGCGGCGCTGCGCCGGGCGCGCCCGCGTAATACGCACGGAGCGCGCCCGCGAGAATGCTGCCGCTGGTGCTGGTGCTGCTGCTGCTGCGGGACGCCGCCGCCGCCGCTGGTCAGTACCACATTTCTATTAACAAACACCAACGTCGTAAACAATCATTCGTTTAAAAAATATTTAAGAAAATTTCACAGTTATATAAATTTTTTTAACATGCTACGTCTTCGACACGCACTCACTCCAGCTAAAATTAATAGATGTTTCACATCAAAATATGATATTAAAATACACAAGAAAAAGAAAAAAAATTTTGAGTGTGGCTTCAATATACTCATGAACTCAAATCTTAGTTAATTATTGCAATATATGACTAAAGATTTGCAAATATAAATTTTATTTATAAATTTTTCCATATTAATTGCTTCATGAATAATAAAAGAATAATTAATTGAAGATAATTGTGTCGAACAAAACGGGTTCGGGAGCCCGCGGCACAATGTCTCCGTGAACTACGTGCTACCCGCTTACCTCACACGCGCCCGCGTCGCTCCGTGTAGACGTCTTGAAGATTGTCACGTCCGTCAGTCAGTCAGTCAGTCAGTCAGTCAGTCAGTCAGTCAGTCAGTCAGTCAGTCAGTCAGTCAGTCAGTCAGTCAGTCAGTCAGTCAGTCAGTCAGTCAGTCAGTCAGTCAGTCAGTCAGTCAGTCAGTCAGTCAGTCAGTCAGTCAGTCAGTCAGTCAGTCAGTCAGTCAGTCAGTCAGTATTCTGATGCGAGCCGAAGCCGTTCCTGCTGCAACCCCCTGTAGTGGCAGCGCAGCTCGCCTCCCGGTACACCGCTAAGCAATCGAACCGTGGACCGCAACACTAGCTGAACGTGCTGACCCGCGCGAGACCACGTCCGAACTCGACCTCGCTACCGCGCGACTACTAACCGACTCTCTCCCCGCACCAGCCCGCGCGTCCGTCCAATACGGAGAGGTATTTACCGATACCCGCTGGTGCGAGGAGAAAAATATAAAAAAATTCATTGATGAATTTATTGAGCTAGGACATGCCGAGGAGGTTGACATAAGTCAGTATGATGTCTGTAATGATCCTGTTTATTTTCTTGCGCATCACTCAGTCTTAAATGATAGTAGCAAAACAACAAAGTTGCGAGTTGTCTTTGGTGGTAATATGAAGTCCAAAAATGGTCTTTCGGTGAATGATGTGATGTTGAATGGGCCTATAGTCCAGAATGATTTGTTCAGTATACTAACCCTCTTTCGTACCTACCAGTACACTCTTATGTGAGACATAGAAAAAAATGTGAGCCGTCATGGGACGCCTGGCAGGTGTGAAACATCGTGTGTGTACAAGTAATATGCATAAAAGATAATATTATTACAGGAATTAAATATAGCCTAATGAAAAAATGAAGTATTACGAATTTCTTACAGAAAATGGTAACTTTATTTAATAAACATTTATTCACATGTGATTTAAAAATTCGATATTAATATCAAGTGGCCACAATTTAAATATTTACATCTGTGACTTCAGTAATAGTTATATTCGAAGTTTCCTCTGCCGGTATTACGGTGACGATTGGTCGATGATAACTAAAGTACGTTACAAAAGTATTGGATGAAACACCATCAAGATATCTCACAAATACAGCATCTATTGTTGTTCCATATTTGGTATTAGATTCTCTTGGATTGTTGTTGATTTGCAATTGAAACTCTTTTTGAAGAAATGTCATTAATGGCATTGATTCAGCTCTCGCAAAATTTACATTAAAATCTCCAGCTAAAATTAATAGATGTTTCACATCAAAATATGATATTAAAATACACAAGAAAAAGAAAAAAAATTTTGAGTGTGGCTTCAATATACTCATGAACTCAAATCTTAGTTAATTATTGCAATATATGACTAAAGATTTGCAAATATAAATTTTATTTATAAATTTTTCCATATTAATTGCTTCATGAATAATAAAAGAATAATTAATTGAAGATAATTGTGTCGAACAAAACGGGTTCGGGAGCCCGCGGCACAATGTCTCCGTGAACTACGTGCTACCCGCTTACCTCACACGCGCCCGCGTCGCTCCGTGTAGACGTCTTGAAGATTGTCACGTCCGTCAGTCAGTCAGTCAGTCAGTATTCTGATGCGAGCCGAAGCCGTTCCTGCTGCAACCCCCTGTAGTGGCAGCGCAGCTCGCCTCCCGGTACACCGCTAAGCAATCGAACCGTGGACCGCAACACTAGCTGAACGTGCTGACCCGCGCGAGACCACGTCCGAACTCGACCTCGCTACCGCGCGACTACTAACCGACTCTCTCCCCGCACCAGCCCGCGCGTCCGTCCAATACGGAGAGGTATTTACCGATACCCGCTGGTGCGAGGAGAAAAATATAAAAAATTGTGGGTCGTACCCACATCCGTATGTACCTATTCCGAACAGTCCCCCGCCCCAGCCAGGCAATACCTGGCTGAGTTCAAATCCCTGAACCGTTAATCTAAGCTACAGGTAGTCGGGAGAGAGTTGCCACTGCTCGCTTTAGCACGGAGTTGCCCACTAGAACCTCTGCAACTCGAGGAACACCATCTGCGCCTAGGAACAGCCTCAGGATTCGCCCCCGTCTCCACGAGAGCGTCGGCATATTCATTTCCTTAACTAGGACGAGATCCCCAACCTTAGGTGGGTCAGTTTTGTCACACCATTTGACTCGTTGCTGCAATAAATGTAGATATTCCAAGCTGAATCTTCGCCAAAAGCTTTGTGAAAGCTGCTGCAGCAGCTCAAAACGAGTCAACCGTTTCAATTGAGTGTTTTCGAAAGGGTACTCCGGTAACGCTGTGAGAGGACCTCCAATCAAAAAATGACCTGGGGTCAAAACCTCCAAGTCATTTGGATCCGATGACACAGGACACAGTGGTCGCGAATTAAGAACGGCCTCAATCTTGCAAAATATTGTAGCTAATTCTTCGAAGGTTAGCACCGTTTCACCAATAACTCGCCGAAGATGAGTTTTTGCAACCTTCACCACTGCCTCAAAAATTCCACCCCAGGAGGGGAATGCGGGGGGATCAAATCTCCATTCTATACCGCGTTTAGACATCTGGCAACCAATTGAATCCTGATTACCCTTTAAAAAGGTGTAGACCTCCGAGAGGTACCGATCGCTACCCTTGAAGTTTGTCCCGCAGTCGGACCGAATTAAACTCGGTAACCCACGACGACTAACAAAGCGTGACAAACAAGCGATGAAAGCCTCCGTGCTTAACGCCGAGACTACCTCTAGATGTACGGCCTTGGTCACAAGGCAAACAAATACGCACAGATAGGCCTTCGTCACCTTTGCATTCCTTAGCGTAGAGGACTTCACCAAAAACGGACCTGCAAAATCCGTACCCACTCCAGAAAAAGGCCTGGAAGCCCTCACCCGATCTGGAGGCAGGTCACCCATTTGTGGTTGCACTATCGCCGCATTCAATTTATAACACGGAATGCACCGAAAAATAACCTTCCGTATCACTCTCCTAGCCGACAAAATCCAGAACTCCCTTTGGAGGATGGCCAGGAGTGTCGTCAATCCTGCATGAGAACTTTTCACGTGACGATCGGTTATTAAGAGTTGCACCAGAGTACCATCCTTGGGCAACAGGAGGGGATGCCGAGCTTCATAAGGCAAATCTGCGTTACGAAGTCTACCACCTACTCGTACCAGACCTTGATCATCAATAAAGGGGTTGAGGTGTGCAATAGCACCCTTCAACTTCATCTGCCCTTTTTGCAAACTATGTATTGTAGTTTGGAATTTATTTTCCTGTTCCTGTCGTACCCAGAACAACAGTGCTTCTCGTCTCTCTTCCGGGGTGAGCACTGTCGAGGATCGCCTATCCGACCTTTGCCGAGCGTTGCGTGCGAATCGTCTAACCCATCCTGTTACTCCTAACAACTTGTCAAGGGAGCTGAACCGTTCTAGCAATTCCGAAAAATCTTGCTGCGGCTCCCTCTGCACAGCTAAAGCCCGAAGTCCTGGAAGGGGCTCCACGGAGTCCACCACATTATGGGGCCAGCAACCTTCAGGTTCACACAACCAGGCTGGACCCCACCACAGAGGATGATCTAGAATGGCCGAAGAGTCGCAGCCCCGTGAGGCGCAATCTGCTGGATTAAACTCCCCAGGAACATGTCTCCAATCAATACCAGCCGCCGAGTCCCGAATTTGAGAAACTCTATTAGCCACAAATACCTCTAATGCATGGACCGATGCTCGCAGCCAACAAAGAACAATCTGGCTGTCAGTCCACGCATAAACCGTTTCGATGTCCATCGTCTGCCTTAACGTTGAAACCACATGATTCAAAAGCCTAGTTAGAAGCAATGCTCCTGACAATTCCAACTTGGGTATAGTGAGCCGTGTCCGAATAGGCGCAACCTTACTCTTGGCCAGAACCAACTTTACCGTGACCGCACCATACCTATCGACAGCCCGGATGTACACTGCAGCTGCATAACCCGCTTCCGAAGCATCGCAAAAGCCATGGAGACTCACCAGACATTTACCAGAAGGCAGAAACTTTCTGCCTATCTTAACTAACTGGATGTCTGGGAGAGTGCCTACAAAACGAGACCATGCCAACAATAACTCTCCATTAAGAGGGGCATCCCAAGTAAGATTTTGTAACCAAAGTTTTTGAAGGAAACATTTTGCCCAAAACACAACCGGCGCTAACCATCCATTGGGATCGAATATTCGGGCAACTGTGGAGAGTATCAACCGTTTAGTCCAAACCCGAGATGTCTCTAACTCCTGCACACGAAACGTGAAGACATCCTGAACAGGCTGGTACTGTACACCGAGTACTGCTACGGCATCGGGATTGTCCACATTCTGAAAGAGATGAGGATCTTGCTGGTGCTCCTTGGGTAAGTCGTCCAGGAGAGCCGGAGAGTTGGATACCCATTTCCTCAACTCGTAACCACCAGCTTTCAAAATGCCAATTAACTCATCTCGCAGTACAAGCGCCTCACTCTCACTGGCAGCACCGGTGCAGATATCATCCACGTACACATCGCTCGACAGAACAGCTGCAGCTCTGGGGAAGTCCAACCGCTCACGCTCCGCAAGTTCCAGCAGACTCCTGATAGCAATGAACGGACTCGATTTAAGACCATATGTGTTTGTATTTAGCTCATAAACTGAAATAGGACGCGAGGGATCGTCGCGCCACAATATGAGCTGATATCGGCGATCTTCCGGATGTATAATAGTCTGACGAAACATCATCTTAATATCCGCAACAAAGACGACTTGATGTCGGCGGAAACGCGTCAGAATGTCGGAGATGTCTCGATGCAGCTTAGGACCAGCATGCAAACCCTGATTTAAAGAGACACCATTCGACGTAGGAGCAGAACCATCGAAGACGACCCGTATCTTCTCTCCCTTGAAAACTGCACGATGCGGTATAAAATAATGTTCTTCTGAACGCCAGTCAAATCTTGATACTGACATGTGGCCCAAGTCCCGATACTCCTGCATAAATTCGATGTATTTTTGTTTAAATACCGCATCCCTCTTCATACGCCGTTCCATAGACATGAGTCTCTTTTCTGCCACCATTCTGGACTGTCCCAGCGGCGAGCGAGATGAAAGGAAGGGCAGCCGCGCAACGAACCGACCAGACCGGAGCCGCCCGACATTGCTCTGGAAGAACTCCTCACACTCCAGATGCTCCGGGTCATCACGTGGTGCCGTAGGTGGTTCTTCAATCTCCCAAAACCGCTGGACAGCATCGGCTAGAGAAAGACCTACCAGGAGATGTGTATCCGTGGCAGGAGAGGTCACCGGATATGCTGGGCCCATAATAACTTCACCAAGATCAGTGGAAACCGCGGACAAACCTCCTGCCTGCAGAAGTTTACTGCACCGAATTTGCAGCAGTCCCAGAACATCTGCACCTAATAAAAGATCTACATTCCCCGGAATATGAAACCTCGTATCAGCTAAAGAGAGACCTGAAGTTAAATTTACTACCCCTGGAGGCAAAGAAACTAGAGGATGCCTCCCTAAAATGTTGTCCATGATAATAGCCGTACAAGTAATGCGAGGGTAGGAACTACGAACAGGTGAGAAACCGAGTGATACCTTTCCCACTAACTCAGACACAATTACCCCACCTACTCCACGAATATAGTCCGCACCCTTTTCAATCCGCAACCGTAAATGCTCCACCAGCCGAGTCGACACAATGCACCCTTGAGAACCGGAATCCAAGACCGCACGCGCGGTAACCTGCTCACACATAAGTGAACCGACGCGTACCTGTGCGGTAGGTAATAATACCGTAAGGGGAGAAGGGATGCGAGGCGATGGAGCATGCGGAATGAGTCAACACTCCTCAGAGTAGTTGTTGGTATGTGGTGGGGAAGTAGGATCCTGGACACTTACCGGTCGCTGTTCCCGTCGGCGCGAGCGGCGCTGCTCCAACCGAGGCCAGTCAGTGAAGGGGAGCGGCGAACGAGCACCAGCTCCACGCGTCTCCTCTGAAGATGCGCGCGGGACGCTGTGAGCATCACATGCACCCCCGCCCGTGCGCGCTTGCGTGCCTTGACCACGTGTCTGCATTCGCTTCCCGTTCGGCCGTGGTGGTGATCGCACACCACGGCGAAATGAACCATGATGAACACCTCCAGCCCACTGCTCACCTTTATCCCCTGTGCCCCTGTTATTAACAGGAGAAGCAGCGCGCCCCTGAGCGGCTGACAGAGGCGAGCCGTTGCAATTTCCACAGAGCAGGTGATGGTGCCTACCTCCACACTGACTGCAGACACGAGCAGACTGGCAATGCGACACCAAGTGATTCCCCAGACAACAGTAGCACCAATATCGCTGGCGAGCAATACCACGTCGAGCTTGCCAACGCAGTTCCCTAAACTTGGGACAACTCGTTACTGCGTGCCCTGGGCTCCGACAATAGCCACAAGACTCCTGCGGTCGCGCCACCGCTGCGTTAAACAGGCGTGGTCCGTCACGCGACCGAACCGGTGGACGAAGTTCTCTTGGCAAGGGCCTCGCTCCAGACGCGACAACGGAGGACCCTGGAGGAGGAGGAGGAACATTTTCCGTACGACGACACTCATCCTCTTAAAACAAAATTAAATCCTCAAAAGTGGGTAGATGAGTGGCCGAGTCCCCGCCGTATTCTAACTCAAACCGATTTCTTAAGTCGTGAGGTAGTTTCGATAAAACTATATGCAATAGTAAAAACGACCAGCTCGACACGGGTAAATCTAAACCCTTAAGTCCGTTCACCGCGATTAATAAAGGGTTGAGAAGTCGCGTGCGCAGCGACTGCGCGGCGGATATCCTAGGCAGACCTAGAATCGTGGCCACGTGGCAATCCGCTAAACGCCGAACGTTTTGATACCTACGGTTGAGTAGGTCCCGAGCGATCTCATAGTTGGCGTCAATGAGTCCTAAATGTTGAACCAACCCCTTGGCCTCGCCTGTTAATGAGGCCAACAAATATGCTAACTTTTGAGCCGGGGTCAAATCCTTACGGCAATGGACTATACTCTCGTATAAATTATTAAAGGCTACCCATTGGTCTAAATCGCCGCTAAACCGTGGTAAATCGAGCAGTGGCAGCCTGCTGATGAGCGCCGGTGACGCGACAGACTCCGCCGCAGCGCGCGAGTCATCGCCGCTCGACCCCCTTATACATCCTACCGCCTGACGGATCTGATCGGCCAGGTCGTCCGCCTGATCGATATCCGCATTTATTTTCTTAATTACATCCGGCTCTAATCCCAACTCGAGTACGCCGCGGTACGCCTCATACAAATCCGCCATTTGGTCATCTAAGACCTGATATCTCGACAGAAGGGCCTGCGTTCGATCCGGACGCGATATGTTTAATACCGCGGAGCCGAGCCACCGTAGCACGCCGGCTATCCTCGCCGTATATTTGCCGGCCATTGTTAAAAATAAAAAAAAGAATGTCGGTAGGACAGAGAAAAAAAAGTCGCGATCTCAAACTAGACAAAACAACGAAAAAACCGATCGGCCGTACACCTGTTCACTAATACGGCTACGTAACAAAATAACTAAATGTATAACAATACGACAAACTAAACACAAAACAATTGATTATATTTAACGAGGTAACGACGCGACGAGCGGGCGTTGTATAACGCAACGTAACACGTACCCGAATATAACCGGTTATAACCTGACTATAACTTGTCTATAACCTACCAGGTTATAAACCACGCTCTGCTACCAGCACGATGTGTCGAACAAAACGGGTTCGGGAGCCCGCGGCACAATGTCTCCGTGAACTACGTGCTACCCGCTTACCTCACACGCGCCCGCGTCGCTCCGTGTAGACGTCTTGAAGATTGTCACGTCCGTCAGTCAGTCAGTCAGTCAGTATTCTGATGCGAGCCGAAGCCGTTCCTGCTGCAACCCCCTGTAGTGGCAGCGCAGCTCGCCTCCCGGTACACCGCTAAGCAATCGAACCGTGGACCGCAACACTAGCTGAACGTGCTGACCCGCGCGAGACCACGTCCGAACTCGACCTCGCTACCGCGCGACTCCTAACCGACTCTCTCCCCGCACCAGCCCGCGCGTCCGTCCAATACGGAGAGGTATTTACCGATACCCGCTGGTGCGAGGAGAAAAATATAAAAAAAAAATAAATAAATAAATAAATAAATAAATAAATAAATAAATAAATAAATAAATAAATAAATAAATAAATAAATAAATAAATAAATAAATAAATAAATAAATAAATAAATAAATAAATAAATAAATAAATAAATAAATAAATAAATAAATAAATAAATAAATAAATAAATAAATAAATAAATAAATAAATAAATAAATAAATAAATAAATAAATAAATAAATAAATAAATAAATAAATAAATAAATAAATAAATAAATAAATAAATAAATAAATAAATAAATAAATAAATAAATAAATAAATAAATAAATAAATAAATAAATAAATAAATAAATAAATAAATAAATAAATAAATAAATAAATAAATAAATAAATAAATAAATAAATAAATAAATAAATAAATAAATAAATAAATAAATAAATAAATAAATAAATAAATAAATAAATAAATAAATAAATAAATAAATAAATAAATAAATAAATAAATAAATAAATAAATAAATAAATAAATAAATAAATAAATAAATAAATAAATAAATAAATAAATAAATAAATAAATAAATAAATAAATAAATAAATAAATAAATAAATAAATAAATAAATAAATAAATAAATAAATAAATAAATAAATAAATAAATAAATAAATAAATAAATAAATAAATAAATAAATAAATAAATAAATAAATAAATAAATAAATAAATAAATAAATAAATAAATAAATAAATAAATAAATAAATAAATAAATAAATAAATAAATAAATAAATAAATAAATAAATAAATAAATAAATAAATAAATAAATAAATAAATAAATAAATAAATAAATAAATAAATAAATAAATAAATAAATAAATAAATAAATAAATAAATAAATAAATAAATAAATAAATAAATAAATAAATAAATAAATAAATAAATAAATAAATAAATAAATAAATAAATAAATAAATAAATAAATAAATAAATAAATAAATAAATAAATAAATAAATAAATAAATAAATAAATAAATAAATAAATAAATAAATAAATAAATAAATAAATAAATAAATAAATAAATAAATAAATAAATAAATAAATAAATAAATAAATAAATAAATAAATAAATAAATAAATAAATAAATAAATAAATAAATAAATAAATAAATAAATAAATAAATAAATAAATAAATAAATAAATAAATAAATAAATAAATAAATAAATAAATAAATAAATAAATAAATAAATAAATAAATAAATAAATAAATAAATAAATAAATAAATAAATAAATAAATAAATAAATAAATAAATAAATAAATAAATAAATAAATAAATAAATAAATAAATAAATAAATAAATAAATAAAAACGATTAAAGTAGCTGTAGCTGTAACACCTTGGAAGTAAACTATTTAATATAGATTACTTCTCAAACGTTTTCAGATGACTGGTGTCTCGGTTGTACTATTTGCGACTGCGAAGTCTCCGGCCACTGGAACTGCCACATACTGAGCTTCTGTTCTGACAGTATGTACATTGGTTGTCACGATAAAGTCATTACTTACAGCTAAAAGTAGACACTTACAATCGCACACTGAACATGATCATTATGGTCGGTTTGCAATTGCACAGAGCTTGTTTAACAACAGCTGTATTGTGCGTCGCTTGAATGTAATAAATAAATTAATTGATTGAGAAATACATCGTCATCATTATTTAAGCTCATTACTGAACGGATGTCTTCCTAATCGATTTCCAGCGGGCCTGGTATTTGGAAATTGGAAATATTACTGTAGCTCCTGCTATCAGTGCGGTATTTGTTAAAAAAAAAATGATCTGTATTAGATAATTTTGTTTATATAAATGTAGTTTTCACCTCAAATATCTTCATTTGAAGTAATAAGTACAAGTTTATGTATTTCGTTATTTTTTGCGATTGGAAACAATTCACGTCACTGCAAATTATTTTTATTATACGTAATAAAATTCTGCACTTATTCTAGACTATGTATATCGAACAAAACAATGGATAATTGTTTTTTGCCTAATGGTAAATGGGCCGTAAGAAGTAGTAGTCAATGCATGCCATGTGTTACAATAATCTCTCAATATAAGCTGTTATATTTAATTACGTAAATTGAAGATTGATAAGTAATTGCAATTCAATTAACAGAAAAAGCGACGAAACACATTCAAAACCAGAGCAATAACATTAAGCGCAGAGCGGTGAGGATACATCCGAAGGTAGACAATCATTTGAACACGACGAAAGTGCATAAGTATGCGAGGAAGTTGAAAGTGAATCCTAAATGCAACAGTACGCAGCCGTGGTGCAACGAGTTAACATTATCGAAACGAAATTCATACCAACCAAAACATGATGACAACGCAGTTGTATTCGAAAAGGACCTCGTCGGACGTAAATCGACCGATATACAGGGAGTTAGAGTGAAAAAGATTTTGAACGAAAACAATAACAATGTAAGACTAGCGCAAAAAGTTCATAAAGCGATGGTGGCCGTGCATAAAATAATCAATATGAACGAGAGGAGCTCCACGAACTCTACGAAATTCATTAAAGTAATCAAGAAACGCTCGATGTCCCATCACGAGAATAAAATGAATGATCAAGAGGATTACATGAATCCGCACATGTATCAAATATCGAACCCGAGAAGATTCAAGAAGAAAATATTGTTAAATAAAATATCTGACGGACCGTACGAAAAGAAAAGGACAAAGCGAAATGTAATGGATCGAGGTAATAATATTAGAAATTATTTTTTTTATAGTAAATATTTTGATGAAAAAAAAATTATACATAATTTAGAATATCTCTATAATTTTACCTTTTTTTTTTAGATAATATAACGGAAACTGAACAGACAATGTCGAAATTGTATAACGGATACAAAAATGAAACATTGGAACACAAAACCAGTTTAGGGTTACCAAATACATCTCACAAAGCACGGAATCTTGATGAGCATGAGTACTATAAATATAATGTTATAACAGACAAAAAATCGGATGCGGAGGAAAGTGATAGGTTAAAAGTAAAAGAATTAAGTTACAACTTTTTTTACGGAAACAAATCTTTGAATTTACAAAACATGGTATCTCACAATTTGGAAGACCCCAATCTGTATTCAACTTCTAATGTTTTAAATCTATCAATGTCTCATCATCTTAAAGACAAAAAGAAAAACTTTAAAAGCATAAATATAACGGATTTAAAGTTTTTCACATCTGCGCCAAACATGAACAGTTCGCTCGACTTCAATGAATTTAAGGTACATAACAACAATGAAGTGCAGCCACTTGAACGTATTACAACTAATGAATCAAAAGAAAATGAAGATTTGAATTTAATGAATAATATGCTTAATAGTAAAGGAATATTGCAACATGTCATAAAAAAGAAATCGAAAACGGCTCTACGTAGTAAAAATACTACAGATAATAAAAATTTCGTAATGAATTTAAAACGGCTTTTTAACAAGATATTTATAACAAATAAAAATAACAGGAACAAATTAAAAGTTCTTGACAAACAGAATTTATTCGATACATTTTGTAGTAAAAATGATACATGTAAAGTACATCCACGTGATGAAATAAAATTGCAAATGAAAATTAACGAGTTGAACGGAGAAATGTATAAAATAATAGAAACAATAAAAATAATCAAAAAGCTGTTACAAACAATAATTAAAAATAACAGTGAAATAAACGACACAAAATTAAAAACTGATCTGGGAAAAGGTATGAAAAGAATTTTTAGCGAACAAAAAAATCACACTGTTACAGAAAATCCACATCTTCAACTGTATTACATTAAAGAAGCCATTAAAACATTTATTAAATCCATCGGAAAGTTTTCATATATCCTTCAAGATATTCTTTATATTTTGACCGATAAAGAAAACACGCAACACACAAATAAAAGATCACCCAATCGACCGTTACGCTGTACAGGAACAAGTGGTTTGAGCAAAATCGGTGCTAAAACCATGACACCGGAACAACGGTTCAAGAAACTGAAAATTGCTTTGATGAACTACAACTTGCTTCAAAACACATTTATAAAGAGAATCTATGACATGTTGACGAAATTGGAAGCGAATTTGACTGACGCTGATAAGAAAAAGAAATACAAAAAGCTCGACAAGGCGGACGTAAAGGATATTCATAAATCTTTTGCCGTCGAGAAATTTACAAAGAACATAATAGACAACCTCAGAAAATTGAAAAATTTGGCGTTGAAGTTAAGTTCACCTGCGCACAGAAGAAAAAGGAGCACAATGGGCGACGACGACGCGATCGAGTACCTGCTAATGCTGATGGAGTATTTATTGAAACAGAACTACCCATTGGACGCTTCCCCAGGTAACTACATTATGATAAATAACATCTCATGTTCTATTTAATTCTGTATATCATAAGCCCATATTCTTTTTTGGTTAAGCAAAAAAATATAGTTCACATAAAAAAACTTGAAATATAGATACGCTAGTACCACGACGTACTTTTTAACTGGATTAGTATCTCTATGGCACATACGTCCACGTTACTTACTTCATATTTGTGTTTTCAAAACAACGTTGTTTTGGTGTTAAGGTTGGCTAATACAATAAAGTGTTAACTAGGTATACCGTTTTAGGATTAGTGTTAAATACCATCTATTAACATTACTACTGGGGTGACGAGAATTAACATCTTATGTGTTAAGGCGGCGGGCACAATGGTGCAATGTATATCATCCTAACTAGCAATGCGATGTTATATCTTATTCGTCTCATCGATACGTTGTATAAAAAAGTATTGTTATTTGAAAGTTTTTTTTAACTAAAATTGGTACCAAAAATAAGATTTTACATGGACATCATAGTTAAACACTTTTGTCTTAATTTTTCAGTGAACGACGGCATCGATCTGTTGATAGACGCAATAAAGCATGCACCAGATATTAAACCTATAAAGAAAAAAGTTCTTGATATCTCCACAACTAAAACGAGCGTTACAAGAACTTCGCAGAGAGCAACCACCGAAACTATTTCGTACACTAAAGACGCTTATGAAGTAAACGCTCCAGAGAAAGAAAATAACGACACCTCTCAATCTGATGACAATGAAGTGAATCCAATTTCAAGAACAGCGTATGAAGGAAACAATAACTTAGAAGATTTTCAGAAACTTCTTCATAATTCTAAAAAGTTCAAGAATAGCTTTAGATTATCAAATTTTAATAATATTCTCAAAAATGCTAAGTTAAAAGCCGTGATGACCACAACACCGCTTATCATTACCACCTCCCCGTTGGTGCAATACGATTTTTTTAAATACAACTCGCCCGAAGCTACCGACTCCGACAAATATGTTAAAGTTGACGATGTGATCGGAAAACATGACAAGAACGAAGTTGATGACAGCTTCAAATCCTACCTCAATGACAACGATCGCAGTAATCAGGCCGAAATTGAAGACTATCATCCGAATTTAGGCAGAGTGGTTACTAATTCGGGCGCTAGAATACCCGTATCTGTGCCAACGCGAACCTCGCCTATAGAAACAACCACAACGCACAAATTCCACCACATGATTCGTCAGAAATTCACCACCGAAACCTCTTTACATAAGAGCATGTATTCCAAAACAAAATTTAACTGGGCCGATTACGATCAAGGCGGGGTGAGCGGTAAGAAATCCGAAAGGAAAACTTTGAACAAACCCGTACAAGATTTTACGGACTTAAAGAAACAAATTTTACGCGCGTTTAGTAAGAACGACGTTAGCGCCATATCCAAAGAAACAATGGACGACGATAAGAAACGAATTGATAAACTTTTACCTGACACGTTCTTTAAAAAACTGAATTCGGTTAATTCATTGGAACTTGGTACTCCGAAATCAGACACGGACTCGGAATCTAAGGACCTTGAAGTTGAGGATGTCTACGTGAATGATATGTTCCCGTCTTACTTTGGATAGTTTTGTATAATATATTTTTTTATATGAAACCACAGTAATAAGTTTTGTTTTATCTGTTGATTCTTTTTATTATTGAGTTTACATTACATTCAATATCTACGGTATGTAATGTATCCACGGATGGTAAGCATTTAGAATCTTAAGACCAGTCACCACTTTTGGTGTATTGGTTTGTGTATTATTAGTGTTTTTTATTGTAATGTTTTCTGTATTATTCTTTTTGTTGTAACTTAGTATGTCCAATTCTGAATCCTTATTTCCATCAATTTTGTTACAATTTGCCATCAGACAGCACTGCAACATATTAACTTCTAGCATGTTCAATCAATTTTCATTGCTATAATTGATGTATACCAGCCAGTCACTTTTAACCAACAACACTAATAATCAAAACACACTAGTAAGATAAATTTCGTGCGGTGTGGTAATTTAGTTATATCATAAGTTAAGGACATAAATTCGAAAAATCATTTCAAGGCTTTACTCAGTAATCATTTGAAATTCTAAAAACCTGTCGATTGAATGAGAGCCCTTTAAAAGTATTGATGTGATTACTAAATATATTCGATAGTAGTAACAAAATGTAAAAGCAAACAATAAAAACAATTTGGTAAAATCAATACTTCCTAATAATTAAATTCAGATACTGTTAAATGATAATAGCGTTAGTTTAATTTTGTTTTAATTCACAGACACGTGTATTCATTAGGCTTTATTAGTTCCAGGTATGTTATTCCTGATGTTATGTGTATATATTGTGTGTGTCTTCCATCAGTAACCATCATCATCTAGTATTACAAAACACAGATACACGCGTTTATTGTACATGTAGCTAAAGTGTTAAACAGGTAATACTATGAAATTGTTAAACTTTTTGATATGTTTATGATATTGTTATACTGACTTTTGTAATACTTTTCGGCATAGTTGAAACAACTTAACTGAATCAATATTGTTTGTTTATGATAGTTGATTAAAACTTTAAACGTTTTATTTGTTTCATTAACAGATTCTAAGTTATTTGCGTTGTGGATACTTAAGCAGGTTGAGAGAAATACGAAATATTATGAGAGTTTTGAATGTTTTTAATTTTGCCGTTATAATTACTTTCTATATGATCAAACTTTTTGTATTTATGAATATCGTTATAATGTTTTTACATTTTATGATTTTACACATCATGCGAATATGATGTGGTAGTTCTGAATCAGCGGTCGTGCTATAGTCATTAACCATCTCCCGACATTGGAGGAAGCTGTAGATGTGGTTAAAGAGAATTTTATAATATCTATATCAATATCAGTGCTTAATAAAATATAAATTAACATTTTTAAATTAACCTCTCACTGAAAACATAAATCCACAAACATTAAAGCTACACAAGAACTATTTTAAAACGTCTGAAATATTATTTTCAAGTGATAGTTAAAAACTCTCAACAGAAAACCTTTTTTAAATAAAAATAATTAAATTAAAGCGATTCAAACAGTGTTAGCTCCAAAGTTATTACTTTTGTTATAAATAGATATTAATAACATAACGAAATAAAAATTAAATGTATACAACGTTCGATATAAACTAATACAACTGCTTTGTAAAACTTATTTTACAAAGCAATGCAACTTTGTTAGGAATAAATAATTATAACAGAGGCCTTCACGACTGATATCAAATCCCTTCACTTGCGTTGTTGCCATTAAATGCCTCGAAATTCGACTCGTAAGTAAATATAATGATAAATAATTGTATGAATCCGTCTAACACTTGCTAGATAAAGAGTATTCATCACGGTATTCTCATCCTCTCCGGCAGAAACGAGGAAGCTGTGCACCTTTATCTGCGTTAGTACAAATGTGACATCATTCTCCTAAATGTGACTGGTCATTTCATCAAAAAAGTTCTTACCTTTCATATAAAAACTCTCTTTAAAGTATGTAAAAAATGTGAAGATAATTATCTCCTTTTTGACATTGCATAGATTCTGTATCTGTCTGCAATCGGCGGTATTATATAGTTAAGTGATTTAATTTTCAGGATGTAGATGGTTGTTGTCCCAGGGATTAGTCCCTTCTCGAGGATAATTTATATTCGAATCCTTCTCACGACAACATCAACTTTAGCTACACAGAAGAAAAACTTGGACTTAGTTGATCTAGATGTAAGTAAGGAGTAGTGGCAAGTAGCACCCGCCGGCGGTTGCGACAGCGCGCCGTTCCGCTCCGACGCGGCGGGCAGCTTCCGTCGGCTGCATGTTTCTGTAGCTATTTACAATTTAATTACTCACCGACCTTTGCTAACTATCACCAGCCGCTGCAACGACAACCAACAAACGTTTCTTATAAATGATTTCATTGTACACCTCTAAGGTTCTTTTAATAACTTAAAAAAAAGAAAGTGAAATTTTATATATTCTCTAATCGCCGGCCTACCGCGCAACATTCTTGTTACTGACTCATATATAAAAAGTTTGAACTAGAAAAACGGAAAATAAATTCATGCATAACTCAAATACAAAACCAAATCCAAATATTAATATCGTTACTCGTGTGGGAAACAAGTTTGTAAGTATATACATGTAATTACTTTAGACACATTGTGTATTTTATGTTATTTTCTTTGTAAATATTTTGTTAATCCCTAAGCAGTGCTCATGTCTATCCCTAAGCAGTAGTATTTATCTTACTGTATACGGGTTCCAAGTGCAGTAGATAATAGAATTACTAAAATATAAAGTACACGAATGTATAAAAAAACACAAAGTGTAAATTCATATCTAAATATGTGGAACAATTTTCTACATCCGATATCCTTTAACTTAGACTTAAACATTAAATTTATATAATAGTTATATAACAAAAAATCGTTTCGAATAAATACATATATTAATTAAATATTATCCGGTATGTAGTTCTTCCGGATTTGTTAGAAGCGCGTTTGAGCGGTTATCAAAAAATAAATGACTACGCTCTAGTTGCGGGCGGCCTTCGCTCTTTGATTTATAATGAAACGTTGAATACTTTGTGATATTCTGTGGCGGTGTTTGAAGAATTTTTATTTTTATGACTGTTCTAACTCGCGTTGAAAAATGTAATATACTTCGTACGTAATATTGGTTCAAAAAACTAAAATTAATCTTCACATTGAAAAAAAACGAACATCATATCGAAAAATTAATACTTGGCTGTATTGGTTACAATCCGTAGTCTTATTTTGTTAAAAATAAAAGTAAACAAATTGTTTAGCGAATCAGTTATTCCAACATTATTCTTATTTGTTATTAATAATGAATATTAGACAAGAAAAATAAAAAGAACTCAACAATAACAGTTTCCCCTGCAGCGAAACTGACAATAGTCGTTTTTTTTTGTTAATTCTTTGGTCGCCATTAAGGCTGAAAGCGTACAGTTAAGTTAATGAGTACAACGAAGAATAAAACAATAAATAAAGCAATTTAAACATAAAATAAAGTTGATTTTAATGTGGTTGAATAATAAATAAAACAAATAAATCGACGGAGAGTTTTTAATTTGTATATAGCGAGCCCCACCCCCCTCCTCTCCCCGTGTCCCCCCGGCGGCGCGCGACCCCACGCTCCCGCGCAAGTTTGACATTTCACTGTGTTTTGGCGCGAAAGCCGCCCGTCAAGTGCGAAACTAAGAGTTGCATTTTTTGTGGTGTTTTAATTTTATATTTATATACCGCGTTATTATTTAATTATTTAAAGTTTTACATTATTTATTAAAAAATATATAATTAGTGTGTACAGTGCTTGTGTGAATTTCATAAATTTAAAACTTTTTGTTGTTACATTGTTACAGGTTTGTTGTTTGATATTTTATTCAAATTTATTTTAGATTCTTTGAAATAATCATATATTCCTCTTTCCTTTATTGTTAGACAAGATTTTTTTTTTACCAACAGATAAATAGATTTTATCATCTGTAGCAGTGACAAATTGTTTGGCATTTGTACTTAAAACATCCATTAGTTTTTATAAAAGTTGTTTGGATACATTAATCATATTATCAAAAAGTGAACATAATAATATTTCTTATTGAATTCGAAGGTTTTTCTATATACAAAGACATAATACTTTTGTTATTGAAGCCGGAAAAAATCCATTTACTAATTTATGGCAACCTTTGTCTGACTTTACTTGTTAGATTTTTTATTTTTTTTTTTTGTAAAAGAAGGTTGTTGTTTTTATGTATTGAGCTAATGTTTAGTTTTATCTTTATAAGATTAATTTGGAGAATAACTGGTAATCGATTTCACCTTATGTCTACTTGTAAAAAGCGCGTGTTTTGATCCTTTGTAGGCTCAAATCGCTTGTTTGATCATTTATGGAAAAAGACAAAGTTTCTACGGAAAATATAACAGATATATGAAATAATTGCTTTCCGCTGGTATCACATTAACAAAAGTTTATTTTGATATTAGCTACCGCAATCACACTGACGAAAGGTTGAAATGATGATGATGTTACTAGTGCCAGTGAAATCTGTCTCAGTAACGGTGATCGTCAATTTCAACTCACTATTTTATTCAATTCTACAACATGACAAGATAGACTCAAAGGATTTCCAAAAAAATATCTATTTTGATTAAAAATTGATCTGACGACTGAGTAAATAATGAAAAGATCTATGGAAGTCAGCAAGCGCAAAAAGCAATATATTTCTATATTTTTTATTTTATCTCATATTGTCGTGCTGGAGGCAGTGTTCAGCTGCAACTTGACGATGACGACGCGTGATGTCACAAAGTGTAACCCACGGTGCCGGTGGGCGAAGTTTCGTCACTAGAACGATAGTGGAACAAAACCTCGCCGGCAGCTGTTTATCAAGCTGACCCTGACATTCTATTCATCCGACTGCGATACACGCGTAAGATTGTAGCTAGAATGAAGTAGGCTTCGTTCAATAGAACACAAGTTTGATTCCCATAAAATGGGCAGGTAGATATCACTGCAGCATCCTACTCGCTGAGCAACGGGTTGCAAGTATCAGTACCATGTCCCGGTTTGAAGCTGCTGTGGTGGAACTGCTGGGCTGTGATGCTGCTGATGTAGGAAAACAGCTAGTCATCTACGTATCTGAACAGTTACCACAACGTAGTCAGGTCACAGCAGCACCGCCGCGGCCGATGGTGATGACCCGCGCGTGCGACGGTGGCGACGGTCGCCGTCGGTTCGTTTCCAAACAATCGGCAAAAGTAAAAGTGAACCGATCAGAGCGTTGATCTTGCGTTACAGTCAGAGCACACGGACGACTTTACTGTACTCAAACTTAGCGTTTCATTATAATATTTGTTCAAAACGGCGCACAGAATAGTCTGCCGGCGTCAGTGTTTCCGTTCAGGTATGATGTGGGGGTCTTCAAGAAAAGAGTGAACAGGCTTCTTCTAGACTAGTGCGCTTTACCACCTAGATTACATCGCCGCTTACCATCAGATGGGATCGTAGTCAAGCACTAGTCTATCCTAAATAAAAAAAAAAAAGACTGCTTGTGTGGTGTCCAAACATTTACTTAGTGTTCTCATTTGAGCAAACCAAAATGTTAGGTCTCTATTATAAACTAAAACACTTGTTAAATTGATTAAGCTCAAGTCCAAAGTGTTTTTTTCTAGTGATATACTTATGAAAGTTCTGTCCGAATAGCTCGAACCGCATAGTAAATCCATAACAATAACACAGACAGACAAAATATTTCCGTAAGTTCTTATAATAAAAAATGTATTTTTGCTTAAGTACGTAATCAACTTATTGCTGTTGTTTCAAAACTTAAGTGCGTCCAGTTGAGTTAATGTAGTGGATATCGCATCGTTAATCTTTACCGCTTAATTATATTAAGTAACACATTAAGTAGTTTTCCGTCTTTATTTGTTCTGTATTTCTTCATACCTATTTATATAAAAAAAACTTAACGATTTCAATAAACAAATTCAACATTAAAAAGCGACCTCCATTCCAATCTAATTAATGTGCGTTTTAAGTATTCGCATGATGATACAGAAAAGTTGCATCTATAATTTCTAAATGGTTCAGTCGTTTTATTATAATAATAACCGCTTAACAAAATAGCAAAACTAGACCGAAAACCGACAAGCTTATTGGTATTTACAGACAGATCGGAGGTAAAATATTACTTGTCAATTGTATAACCGCAAATCTGTTAGAAAGTATTGTCTTTATATATCCAAGTAACATACATGTAGTGTATATACTAAAATAAGTAAGCTCAAATCAGAAATAATTATCAAATAAACATCGGTAAAAAAACTTTTAAGTGAAACGGTTTTTTTACCGATTTTTATTTTCTTGTTTTTAGTATTTAGTGAAATTGTCTACCGAATATTCTGACATGTATTATATATTCATAATGACACTATTCTGCTAGTGTAGTCCTATTATTTGATATTGCCCCCATATTGTGGTTGTTGTGGAAAAATATGTACCTAGTCCGCCATATTGGAACGGCGTCCATCTTGAATTTTAAATTTTGACATAATCATCGTGTTTTACTAGTGCAGCCCTTTCATTGAGAGGGTTAAGGTAAAATATGTAATCCGCCATTTTGTATCGGCGGCCATCTTAGATTTATAATGTTATTGATTTTATTATATTGTATTGTCATCTAAATTAAATGTGTGTACCAAATTTCAGATCAATCTGACAACGGGAAGGTGCTTAAATTTCAATTTCTAATTTTGACCCAAATAAATAAACAAATAAATTCCGTACAGGTCGAGCTAAATAAAACCGTTTAATTAATGGGACAATCGTATCTAAGCGATCACACTGTAAATACATATAACTACTTGTAGTTGTGGGTATTTGTATCCTAACCGACGAATCAGAGGAAACTTGTAAATAGTAGTTCGTTTGTGAGTTTCTGGGCCGTGTGTTTCCTTCCACCGGAGCCGATCGATCGGAACGAATGATATTTCGCAAGCACCCGCCGCTGGTGCAGCAGCTGGCGGCGGCTTCATTCCTTTACCACTGTTTTCAATCAACTCATTACTCTGTTTATGAAATGTCCAAAACATGTTTGTATAACAGTAGTACGGAGAGAGACGAGTTGGTCCCACACCACCAACTCTTGCAGGAAAATGGAAAAAGACCGCTGCTTCTTCTGATATATCTTTATCAATATATTGTGTTCGATTACTAAAATGCCAAGAGTGATGAATACACCAATCATGTACTGGATAGGATGTTGAGTTGGACATCAAAATGATGAAACGATACGTCGTATACGCAAAACAACTCCGGGCCCAGTTTAGTGCCCTTAGGTACCTCGCCGGAGCGACCGCGCGGAATGCGCCCTTCACTTATTTGCTATCACTCGTTTATTTGTGATCAATATATAAAAGGTTCATTGGCTCTAGTTTTATGGGGGAACCTGTTCATTTCTTGCTTTATGCTATCACTTGTTTTTGTTTCAGCAGCATTTTTTAGCAAATCAAAAACTAGTAAAACGCTATTTGTTATTCGTAGTATAGTTATGATGTGTTTTTGTGCCCATGGGTATAACACCTCATTTCATGTTGCCAACAATAGATTGCTTTCCTTTCCTTAGTTTTTTCCTATGTTTTATTAGGATTCGATAAAATTTAGCTAGATACCATCGCAGTTTCTGTTTCTACCGGCAAACAGTAAAGTGCAAATATTACTACGTTGTAGTGTGTTGTAGCTAGTGTTATATTACATCTCAACACGACCAGTACAATGTGATGCAGTGTATCTCATCCTATTCAGGGTATCGTTCAAGTTAGGCGTATGATTTACAAAAATTTTGTGTAGATACTGAGTTTTTAGGATTTACGTTCAATGTGCAATTATTTTAGCATTAACAGTAGTGTACACGAAGAGACTAGATTGAAGGTTTACTTGAAGTGATTGTTGATGAACATACACAACTTGCATTAGAACAAACTCAATATCTTTATTAGAGCGTGGGAAATTGCACAGCACAATGTAATGGAGTAGGAGGCGCACAGACCATACCAATCGTGGAAGTGACTCGCGTTAGTATTTGTTCTCACACAAGTTAACTGATATACTTAACTAACACACTGCGGCTGTTCGCTTCGTCACATGCAGGTCATGTTTAAAGCTATTTGGTGTAGTAGTTAGCTACCACTCTCTCAGTGTCCACCAGGTGGTAGGTCTCTGTTGCCGGAGACCGTCTGGATGGGTACCACCGCAGCTCCTATTGCAACCGACAAATAGTAGTGTGCGAACATTACTGTGTTCCGGTTTGAAGGGCGCTGTAGCTAGTGTAATTACTGGAGTAACGAGACTTAACACCTTATGTCTCAAGGCGACGAGCGCAATGTGGTGCAGTGTGTACCATCTTAACTAGCAGCACGTTATCATGGGCAAGCGTATCGCTTACCATCAGGTGAACGTCTTGCTCGACTCGTCGCAAAGTAGTATAAAAAAAAAGTGTCCGTCGCTACAGCACTGCAGCAGTACGACTGTACGAGCTGATGTGAAACTAAGTCGAGTAATAGTGTATTGTAAAAAACAAGTTAAGTTTACAATTGCGAGCGTAACGATGTTTGTTTATAGTTATACGAAAAAGTACGTGGATTTAGTTTCGAAAATTTAAAATGTAGGAACTGATATTAAATACCCGGACGATCAACTGAATGTGGTACCTTTGCAGATGTTGCTCTATTCGCTTTGATACAACTAGTGTCTTTAGCAATTTCACTAGCTTTTAATCGTCTGGTTTTGCTAGATATGTCTCTATTATACTTGCAACTCTCCGCGTCTGATCTGTGGTGTTTCACGGCGTGGGTGGTGGGCGCGGTGGGGGTGTGATCGCGTTGTAATTGTACCGCTGTGCCGCTGCGCTATCGATCCTCGACCCGCTTGCGAGCGATCAGCGATCAAATCAATTATCTACACTGAACGCTATTTATTTTGCTTCTACACTACACAATGTATAAATGATTATCGGCGTCACCAATGCACTTTAAACAAAAAGCCATTATCGATATCCGTTAAGCATTCCATTGTAACCTACATCTGAATATAGTAATAGAAATATACAATGATAATTGTGTTGTATTTTCTAAAAATTCATAAAATGTTTTCATTATATTCCAAGTTCACTTTTTGGCGAATGTCGTACCAATTACTCAGGCATCTAATCTTCATCAGATTCGGTCTACGTGAGGAGGGACCGCCGATGTCTAATGCTCGTGGACCTTCAATCTCGGCAACGGTTTACAACCTTCAAATAACATCGCCTGTAATTAAAAATCGTTTAAGTCGTCGGTGTAGTCACTAGTGTATATACTATTAAAGTTGAACGATGCAAATCTAAGTGTGTGAAGTACGGACTTGGTCAATTCACATACAGAAAAGCGAACTCCAACACAACCATATTTGCGTAAATCTAAAGCCATATGGAGCAGTTGATATATGGTCAAGTAAATTTAATTTGTTTGATGAAACTCACAAGATTAACAGTAATTATATACATGTATGGCGAGTTCGAATTACTTGGTAGTAGTTATAACATGTGGACGAAGTTATGGTGGAAAGCTAAGAATTTTATGATCTGATTTGATGTGGTCTTCTAACTCAATATTATCATATTAATCGTTCCGTTAACATTTCAAACTTGAGCGCGGTTAGCAGTTGATGAATTCTGTCATAATTTAAGAAGGTTAAGTCTTAAATTGTTTAACATTTTTTATGTGAAATATTTAGATAAACTTCTGTATTTGGTCGTAATATAGTCGAAAGAAATTTTAAACACTTATTAGTTTCAATGTAGTAATAATGAGATAATACGAATTTCTTTCGAAAGGAAAATATCTCTTCAGGTTTACGCGAATATTTTTAGTGTTTTCACGTTTATTTTTTTGCACAGAAATCCGGAGTTTATGATTCCATAGAAGTTAATTTAGATTAAAAAATTTGGAAAATACTTCAACGACTGAATTTGTTAAATCTATTTTGATCTTTTGCAACTAAAAAGTATAATTGAGTTAATAATAGTCACCGACGCGAATGAGTTAGAAATAAATAAACAGGGAACCATTCAGTTTGCAGGCAGCACAAAGAGGACTTTGAATGCTGCAATGTTTGTCTGTTTGCTTACAATCGTGCTCGTTTGCACAACCATTGCGAGACGGAGATGTGCACGCACCGAGCTATGTAACGGAAATTTATTGAATTGATGTTAACTATTTAAATGTATTAGAAAATCTTCGATTACAAAACACAATTATGTATTGAGTAAGGTTTGATTACATGCAAACATGATAAGTAGTGAAGACTATTATAGAAAAACTTGCAGCATGTCGGTTTCTGGCCTTTAAAATGAATGGGTAACCTTCTATACTTTCAGCTTATAATGATAGATGTTTAAAAACTACCTATCTAGTGGAAAATAAGTTACAAGAATTATAATCTAGTAAGAAAAACGTTACTTTTTGTATCACTTGAAAGAATTTTCTAGGTTTTTCTTTTAGGTTAAAATGACGTGTATGAAAATAAGCTGCATCGTGTTATCAGATTGAGGAAGAGAATCTTTAATTATTTTTATTAAACTTTCGAAAACTTTCTGGCTTCAAACAATTATAGATATGGTAACATTCACAATAATAAAACATGAAAATTTATAATACATTTTACTTTGTTCCAGATGAACGTAGAACGATGCACCACCCGGTGAGGAGAAAAATGAAGGACGTCGTACTAAGTGCCATATTATTAGTTAGTATATCTGTGCCCACGTCTGCTCATCCGAGAGCGTTCGAGATACCTTTCAAAAGGAGTCACAACAACCTTGATGATAATTTCGAAAACAACGTAATAGACTTCGACGACGAATACACACTTAAGTATAATAAGAAATTTGACGCGGTCCCATGGCGGGCAAACGATAACTTAAATAAAGATTCTTATAGGTATACAATAGTGACAGACAAAGTCGTCGATGAGACAAGTAACTCGGATGAAGATAAAATTGACAAAGTTAAAATCACACAGACAAACAATACGGTGGATGAATCAACAGAATTTTCAGAATTCAGTGTTATACCTTTAGAATTAGTTAGTACCACCGAGAACTTGTTAGTGAGCATTGTGGAAAGCACCACTGAGCCAGATTTGACAGTGATACCGCTATCAACTACGAAAAGAACTACTTTCCCTGAATTTGAAATTAATCAAACAGTTACCCTGCCCGGTTCTACACAATCGTCTGAAGACTACACTTCAACTACGGAAAACATAGACGTATCTAATAAAACTGTACTTGCGCCAGATAATATAACAACTAAATCCAGTATTGATGTAACTTCTCAAAAAAGTAATTTAACAGTAACGGATGTGATAGCAGCGGAAACAGTTCGGGGTAATAACACAGAACTTGTATTTGATTATGTAGATGATAAAACTACTACAGAGAGAGAGGAAACCACCTCAATAGCTACGACAGAGGTTTTGGAAGCAAGTTTTCCTTCGGCTGTCCAAGCTGTTAATCGATCGATTAACAGTACGGAGTCTTCTGAAGAAGAGGTGCCAATTTTCACTGAAATAGATACCGAAGAGGCTGGGGAAATAGAAGTACCTGAGGACTATTACGATTCTAAGGACATTGTACCAACATCGGCACCAAAAACTGATGCTCTGTCGGTAATATTTGGGTTTGCTGGTAGCGTAGTTGAGAGTGTAGTAGAAACGGTGGCTGAAAGAGTTGTCCCAAACTGGATCTATGATATTTATAAACGTATGCAGAGACAGAGCGAAGCGTTAGAAGCTGAAAAGTTAAGGAGCCGAGAAGAAAACGGAGGATTGGGTAAAGAATTTGAATTTTTTTGTCATTAATTTTACCTTCTTTCGGTTATTTTTTGTTCGTAAGTTTGTAGTCCTTGTGCAAATGTCTATTGATAGTCTTATTTGTTGTTTGCAAGTACCCAGCACCACATTGCGCTCTTCACCACTCGATTACCGAAGTTTGCCATTACCCAGTTATGTAAACAGCTGCATATATGGTTAGGATTTTGTGATAGGTGCAGAAAATTTTGTTATAAAATTTGTCTATGTCAATTATTAGTAAAAGTATTACTGTGTTTCTACGTAGTTGTTCGTCCAATATTTTATATTGTTACGTTCAAACTTAATTTAGCATCAGGTGTTAATTTTTTTATAACATGCTATGGAGGTCCGAGGAACAGTTCAAGATAGCAAAGTTTTGGTGTATGTTTCAGGTCAATTCGGCCGCGGCATTTTGAAGAGCATCTCATCGGGCATCAGTAAACCGTTCAATCAACTGATGGCGGGTGTCCGGGATATTGGCTCGTTGGACAGCGACCGAGGGTTCGTCAGCAGCCTGGCGTCAGGTGTCACCAGCGTTGCGAACGTCGCCAATTCTGTTGTTGACTCATTTAAAGATAGAGTTCAAGCTATCTACCCAGGTAATTTAAGTTATGCATCCATTGAATGAACTTTTATAAGATTACTTGTCGAGTAACGCAACGCAAATGGGAAAAAAAATTTTGGGTTAAACCGGTGTGCCCCAGGTACGGTGTGGTGCGGCGACGGCCACTCAGCTGCCGCGCGGTCGGGGGAGCTCGGCCTGTTCTTCTTCACGGACACCTGCTGCCAGCAGCACGACGCCTGCAAGATCTACATAAGAGCCGGCGAGACCAAGTACGGACTCACGAACACCGGCTTATTCACGAGGTGAGCGAGCGCACGCGACCGAAGCTCAGGTCTGTGCAGACATACCTTAATCATCATAACTTAATGAAGAGCTTTTTGTGTGAGTTATAAAATTGTTTAAACTTTTTCAAACATTACACTAACATAGGTTCTAAATATAGTTTTCCTTCGGTCGACTCAACTTAATAAAAACAAAAAAAAAGCGCCGTGCGTAAACAAAAGGAAGACTCTATATAAATTCTATAAAAGTTGAACTTATCAAATCATCGAATGAGCTGAGCACTTCGCAATAGTTTATATAAACCATAAAAACCGGTAATGCCCTGGGCGTGAACAAATTAACTTGACCCGGTTATCGGTGTATGGGGAGGGTGCGCGCAAATATCTCGCCGTCACGATCCGCGCTGACGGGTCAAGGTCGCCGCGCTGAGAAAACTCGCCGTTGGGAAACGGCTGTCTTGCAATACAGAAACAGGTCCACGGACTTGGGTATGATAGACAATGAAATGCAGATCCGCAGTCCACATGAAGTTCCACTTGAATATCGCCAGGCGTGATCTTTGTACCACGGTTTTCTCTCTACCAATGGATATGCAAACATGTCAATAACATCTAGTTTTTCACGTCTCAGTAATTTTGTACAAGTTACATGATCCTCTGTCAAGCGGTTACATAAAATTAAACGAAACTTGACTGCGGGAAAATAAGGACAAGTATAATAAAGATGTTTAAGCGTTTCTTTTGTACCGCGTGAAGTTCGCACGCCGGTTCCCGCGCTTTTGTCGCCGCCGTTATAAAACGCGTGCGCCACAGATTATGTAAGCGTTACGTCCGCGCGCCGCCTGCGCACAGTTTAAAAATTTCCCAAAAGCGTATTTTATTGTTATTAACGCAACTCCGTGAGCCGTTCGCATGATCAAACTGATATTATTTTAATACAGTTTTTTACCGCTTCAATGCAATGTTTTATAAAGTCTGTTGTCATAGTTTTTGCGTTGTCTGTGACAACACAACACAATGCAGCGGACGAACGTTTTCTCTTTACATTTAACAACGCTAAAGTAGTTTCACTAACTTTACAATTTTAAACACGGACATAATTTCATTTATTAAAAGTATAGTTTATTTGTGATCACTTTTAATTGTTACATACACTGGCGAGATGTTTTGATATCACTATATTTTTTGTGGTTATTCTCTTACAGTAATAAAAACAACGTTAGCTGTAATATTAAAAACAAGAATCACAGTGTGTGTTGTATAGTACTGAGCGGTGTCGTGCACGCGGTTAAGTTTGTGTGTGCAACGCCACGTGGAGCCGGCGACTTCCTCGCAGTGGTGTCGGGTGGTAAGATCTCGCCACTTACCGCTTTCCAATATTGTTATGTCAAGTAACCGTTGCGCCCCGCCCGCCGGGGTTCGCGCGCGCGGCTCACCGTCAAGTGAATTACATCATTTATAATCAATAAAACTGAGACGAACGGGATGGTACCTTATAGAATTGACCATATGCTGAACATATACACTCCCGGACACATCTATCGGCCCACCACCCAGTGTTTAAAGTTTCGACGGTGCCTAGCTAAAAATAAATGTTAGGTGGAGCAATAAGTTGTAATGCAGTTTTGGAGCAGATTTATTGGTCAACCCCCATGTAGGTTTTTTTTTTGTAATTTCGAATTGATTTGGCCGGCAGAAGGTTTACAGCTTGGGCGACAATTTCAGGCAGAGTATCCATATTTTTTGGTCAAAACTAGCGCTAAGTTTAGATTTGCCTTTTTATAGAACCAATAATCAGACACATCAAAAAAAAATCCAACTTGTTCGAAATAAAAAAGTTTTCTCCATTCCTGGGTCGTTGAAAACAATGGACAGACTCGAATTTTCGTTATTTTTTCATAATCCTGAATTCAAAATTAAAAAAAAAAACATACATAAAGGTTGACCAAAAAATCAGCTTTAAAACTGCATTAAAACTTATTGCTCTACCTAACATTTATTTTTAGCTAGGCACCGTTAAAACTTTAAACACTAGGTGGGCCGATAGATGTGTCCGGGAGTGTACAAGATTTTTAATTTAAATGTTCGTAGCGGGAATGGTGGTTGTCGCGTTGCGCAGACGGTATCACGCGACGGTGAACTTTTTTGTTTAACAGTATAATAATTGTTTTTCTTACGTGGACATATTACTGCTTGATGTTAGAGATGTGTAGCTTTTGAAGACCGAGCCTAGGCAACCTGACTCTGCTCTTGCATATATATCATTGATGTGCTAGTCAGGACAGCTCCCAAAACTACCCCCAACCAAACAAACCAGAACAAAGTCTACACGTCCCCGGCCCCGGAATCGAAACAGAGAACTCGATATTATTAAAACGTTAACCACTGCGCCACGGAGAGTAAAACTAAACTAAGTTACGCCTTACTGCTTAAACTGTATGCCACTGAAAGTTCCAACAAATCGGTTCAAACGTTTCAAACATTTCTCGGAACAAACAGACAGACTACATCAAATGAACATATTTAAAATGACCTCGTCAACACTACTACATGAACATAATGTACATTAGGTAGTAATCTTACTTTAACAAGTGCAGACAGACAATTAATTTTTATATTTATATTTTTCCTGTTGCCGAGGACATGCCATTAATGAGATGATTAAATTTAAAAGTTTGATAAAATCACGTTTGAATAAATTTGATCATACAAACAGACTGCAAGGGGTTCACTTATGGTCGACCACCACATCGCAGGCCGCCGAGGATCTATGTAATATGTATAAAAGGAAACTCGTACATATTAAGGTCGAGCGGAGCGCACGTTTATAGTGATATTAGTTAAGCAGCCGCCGTAACGTTTAAACCGGTTACATTGATATAGTTAACTTGTTTTTATTTACGATCAAATATTTCCAAGTTAATGTGGTTATAGTTTGCGCAATAAATTCTGAAACAGAGGCTGCGGATTCTAACAAGCCTTGCGGGGCTATAACTTATTTACTGGATTACAGTAATATTTAAGTTATACAGCGAGAACGTTTTATTATCTACATGTCTCATAAAGATTTGGAAATTTTATGTTATCTCCTGGTGTAGTAATTTTAGTGTGCAGTAAAAGGCGACTAAGAGATGAAAAGGTTTTAAATTGAAAAGAGTTTCTACTTTGTGGCCCAAAAAGTGAAATCTAAAGAAATCTCATTCAGTTGTGTTATTTAGATATATCTAAGTGTACTTGATTGACCTGGTCCGAACCGGTCCGCAGGTCGCACTGCGGCTGCGACGCGAAGTTCCGCGAGTGCCTGCACAAGACCAACTCGCTGGTCTCCGCGCAGATCGGCCTGACCTACTTCAACGTGCTGGGCCCGCAGTGCTTCAGGAAGGCGCACCCGATCGTCCGGTGCGCGCGGAGGACCAGGTCAGTGTCTTATCCCGGGCACGGTTGGAGCTGACAGTTGCTTTCGTACCAAATGCCCCACTAATGTATAACTTCAAATCTAACTCTAGAAGTACATTCCAAGGTTTTTTTTTTTTTGGTTTTTTTTTTTTCATCATCCCCCTGCGTGGTTGGGTCAGGGCCTAGTTCTACCATTCTCATTTCTCGCTTTCATTCGTCATCTCAATCATTCCGCTAATTTTCTTTCTCCTTTCATTCCTCGCGCTCTCGGAGTGAAGACTCCCGCCGTCATACATATTGCAGCATTTTTATTTGGAGAGACCTGTGGAGCATCCCATTTAACATTTTTTATCCTGTAAAAAAGCATCCCACTTATAGTCTACTTTACATTTTTTCTGCTTTTTCTATATCTATACTTACTCTACTATCACAGCTTGTCTCTCCTTATTTTCTACTTTAAAAATTTTCTTAACTATAGCCTAATTCTAATATCACAGTATATTTCCAGTTTCAATCTTACTCTTTGTTTCTTTTTACTATGTCGGCTATAGCTTCCCTGCAAAATTTTAAAAACCTTGGACGACTAGCGTCTTCACTCATCAGAGAGGCGAAGCTGCCAGCGCATATCCTTACATTCCAGGGTTAGATTAGAGAGGGTCTTCTAGTGTTCAATGGTGACGAGCAAATATCGAGCATGAGGAGGCATGTTATGAGTTATCGTCATCGGTGTTTAAAATGGATATGAACGAGCACCTTACTTTCCAGGATCACCGGCCAGAAGTGCGAGGAGTACGAGCTGGACTACACGAAGCCGAAAATGTGGCAGTGGTTCGACACCGAGACGTTCTGATCGAACGAGGCCGGGGGATCGCATCGCCGAAACGTAATCACGGAATATTCAATTGATCATCACGTCGCATCACTCCGCTCATGGACACGGTGATAGGAACAGGCATCAACGTTTACATGTTCCATGACTATAACCAACATGTTCTCATGTTAAATTAAACTAAAATTAAAATATTTATTTCAATCCAATAGTCTCATAACAAAAGATGGTTGAGATTTCTATTAAGCAAGAGTATGCTTGTATCAGAAAAATCTCGCTCTTCTATAACAATGTTACTGAAGTAAATAACATCACAAAAAAAAAACATAGCATCAATGGAGTAGAAAAGTGGTTGACTCAGGATTTCTTATAAATAACTTAAGAATGAAAAAAAGAAAACAAAACAGAAAATCCAATGTACATTAATTTTAAATTATATAACGACTTTTGATATATGAGACTTGCGATAATATAGTTTTCATACACTTGAAATATTTCTTTAACTACCATCACGGTGCAGCGGGTGAAGAGTTACCTTGTAACGGTAGTCCGCAGTATTCACTAAAAAATAAGTAAAGCTTGTAAAAAAATCTGTAGGATTTTAGGTTTGTTTATAAAATATGATTTAACTTTAGATGTTTGTCGTCACACTAAGCTTATGTCCCGGCTCTTCTCGCTCTGTCTACCCTCTCCAGTTGCAGGGCAGCCTCCAGCATCAGTTAACCAGAGCGTTATATTCAATGTGAGCTGTTTGTTTATGTTTAACTTATTAACTGTAAGCCGGCCTAACTACTGCACCGTACACTCTGTAACTACGGTTAGTGATTATGTAAATATATGTAGTTATAATATTGTTTTTTAATTAAAACAGTTATTAATCAAAAGCTGTTAAGTTTTTTTTAAACACACGCAAGTAGCGGGAACGTTGAGAAGCTGCTTTTAAGTGAGCGCCGCGCACCATGTCCTAGTTTCAAGAGGGAGTACACAAAGATATTAACCATGAAAAATTTAGCTGATCTTAATAATGTTACGTCACGCTGTTTCAGGCATTATTGGGAAAAACAGACAGAAAAATAATTTTCAAGTCGGTACAGCGTGTTTGATATATTGCAGCGCCATCTAGTGGCGAGTAGTGATATGATAAAAATTTTCAATTAGATTTACAGTTATCGTCGGTTTTAATATAAAATTTTGGTGCAATATACATTGTATTCTTTAAGGTATTGACAATATATATTGTGTATATAAATAAATTAATAAAATATAAATGTTATAATTAAAGAAATTTGATATTAGTTAGGCTGTGCGTGAACCGCGGCGACCTTGGGGACGCGGACCGGGCGAGTGTTCGCGTAATGCTCTAGGCGCGAACAAAGCCACAGTAGCCCCATTATAAATTATAATGATGGGGCAATCCGTACATACGTTATTTTTTGATAAACCGTATTTTAACATTATGATTTTACTTTTTTGTATAAATTTATAGTAATATTCAAACTCTTCTCCTAAAAGTCTGCTATTAAAAAGCTATTGAGTTTACCTCCGAGTACGGCCACGCAAATACCAGAGTTTGTTTTCAATTTATTTCTCAGAAGGCCGCGTTGGAAACTTACCTCTATAATAAACATTCGAATCCACTTTAATAAAGACATTTTTCGAGTTTTAGTTTCATTTTGTTATTTGTCAGCATTTTGCGCAGGCGTAATGGAGTGTACTACCAGTGTCTGATAGACTTTCAGCACAGAAAGTAATAAGTTTAATGTGTTTCTGATTTAACTAATTTATATCTTTATTTAATATTTAATGATGCGACCCGGAGCGTACTGTTGTTAAAAAAAATCTGTCTAAAGATTTGTAGCTAATCTCTTCCTCAATTCCAATTCTGGAGATGTATTTAAAATATGCTCTTATATAGTTTTCGGAATGGAATTAGTATCGCACGCATCAGGGTAGTTTATCAGTAATAGTTGATAGTGTCAAGAGATCATGTGTCGCTATATCAACGTCACACCATTTGCATAAACATATCTATCTAATTAATTACAAAACCCATCAGAAGAATGTATAGAGTTTAGACATAATACCGTAGCAAATATCTTCAGATATCTCTTGTAGAAAATTTAATGTTTAAATAACACATTTTTTTTATTCTGCATCTACTGTATCTCAGAGAGAAACCAAACTGTAGACTGAACAATAATTCTATAATCATTTTGACTGACTGATTAATTATTTTTCGACTATAACTTAATGAATTATGTTACTGCACAGGTGTAACCTGTCTGTGTAAACGCAAAAGCATAAAACTATTTTACGGACATCATTCAATTATTAGTTAATGAACTGTTATATTTGTTTTCGCTTAATTATTCAGTTAATTGTAATGACGTCATTGCGTCCACTGTCCCCGGGCTTACCAATTACATGATTATTTAGTTACTCGACTAATTAAATGTACTCTTTTAATACATTTAAGTAGTTAGAGTACAGAGTTTGTTCTCAGTGTTTCACCGCTCGCGATGAACTTTTGGATGCTTTGTATCCGAACAATAACAATTTCGTTATATTATTTGATATAAAACGAAGCGTTTTTGTACAAAACAATATATTTCCGTCAATAATTTACAAATGTAAGTTAATTTAAACTACATAAAACTAATAATATCATTTGGTGTGCTTAACGTACACTAATTTGGCTTCACTATTGTATTTCGACGCACTTGCCGTTCACTTTCGCGTACCCGGTCGGGCACTGGTCTCCGCTGAACGCGACCCGGTCTTCGAGAACGAATTCAGCTTCAGTTGAAGTTTTGTTGAGTCTCGGTGTCGTTTGTTCAGCACGCGAACCTCCGCGCGAACTCGCTTGCGATGTTTGCGGTGATTTAGTACCGAGGGTTACCCCGGGCAGTGTTATGGGGCCCGTACTATTTACTTGTGGATAATAATCCGGTGTTTTTTCGCTATCCGGTCGGTTTTTGTTTGTAAACGGCGGCGTCTGATCGTAGTTTATATTGTCGTATAGTATTACACCGCCACGAGCAGCGTCGTGATCTATTTTCTCCGTATGCTTTATATTGAAATTGTTCTGCGTGGGTTTTGCGTTCGTGTACACCGGTTCAGCGTGGTGATGCACTCGGCGATGTTCACTGACGGCTCCGTGCACGTCGTCGTGTTGGTTCCTGTTGTCGTAGTTCCTGTGTGGTGCAATGTCGCAGTCATGATGGCTTATGTCGATAGTGCCGCCGTCAGCTCCTGTGGGAACGTCGTAATAATTGGTGTAAGTAACAACCTGTGTTCGTCCGGTTGGATCCTCTCGATGGTAAGCGGTACGAGCGAGGACGTTCGCGACCAGGGCGAGCGCTGCGAGCGCGGGCGACATGTCCGCGTAACGTGTGCGCCGAGCGGTGACTCCGCACTGTGCAGCGGCCGCGGCACCGCTTTGTCAAACCGCTATAATATTCCATTGAAGTGATATAGATGAGTGATGTAGAAACGCAGCACGGTACAGTTCTCTAATCTCTTTTACCGCAGCCCAGCGGACTTGGTCGTTGTGTATTTAATACATAGTTACCTAATATTCTTAGACGCGTTACATTGATGGCGATTGTTTGGAAGTTTGAAACGCTTCGGCGTCATCCGGTCACGAGTGTTGACAAAATACTTACTAAAAATACCTTCTCGATGATAAACACACGAGAGACAATATTTCTTGCCTTTGGGTGGTAAACCAGCGCAGCAAATGATTATCCAAACTTTAACATTAACTGTTATTTAAATATATGAAGTTTGTTCAGCACATTTAGTTCACATTGTTTGTTCGGCAAATGTTTAATTGTTGTGGTGTTTAATTGTGTTTTTTTATTCTACGAGGCCACGAGACGAACATGACTTTCACCTTGATAAGTGATAAACTTGACTATAACATTAACATTATAAATTTAATTTGCATTTATAAGTGATTTAATCACTTCAAGACATCTATTTTGAACAACTCTGCTTCATAATTATGGAAGTATTATTTGTAAACAATACCCGGCGACAGAATTATAGACCCCTCGCCCGTAACAACGCGCCGCTAGTTAAGATGATATACACTGCACCCCATTACACTCGTGCCCCAATCATTTACTAGCTTACAGCGCCCTTCAAATCGAAACACAGTAATGTTTGCACACTACTGTTTGGCGGCAGAATAATGGGCTGCGGTAGTCAATTTAATTATTTGATTGACGCTACGCACAGCCTCACAGTTGCGAAGGCGGTATAGGTAGAAAAATAAGGTAAGCGGTGCTCCGTCTCTTACAACTTAATCATTGAAAAGTTTTAAGACCTTGAGGTTATCGCGTCATATGGGTTCGCAATATTATAAATGGACCTTAGTAATTATATTAGTGAAACGATTGTGGACCTTATTTATATACGAAACGAGATATTTTGGCGCAAGTTCTGGTGTTAATGATGTGTTGTTCGGACTGAAGTCGACTCCTGGTTTTTACAAGTTAAGCGAATCTTGTTTTTATCGATTCCGTTACTTCATTGATATTACAGTATTATCTTGTTTTTGTTTATTCAATTTAATAGATAATGATTGTAGTTCCGCTAGGAGTGATGTGTTCCGCAGCCTTGTGGTACCGAGCTGGTGAGCGAACTTGCGTAGGTTGCTTGAGAAAGGGACCACAGGATTAAAAGCATATTCGTGGAGAGAATCTGACAGAGCTCTTTGGGGTAAAAGGCGAATAAAAAGTCTTAAGATATTTAATATAATATTAGCTATTTTGAAATTAAAAATAGTTATATTTAAAGAGAATTCTTCTTGTATAAAATGACGCTTCGCAGCGAGCCGGAGCCGGTTTGAGAATTATTCTAAATTAGATAATTATTCGATACGTTGTTTACAGTTGTAAAATAAAGGTTGAATGTATTATCCAAATACATGTGAAATGATAACGAGTTAAGACGAAGCGAAACAATCTTTAGAAAAATCACTGCACACGAAATACTTCGCGAATTGTAATTAATTAATTATTGTAAATAGCATTAGTTACTTCGCTATTAGCGTCTGCAGATAACCTATTGATAACTTAGATCGGTACTGCGTTGCAGTGGAACTGCATGTGCAGATTATCGGTTACTAATCTTGAATACAAACACATTTTAGAAAATTTTAGTTCGCGCACCGAAATCACTGATCCACTTTTAATGAAACTTGGAAATACTTTTGTTGTTTTCGGTCAACACTAAAGAGTTCTTTCTAATAACAGATGAAACGTTAAATTCTAATTATTTTTTCGCAATTTAACCTCAAAAATAAACTAAAATTACTAAAAAGTAACAAAAATAATTATCAAATTGACTACTTTCGCTTAGTTGTCGCTTTAGTCTGCGAATGTGCCGGGAAACTATTTCAAACTATTTGTTATATCAAACAGAATTTTCATGCGGAATAGAGTATAAATAAAAGGGTATTTTTGTTGTGCTCTCGTTAGTTTCGCGTCGAATATGGAAGCATAAAATGTTTCATAAAAACGAGATCACAACTACCCGCCGCGTTGTGCGAACGCGACGTGAAAGGCAATGAAAAGAGCTGAAGCTGCATTGCAATTATTCTTTTTCAGGCGCCGTTTTAAAGTTCGGCTTTATGTAAAATGAACTGAATGGGAAGCACATTTAAATATTTAATTTTAAGTTAAACTCCAAAACTGTAATATTTACGTGAGAAATTATTCGCAGAGAAATGGGAACAGTGACGGCGCCTACTTCTTCGTCTTATAGTAGAAAAGCAGACTTCTATCATCTGTTTACTGGCAGAAGTTTTACTTAAAAGCAAAGTAGTAAAAATACTGTCGGCAGTTCCTGTTGTTTAAAATTACCTATGCAGGTACTACTGCAGCACAAATCTCGGTAGCTAAACTGTAGTGTTTTAGTTTTACGGGCGTTGTAGCTAGTGAACTTACAGGCTGAACATCTTTGTAAATATTCCAATAATAATTATTAGTGTACGTTAAGTATTTATGTAACTAAACAATGAATGCTCTCATTTCTATACGTTATGTAAATCATTTCAATAACGCGGCGCCGCTCGCAGCTGAATTTTATTGTTGTGTAAACAAACACAAAAATATTTGCTTTTGCTGTATTTGCTTTATTAAATAATATTAAATTGCTTGATAAATGCTGAAGACATTACCAATATAGAGTTTAATTTACGTGAATCGTGATGCAGCGAAAACAACTGTTGTTTTTACAGCGGTTCGTTCTGTTTGTATACCTTGTACCGCTACAACAAAGGCTGGTAATCATTTGTAGTCGCTACAATACATTTGTATTAATTATAATATCAATCGAGCTCCATTCTTGTTCAGTCTTTTATTCATTTTGTTCGATAAATGTTTAATTTCCTCTTCATTTTTGTTATGTACAATGTTTTTCTTGAATGAAATGGGAGGACAGTGATTTGGAAATGAAGACAAAGGCTCTGTATGTTACTCGTGTGACAATTAACTGAATAATAAAGTGATTTTAGTCGGTTTTTTGTTTTTAATTAACGAAAATGTAAATATGTTAATAACGTTATCACCATCATGCTATGTTGTAGTAATGGTAAGCGGTAAATAGTTACGAAGGACATTAACACCTGTCTACAGACAATAATCTTTATAGCTTCTGCTATGTAACTGCAGGAAAGCTATGACATCCGACAAACATGGTTTCCTGTTGGAAACGTCTGATTATAACGTACAGGCTTACCACTAATGGTTGACCTCTCGTATAAGAACATTTGAAGCCGCAGCGCTCGAGAGGATGTAACGGCAACGTTTTACTTAAAATGACAATTGTCTTATTCTGAAGTTTACTTTGGTTCGTAGTGATTGCGCACAAACTTGAACAGTAAAGTTTGCAGGCTACTGTTAAGCAGTAAAACACGTGAATTTCCGATGTATGAGCCGTATCTGTAAGTAATAAATAGATAAAATATAAGATAAGATAAGATAAATATTCTTTATTGTACACCAGTAACAAATTTAACAAAAGACAGAAATACATAAGTCAACACAAAAATGTACAATGGGCGGTCTTATTGCTCAGGCAGCAATCTCTTCCAGACAACCCACTGGAAAAGAAGATATAAATAAAAAGTAAGCAAAGGTAAGTAGCGGTGCACTAAAAATAATTATGGACTACTTTCATGATAAATATAACAAGCAACAGTACAGTATAACAGAAGAAAGGGTTTAGCCATTATGATAGTAATCAGTTAATTGTCTTTTAAATGAAGATTGTGTTTTGGACAATCTAATATGGATGGGTAGGATAGTCTAGCGACATTTTAATGTCTGTAAATATCTCTGTTTATATATTTGTATAATATGTATGTTGTATCCGTGGGCATCGTTTCCGTCGTGTATGCCTTGTTCATTACCTCCATCAAACTGGAACACGTTGTAAATTGGTATTTAACGTGAAAGTTCAACTAATTCTGTGAACTCCGCTCGTCACGTCGCCGCGCCCGCGCGTCCCCTCGGCTGCAGCCGCTCACTCGGAGTTTTGTTATTGTTGTAAACTCGCGCTTATGCAGACCGGCGAAGTTACCGACCGACATCGCTAAAGTTCATTTAAGTTGCTCCATACTTATTAACCGCTGAAATATTTATTAGTGTACCTACTTATTATAAAGGCATTGCGAGACTCGGAAATTTTTCCCGGACGCAGTGTCGGCCTATCGGACACTTCGCCGGGTAGAGCTGGACGCGGTACTGGTCCAAATGTTCACGGGGCACGGGGGATTCGGGGAGTACCTAGCACGGTTTAAACTCAGGGTGAGTCCCTCGTGCCTTTGTGACCCTGCGGAGGACCAGACCGAGGTGCACGTGATCACTTCCTGTCCCTTATACGGCAGGGAGCGCATAGAGTGTGAATTAGAACTAGGAAAAAGGATATGCGCTGGTAGCGTCGCCTTTCTGATGAGTGAAGACGCTAGTCGTCCAAGGTTTTTAAAATTTTGTAGGTTAGCTATAGCCGACGCAGTCAAAAGAAATAAAGATTAAAACAATAACTGTGATACTAGGAAAAGGCTATAGTGTAAGAAATAAAATGTAGTATAAGAAGAGACTGAACTGAACTGTGATATTAGATAGGAAAATAAAAAAATTGGAAAATAGGAAAATTAGGTAAAATTAGTTTTTAAGTGGAATGCTTCTATTACAGGCAAAAATAAATGGAATGATCCACAGGCCTCTCCTGGAACACCGCAAAATGATGTAAGACGACGGAGTCTTCACTCCAGAGCGCGAGGTATGAAAGAAGGAAGAAAATTAGCGGAATGAGTGTAAGCAAAACAGAATGGAAGCGAGAACTGGAATGAGTGAACTAGGCCCTGACCCAATCACGCAGGGGGAGAATTGTAAAAAAAAAGCCATTGCGAGGCTGAGCTTTACGTTCACATCAGCACCAGCTCCGGATGGAACGGTATTTTCACGGCGTTGTCTTTAATCATAGTAATGGTCCGGTTCAATGCCACCGCTGGATATCGCTCGCCGCAAGGTCACTCATCAATCATTAGCATTCTCACCAAACGAGAAAATATTCCACATCGGCGTTATGAATTAGTAATCGGTGACGTCATCACGCGAAAACTGCGAGGTTACTTTTACTTATTAGGATACTGAAATGTTCATGTTTGAACGTATAACGGATTTGTTGTGAGTAAAACCAACGCGACGTCCTCTTCTAGATGTTCAGTGCTTCGTAGCAGTTTATTGAGTTTCTTGTGAAGTAAATATTTAACTGAAACACACTCCCGGACACATCTATCGGCCCACCTAGTGTTTAAAAGTTTTAACGGTGCCTAGCTAAAAATAAAAGTTAGGTGCAGCAATAAGTTTTAATGCAGTTTTAAAGCTGATTTATTGGTCAACCTTTATGTATGTTTTTTTTTAATTTTGAATTCAGGATTATGAAAAAAAAAACGAAAATTCGAATCTGTTCATTGTTTTCAACGACCCAGGAATGGAGAAAACTTTTTTTATTTGATGTTTCCGATTATTGGTTCCTTAAAAAGGCAAATCTAAACCTAGAGCCAGTTTTGACCAAAAAATATGGATACTCTGCCTGAAATTGTCGCCCAAGTTGTAAAACTTCAGCCGGCCAAATCAATTCGAAATTACAAAAAAATTAAAAAAAAAAAACCTACATAAGGGTTGACCAATAAATCTGCTTCAAAACTGCATTAAAACTTATTGCTCCACCTAACATTTATTTTTAACTAGACACCGTCGAAACTTTAAACACTGGGTGGGCCGATAGATGTGTCCGGGAGTATATAAGAACTGGTTTCAGCAGCTGCTGATATCGTGCTGAGGGACGACCTGTTTTTTCTTAGTGATATCACACAATGGATTTAGTGATGCGTGTTTATATAGCGTCGTAAAGCGATGCGATGTGCGGCCACACGTCGCACTAATTCAGTGTGTGTTTGTTTGTATTATAAATATTATTTAGTAACTGGTAGATCTCCGTTGGTGAAGAACGTTGACGATAAACAGTAATATAATTTACTATATTCATAGTACAGTTTCACAAATAATTTGTATTTCGTTTTAAATACAACATTTTAGGTTATAAAGATTGTAACCTAAAAATTAATGACTATTTTAGTTATTTAAGTGTTAGGACAAGATACTTTAACATAAATAATTTGTTTTTATTGTTAGTTATATCTTTGAAATGGCACGAGTGGAACAGCACGAGCTAACTAGTGAGCAGTAAACCTCTCGTGGAGTGTGCTTATTAAAAATGTTTATGGCGCGTACATATGTGTGTATACAACGTGTGTACTTGAAGAGTTCAGAGCGGACCTCGCTATACTTCCCGCTGCGATACTAATTAAGTTTTAAACTAATGGAGCACCTGCTTAACTTAAGTTCGGAAACTTGGAAAGTGTTTTTCGCAGCTGAAACAGCGCGGCTCAGCTGCGAAATGTGAGTGGACTTTTAAGAATGGCTTGTGTTCAGCTGTGGGCATCTACCGGCTGTTTATGTAATGTAGTCAGTATAACGTTTCAATTAGTTTTTACCAGGATTCGGCCAAGCACGAGTCTGTATAATAAAAGTCTCTTGAAGTATGTTGTATAAAAAAATTAAGAGGCTCTTTGATCACCTGCGTACAAACGTATAAATTCCGTCGCAATTCGTTCGTATAGTCGTAATGAAGTGTGCATATTAAAATTTAAATAAGTAAGCATCGCAGCTTGGCTAAAAGCGTGTTCATTAAGTTACGAAACACTCGGGGGCGCTGCATTAGCTCTTTGATGTAGGCGCGGGTGCTTCCGCTCCATTACCCGCGGACCCTGATCGAGTTATAAAAATGGCGGCACTTAGCGGGCCGTGGTGTTCCAGCACGAGCTGTCCCACCCCCACGCCCACCGGGGGGAGGGTGAAGCTAGTCCGACGCGGAGTCGCGGTGCACTCGACTAGAAGTAGATCGCGTTGGAATCGGATGTTCCGCTCACTGCGCCGACCCATTCGATGCAGAATGTATTTAAGGCTTGCATTAATATGGCTTGTGCGTATACAGGGTTGATATTCGACCCCAATCGCACACGGCGGTGAGTGACGACTGCGAGGGGTGCTCATGCAATGTTTTAGATCCCGTATACACATGTATCAACCAGGGCACGGCGATGCTGTTGTGGTGGTAGGTCTCTGTTGCCGGAGGCCGTCTGGGTACCACCGCAGCTCCTATTTCAACCGCCAAATAGTAGTGTGCGATCATTACTGTGTTGTAGTTTGAAGCGCGCTGTAGCTAGTGTAATTACTGGGGTAACGAGACTTAACACCTTATGTCTTACGACGAGCGCAATGTGGTGCAGTGTGTACCATCTTAACTAGCGCCGCGTTGTTAACAAGCGTATCACTTACCATCAGGTGAACGTCTTGCTCGTCTCGTCGCTTAGTAGTATAAAAAAAAAAACTTATTGATAGATACATTTTAGGTTATGAAGTTTCATTAAATATGTGATCGTTAAGTCAAACCTGAGACCTTTAAATAAAAAGTACTTACCCGCTGCGCTCGAGAGCAGCGGAATATTATTATTGTGTCTTGTAGTTCTGTTGCCTGAAACCGTATAGGTGTTACATTACTGTCTTCCGGCGTTGTGTGGGCGTTGTAGTTAATGAAATTACTTGGGTAATGAGACTACACCTTCCGTCTCAAGACGACGAGCGCAATGCGGTGCGCGTTGTTACGGGCGGGCAGCACACCGTTGCATGAATAACGTTTTGTAATGTTTATTAAATCAATTTGTTAGTAATTCAAGTTATTTGGAGTTCAGTTGGCATGTAGAAGAGACAACAATCGCTCAGCTCGCCGCCTCTCCGAGTATTTCCCTGGCATTTCGTGTTGTTCGAGTCGAGCCGCGCTCAGGAATTCTCATATTGTTCCCGCTGCGCGCGGCGGGCGCGTGGAGCGACTTGCAATCTATTTATTTAATATCATCATACGAATGTTGGAATTTATTTACAATAAAACAGTCTTACATTCTGATTTCTTATATTTCCGCGAATGTTACACATTTATTAAAACTCGATTTTACGGATTTTATCGCGTTTATTATTTGTTTGTTTATTCCCGACGTTTCGACCGCTTTGCAGCAGTCATGGTCACGGGAGGACTGAGATGACAGACGTCCAAATGTCACAGCTATCACGTGGTACCCACAACTTTCTTACATTCATTTAATGCACTGCGGGAGGCGGTCCTTGCCCAACGCTATCCATAAAATTCAATAACTACGTTTTACGACACATTTTCAGCGGTTATTATAAGGTTTTATAGTTGGCGGTAGGTAATACCCTCGCTAATGAAACATTTGTTACGATCTTAATAAAGCTCGTTTTCAGTTGAAATATGTCTCATTATGATAATAATCACATTAGCTACAGCTCCGTACAATCGGTAACTTTACCCCCATGCTTAGACACTGCTGTTTGGTGGCAGAAATAGTACACTGCGGCTAAAGAAACTAGCCTCTATTCGTTTATTCATATAGCTTAAGTTGAAATAGATTTAGATTTAATGTCGTTGTTGCGAACACAATAACAGTTTAACTATTACAAATGATAAGGAGTTAAATGGAATTCTATATATTTGATGTCTTTATAGGATACCGCACAAGAAGTAAACAATAATATATTATTGTATTGCCTTCGGTGCGTAATAAGTGTGTGTAAATATTGAAGTTATGCGTAAACAACAGAGAAAACTCACAGTTTGTGAAAGTGTTTACGTATAACTTGAACTAATTGTAATAACAATGAAATCCCGGAGGAGGCATGTAAACGGTATTTGTTTATATTATAACATCCCCTAGGGGAGAGCGGGCAAATATTTAGACCTCCGCCTCCGTCCGCACAGAAACATCATTACCATATTGTTTTCATACGGAATAAACTTATAAACAACTCTGGAATCGACAATGTTTTCGTTGAATAAATTGTAACAGGATTTGTTGTTTTTACTCATCGAAGCGATTACCGCCGGTCACGCGACAGGGTTCAAACGAGGATTAACATTATATTGAAACAATAAATTATTCACTTGTTGAATTCAACAAGGTACTAACTTTGTAAATCAAATCGCTTAATTATTTAGTGGTGCGTATTGTACGGGTATAGTTTTGTTATTTTAGAAACAGTTTAATATTACATGTGTATGCTGTATATGATTAACCCACTATCAAAAAAGAGGTGAGTTGTCGCGTGTGTCCGCATGTCGGTCACCGCAGCAATTAATTACTCGACAGATTGTATTTTAGATTGTTTGCAAAACTGTTGCCGGGAGCCGCTGGTGTTGAAAAGCGCAAGATCGTGTTACGTGGAATATCTTATAAGTGACTTATATCCAACAGTAGACGTTCATCGGCTGTGATGATCATGGTGACCGGGAATCGTTCACCACGTGGACTGGTGAGCGCTGAATGAAGCTGTGCGTGCGGACCCTGAGAGGATGCGTCACTTACTATCTATGATCACCAGTAAAATGTGTACATTCTTTGTCAATAAATTACTTATTAAAAATTAGTTCATTATAAAAAGAAGTAAACCTCATTACATTAGATGAAGGCTCAATCTGAAACATATGCGAGTGGTTTGTGCTAAGAACTAATATTCTCACGGAATCGATTTCAGTTAAATGAAACAACATTATTATTGTAATAATTTTATATAAGAAACATCAGAATACATTCCAAAATGTTCAAAAATTACACAAATCATCAGTTGGCTGCGGCGCGATCACAAAACGACTCACTGAAACTGACGGAACAACAAAACTCGGAACAAACTCCGCCGCTACAGTACATACATACATACATACAATACTACATGTGTGCGATATAACTGTTATAGAAATATGTGTATAATTTAGATATGTAACTGCAGATTTTATTGAATACGATGCCGCAGTGTGTGTGACCACAGCACAGCACAGCACCACCTGCTGCCCAGCACAGTACGAGTACATGGTAAGCAATACATTATATGCGAATGCAGGAATAATAACAATCGCTCCAAACATTTACAACATTTACACAACTTCACAGCACGTCGCGTAAACTTCGCTAAACTGTGTAAATGTCATAAATAACATTCTAATAGTAAAGTGACATTGATCCTGTATATATATTTATAGTTAATTGTAAAACGCTGTTTAAAATACAAATAAATCTCGTGCGGCAACGGCTTGAACAGCTTGTGCGGAGAGCTCCGGACCTCAACTGTGATACAACTCAAACGTTTACAATTCAAGGTTTACACGATACACAATAAATACACATCGATAATAATTAATTTTACATGGACACAATATAATATGCTAATTTATAATATAAAAACCTAAGGTACGTCTAATACTATGAAAAATCGAATGGCCTATCAAACCTATATGTAAATATTTATATATATTGCTTAACGTGGTCCAATGGGATTATCATTAGGCGCTAAATAAATTCTGGTTGGAGTGAGGGAGTGGTTCGAGGAGTTGAACCACGAGCCGTAGAGGTTGCAACGCGATTTGGACAAGAGTGGAGCAGCAGTAGTCTTAGACAATGATATTTCTGTGAATCGCACTTCAAGGCAGACTCTCAAACGAATTTCTTAATGCGATATCGAAGATTTAATAGACGTAACGGAAAACCTTAAGGCTGTTCCTGTTCTTGTACCTGTTTATTAGCCAGTTCACAATTGACAATTCTATATCAGGATAAATATCTATCTCTAGTGAGTACACTGCGTCCCTATCACTCCACAGCTGTTGCGTCTGTACTTCTGCACGTACCAGAAATCTTATCGTCTCGAGTACCCTACCCGTAATCCCTTATTGTCAAATCCCTGGTACTACACACTACACGTCTCTGATTCTAAACGGAGAATCCGATTTGTTACCAAATGCCGGCAGCTGTATAAAAGAAGCCGCGGTGGGGTGTTTAGTCAATGGGTGATGTTGGATTTTAGAATTTGTGAATAATATTTATTGTAACACATCGGATTCCGCGGTTAGCTACTTGACTAAGATCTACTGCCGATGGACTAAATTAGGTACAATGGTATAATACACTGTACTCAAGCGACAGTAGCGGATGATTTGGATAGACATGTGGCGTTGGTAACCATTTACGTTTAATCGATTATCATTATCTCTGCTCTGGGGGCAAGTCTATCTTGTCAACAAATAGAGGTTCTTGTGATGTCCGCTACGATCGCTTGAATGCAGTACGACCGAATGGATCAGGAATGTCCAAGGGCGATGGGTGAAATTGGTGTTTTCATTGGACCCTGGGTTTGTAAGCGAACTTAACTAGGAGGTGATATTTATATAAATCTATTCCCTTAACATTGTTAATATCCTAACTTATATAAAGTGATTACTATCTCTAATGGTTTGTAAGCGACGAGCTGAGAGACGTGGATATGGGAACACTAACAACAAGCGCATACTTTTCGTTAGTTTTCTTTTAAAAATAACTGCAATTGGCTTTAGAGTAAGTATTTTTGTTTTTATATTATAATATTTGTGGATTGCATTGAATCTTTTGTAGAAAACGAATTAATTAAAAAGAGAAAATGAGGAGAAACCGCGTTATCAAGTTGTCATAGACAAACGGACTCGTACTAATGTCGGAACAAAGAAAGTTCTTATATGAAAATGAATGTAAAGATTATATGAGAATCTGAATTCTTTTCAAATATACAGATAGAGAACCACTCATAAGATTTAGCGTGACGTTGTATTACAATCAACGCCGCTTCACTCACAATTGCGTGAAGGTATGCGCTTATATGTAAATATAGTAAATACTTTAGTTTCAATACTGGCGCGTTCGGATAATACTTGATTGTGAGTCTAGTTATATATTTTCAAAACGTCGTTAGCTATATGCTACGCACTAGATTAGCGAATAACTATTCGAATACCTTCTCTTATCAATATCCCTAAACCTACCCGCTACAGTTCATTTGTAAAAAAATGCCACTAAATAAATAAGGCAAATGGATATTACGGAGGGATTAAATAATTACGTAGGCACTGAAATCGAAACAATCCGTCTTTGAACCAATGCTTATACCTAGGGGGCAATCTAAACCAACTTCGGGCCCTATAAAAAACCACTACAACTTAACCCTAGGGACTACTGAACGTCTATGAATCGACTAAAGCCAGGAACCAATCGTATTTTTGTTTGTGGTTTTGACAAATTGTTTCACTTTGTGGATGGATTCAATTTGTTCGTTAATTTTTTATTTTACAGTCAAAGGACTGCCGCACTTTTTTTCAACGACAAGCTTGGGTTCTAGTTTTATGATCGCTTTGTTGTTTTTAAACGGTTTTATTTAGCTCGACCCGCACGGAATTTATTTATTTGGGTCAAATATAGAAATTGAAATTTAAGCACCTTCCCGTGGTCAGATTGATCTGAAATTTGGTACACACATTTAATTTAGATGACAATATAATAAAATCAATAACATTATAAATCTAAGATGGCCGCCGATACAAAATGGCGGATTACATATTTTTCCTTAACCCCCTCAATATGGATATCAAATGAAAGCGCTACACTAGTAAAACACGATGATTATGTCAAATTTTAAAATTCAAGATGGACGCCGTTCCAATATGGCGGACTAGGTACATATTTTTCCACAACCACCACAATATGGGTATCAAATTTTGTAGTTTTCAGTGCACATAAAATAAAACCGTTTAACTTAAAAGTTTTTGTTATATTATATTATTTATTATTCTTTGTTCAAAACCACACAGCATTATCCGTAGTAACGTCAATTTGATGAAAAGTTAGGTTTTTGAAATTTAAACGGTTTACCATCATCAGCTCCTTCAGGCTATCTTTATGGTGTATTGCCGCGCGTGTGATCGGGATCTTTTTGTAGCTGCGGGTGTTTGGAATGTGTCCTGTGCGAGTTGTAACACAACGTAACAACATTTTCACCGGTGGCATTGCCATTGACACTAGCAAATTTCATAAACGTAATAGGTCAATAAGTTTAAATATGTTATAAGGTTTGTGACACAACTCACTGACACAATTAAAATTTAAATGTTAACATGTTTGTTTCATTAAAAAGCGAGATAAAATCAGTGTGAACTTTCGTCTCTGTGTGGTTGTTTAAATGATTTTAATTTCGTGTGATATTATAAATTAGTAAAGAACTATTTGTATAAAACCGTGCATAATTCGATTAGCTCATTTCTTAAGCTGTGGACCCAATTGATTAAACGAGAGAAATTGGCAACAATTAAACATAACCTCAAAATATCTTTGTCATAATAACTTTTAATCGTGAATTGTTTATTACTACCGTCATGTCTGGACGCGGTCCTCCCCCTCTGAGGAGGGATGACAATAAACTCGGAGAGTTGTCTATTTTTACGATCGAATCCACTTCTGTGATTGAATTAAAAAGTACAAAGATAAACTAGATACAAATGTTTCGATTCCGTATTTATTTTGATTTTGTTTAATTGTTTTCAACATAGTTATATAATTAAAACGTTATTTAGCTGATAATCAAATTTTGTGCAGTTTGATATGAACGTGGTAAGTGGGTAAAGTAAATTGCGCTAGTTGTTATAACGCGGTCCGGGACAAGTTTTGTGCAAACTGCCACTGCTCCTCGTAACAAGGAGAATTATTCTCTCATTCTCCTGGTGACCACCAGCTATGCGACGTCATCTTGTGCCATATAATAAGCTGCTACATAATTTACTAACTAATATCTTTTTTTGGTGTTAGATTTACAAAGTCCCTGCGGAGCGACGGATCTGAGCAGTGTATATTGACGATAACAATATCACAAATATTTAAAAATCTCTCAATTTTTCATTGGGCGTGTTCATAATTCAGCGGTTACGTTTACAACGATTCTGCCAATTGGAAAAGTTACGACATTAAGATGTATACACAACGTAATTCATAACGCTCATTGAACTTAGAATACATCGCCGCGGATGAAGGTTCCCTTTTTAGCTTACAATTTGAGATCCTCAAAATTCCTTAAACGAAATTCACTAATCTATCAAATTTTATAATAACAATAAAATACTATAAATATGCTTCAATAATCTATACTTGATATAAACATTTATATTAAGGAGACACAATGGGATCACATTTATTTATTTATGACTACGTTCGTTAATACTACTAATACTTAGAGTTTAATAAAACTTACACATCCATCTACCTTCTGTATATATTGCATGATTTTTTTTTTAATATAATACTGTTAGAAGAGATTTAAGAAGGAAAAGTTAGTGGTGATCCTATTTATTTATAAATAAAACTTACAGCAAACTTAGAAAGATATCAGTAGTACATATTACAAGTAGAACGTAGATTATGATATTAAATAATAGTATTGTGCTTTAAACATTGAAAGAGAGATCAAATAGTTTTGTAAGTTAAGAAACAGCCGACAAAACATCATGAAAGGAAAGTATTATTTCGAGTAGATAATGTAACAAGAATGTTAAACTATAGAAGAAGAAGCGTTTCTAAATTGTAACGGTCTCGGCAAGTTCATGTGTTAGTGTTTACCGATAAAATGTGATTTCGTATTAAAATACTAAATTGTCCGAATCAAATGATTATTTTAATCATTGGCTTGATGTTTCGCGCGATGTCGCCGCGATGTCGCCGCGATGTCGTCGCGATGTGCGCCGCCGTGAGTAGAGACTGCGACGTCACGACGGCACTTGCAGCACATAAATGTATTTATATCAAAACTTGGTATATTTTGATATATTCATTAACCACACCTTTAAAATACTATACCTAGTAATATACTTTATAATAATACAAAATGTAAGGTTATCAGAAACCGCCGGGCCCTTCGATTTACCCTTTGAATATTTAGCAAAAGCGCTGTATATAATGTATTGAATAATTATTTCAAGCATCGTCACATGTTGATATGCCTCTGAATAATGCTTTGATGTAGTTTACTACAAAATGTCGCCAAAACACGACCGCACTGGATTTGTATGATATGATTTTAATGATTTTTGTACCTTGTCCGTTTCATTGCGTTAGTGCTTTCCATTGTAATTTATCGCCTTGTAAACGTCAACAAGTATTATTAACAGTGTAGACATGTTTTGGTAACATTAATAAAACTACTGCACGTTCGAATACATACGGATAATAATTATAGTTGGACTACTAAAGGGTTCCTGCAGGCTATGATAGAAGCAAACACGTTAAAGTTTATAGAGATTCAGAAGTTTGTTTATCAAATATAAATAATGATTTCAATGTTCTGTACGCGCTCCAATAAGTAATTTTAATTATAAGGAAAGCCCGAAAGCTCTTTCGAATTCATTTATGAAAGAGATTTCACGAGTCCTTCATTACGTAAATTAAAACGTATCTAAAGCCGCTCTGGATAAAAATTCATGCAGATTAAAAGGAAACGAGTTCGTGATTGTATTGATTGAAACGGTGCAGGTGATAAGTTTGATAAGGAACCGTGTCGTTTCAGCTTCCCCCAGTAGTCCACACGCGGCGCAGACAGGCACCACAGGCAGCAGACAAGGGAGCAGCAGCAGGCGAGGGCGCGGCGGCGGCGCGCTACAGCACGTGCAGGTTCTCGCAGGACTTGGACTTGGAGTCGCGCGCCCACACGCGCCCCAGCAGCCCGCGCACCTGCAGCCGCGCGGGAGTGACACGCACACTTAACGCTGAGTATAGGTGTAGCGCCGGGGTTATCAGGGAAGCCAAAGGAGCCGGTGACTACGAGTTACCTTCACGCTGGCCGACAGCCGCGTCCGTTTCCTGGGGGTGGACGCCGCCGAGGCGGGCTCCGCGTCGGCCGGCGAGCGCGCCCGCCCGCGCGGCTTGCGGGCCCCGCTGCGCTTCCTGCACACGGTGCCGAGATATCAACACTTGTGCGACACTAGCGCTACAGCTTTTTATACGGGTAAGTAAAATAACGAGGTACACCGAAGAATGTTAATATTATATAAAAATGTTCTAAAAAATTATGAAATCCGTGTCCCTGGGAGTTTTGAGTATTTACAGTGTATAAACATAAAGGTACAGGAAAACCGAAAAAAGGTTGAATAGTCAATCGAGTCTTTGTGTGGCGTGTGATACGGGTACAAAGGGATGAACGTAAGGATAATAAATACATGTAGCGCTGAACCTTCTCGGCGAGATAAGAACCGGAATAAGACACCGAAAGTAAGCAGATGTAAGGGATGAGTCGCGCTCACCTCACCCTCTCCGCGTGCTGCTGCTTCAGTCGGATCTGCGTGAGCAGGCCCACCAGGAGCTCGTCCACGTTGTGGTTGATGCCCACGGACGTCTCTATAAACTTGCACTCGTAGGATGTGGCGAGTGATTTTCCCTCTGCGATGGAGTGTCCTCGGTGATCAGTTACATTTACAAAGCGAAGAAATCGCGAGCACCGCCGCTCCGGGAGAGGCTTCAATCAGTTCACATTGACACGAATTGTAAAAGATTTTTCTAAATATCTTTTGAGTGAGACTAACTCGGTTTCGTTCCTCAATGTATCGCCTAAATCTCATCAATTTGTGAGATAAATTGATGTCACAAAATGGCGCGCCCGACGCCTCGTGCAGGGATTACATCTATTTCGACTCAAGTTTGGAGCAAAAGAACCTCTTACCGAGACGAATTCATTTTAATTGTCGCTTTCATAGAATGTTAATTAACAAACAGACGGAACATGGTAAAGTGTACTCGTCCAGGATATTTATCAATTGTCAGAGGGAACGCTGCGGCAGAATTACAACACGAGAGTTGTAGCTAGAAATGTTGGACCCTACAAAATGTAGTTTTGAAATCGTTCTTGGGATATCTTTGTTATAAAGCCCCAGCAATGCCATTACCACAGTAACTTCATTGTTTATACCCTCCTACAAACCGTAACTGAGCAATTGTAGCAGCGGGCTTGTCCAATCGCTGTGGAGGCTGTGTAAACATCCTAACCATCTACATTGTCATGGGCGCGAGCATCACTAACAACTAAGACAACTAATTGCTTATCCCATCGCTCCGTTGCATGGAAATATTATTGATATAAATCTAAAATACTCTTAAACACATTTTAAATTATCAGAAAGTTTGTAATCATTACTATTTATGGGAAAAAAGATATGCGCTGGTAGCTTCGCCTCTCTGATGAGTGAAGACGCTAGTCGTCCAATATTCCTAAAATTCTGCGAGGCAGCTATAGCCGACGCTGTGAAGCGAAATAAGACAAATGAACTGTGATAGTAGGATAGGTAAGTAAAAATAGGTATACAAAAATAAATGTAAGAGAGACTGTGTAGGCATAAGTTTTAATGAGTTTTAATTTAATAGTAGGACAAAGGAGCTGAAAATGTGATATTAGGATAGAAAAATATTGTAAACATGAAGAGAAAAATAAATAATAAAGTAACAAGGAAAAACAATGGAGGAGAAAAGGGATGATTTATTTTTCAGGAATATGTAAAGGCATGCTCCACAGATCTCTCAACAGCCACGGAGAATGTAAAAGACGACGGGGTCTTCACTCCAGAGCGCGAGGTATGAAAGAGGAAGAAAATTAGCGGAATGTGTGTAAGCAAAACAGAATGGAAGCGAGAACTAGAATGATTGAACTGCCCTGACTAGCCACGCAAAAAGGGGGGACGATGGGAAAAAAAAATACTATTAGCCCCCCCCCCCCATTTTATTTATTATAATATTACTTGCGAAATAAGCTACAACACTCATTTGATGGTGCTTCTTAATACTTTAGTAACAGTTTTGACAAAACGATTTTGCGCATGGAAGCAGCGCCGCCGCGGACGAGCTCGCAACGCTTTTGGAATATGAACGGGCCCCGGGCGCGCGCACGTTGTACCGGCCGCGTACACCGTTTCGACATCATAAGCGGCTTTCGGAGAACGGCACCGCGAAATAATACAATTAAATGTTCTGATCTGTCCCGAGGTGCACGATAATAGAATATAAAAGATCGATGGTTTAGAGAGAACATTGTATAAGTAACTATAAATATTTTGCACCAACCAAACAAACACTTGCCCCTGCTACAAGGCGGCACTCGACCAAACCAGCGCAAGAATCGATTATGGTGTGTAAGATCTCCACCACCAAATCCACATACTAAATCCCAAAGTTCTAAATTATATTTACAAATATTCTACCCGCTATATACAACACTTTACTCGATAAATTACCTAACTACCTCTACATATACAACTACCAACTATTATTTACAACAGTTCTACCTATAGCATTTACAATCTAAATTACTTACGAACAATACATTTATACCGTTTATACAACTAAATATTTTTATACTGCTTACCCCTTTTTACCTCATCGACTCACAAATATACAAACCCTGCTTCTATACATCTTTCAAAACTATCAGATAATTATAACTATATACCACTACCAATTCTAATCACCTTCCTACTTATATTACACTTAACTTATCTACATAGACTCTCCTAAAATAACTATTTGTCCAATAACGCATGTTATTATACGAGCTCTTCTAACCCTTTTTCCATAATATGTTATCCTACTTAAGTCAAATCAAGAGACTGAATATTACTCAAATCCTAAAATTTTTACAAGTTGTACAGCCCTGTATCCAATAGCGGGGCTTTAAACTTTAAAAAAAAAAAAACCAAACAAACACTGTAGATTATTAACTTTACGATCGGTGCTTAACTACAGTCTCAACAGGTGTTAAGTGATGTGAAGAGTGCACATTATAAAGGCATCGCGAAACGCATATAGTTTAGAGACTTCAACTTCACTACTATCCTTGTGTGCTTTAAATTTACTATCTTAAGATGTTCCAAATTCTTCCCGAAATTATTTACAACTAGCTTTTACCCGCGACTTAGGCCGCACATAAGTTTTTTTGTTTTCTCCCGGCTATACGTCCCCTGCAAACAATGTCCCACTATCGTGTTCCAGTCCTCAACTTCACATCAAAATTTGTTCAAAAAGCAACCTAAGCTACATAATGGATAGCTCCGAATGTTTCCTTAGTAAATATAAAAAGTAAATAATGTAAATCGGTTTAAAATACTACTAACTACCTACCTGCCAACCGCCGTGTTAGACAGTGTGACATCCATAACATCGTCTGCGTAGGAAGTACTAATTAATGTAAGTAGTATAATTTACTATTCAATAAAGAAACGAAGTGTAGGTGTTATAATTTCGGTGATGAACTGATTACCTATCCGTTTCTTTGTCTTAAAATGAGTATTAACTTATCACTATGATTGATTACTGAGCATAAAGTCGTATAAATGTCTATCTAATTACCTCCTCAAGTTTAAAGCGTAGCTAGTTATGTGTACTATATTAATTCTGTGGTGTAGGTAATTAGATTTTATCTGTATGTAATTTAACAGTCAGTTGAATAAAAAATCGTATACAAATCAGATCAATAGCTATGGCGTAATGTGATTCTAGACAGAGTTTTAATGTTGTAGATAGGTAGCTGGTATAGGTCCTGTGGGAATGAGATATTTTCCCGAAGTAAAAAGTAATCTGAATTTGGTACCCTTCTACCTATAAGTTAAGTAGTGTGATGGTATGTCGCTAAGTTGCGATCAAAAGTAAAACTGTTAAATAAAGACAGATGCACCAAAATTTTATAATAAATTCCCTAAATTATGGCGCCTACCGACCCTCTAAGTTAGAAAAGTGATCAAATACTAACTTTAAGTCTTAGTAACACTCATTTAAAAAAAAAAAAACATCAAAATCATTTCAGTAGCTATGGCGTCATTCGCTTCTTGACACGATCACGCTAGATTTCCGCGGGAATGAGGTATTTTCCCGCCGTAAGAAGTAGTCTGTGTCCGTGCCTAGGATCCTATCTTTATATTAACCAAGTCTTATAAAAATCCGTTCAGACGTTAAGGCGTGAATGAGGTAAACTTTTAAACCAAATATTAAAAATCACTAACTTAATTAGTTTTTCTGCCTACTGCCTACGACTTAAGTACGATAGCATGAATATTAATAGCCCATATCCTTTTCTAGGTTACTATCTATCATCTAACTAAATTTCATCAAAATCCGTTCAGCCGTTTAGGCATGATAGAGCAAAACTCCAACCAAAAACCATAAAAAATCACTAACTTAATTAGTTTTTCTGCCTACTGCCTACCCCCTAAGTACTATGACGTGATCATTTTTGATCTTATATCCGTTTTTAGGTAACCATCTATTACCTTACTAAAATTTCATACAGAATGTTCAGCGTTATAGTGAAAGAGCAAAAGTCCCAACAAAAACGACTAAAAATCACTAACTCAATTTAGTTATCTGCCTACTGCCTACCCCCTAAGAACGATGGCGTGATTATTTATAGCCTATGACCATTTCGAGGTTATCATCTATCACCATACCAAATTCATCAAAATCCGTTCAGCCGTTAGGCGTGAAAGAGTAACAGACGACAGACAGACAGACAGACAGACAGACAGACAGACAGAGTTACTTTCACATTTATAATATTAGTATGGATAATCAGTAGATTAATGTAGGCGGGACACCTGGTCTAAAAATGTACAATTGTGACCCTGGCGTTAAAGTTGCACAACACAGGCTGACGGTCCGACGTTAATGGGGCAGGCTAGCTGTAAATGTGGTCTAAATATATGACAAGGGAGAGACTATTAATAAACAATAGTTCCAAGGATTAGAATATGTGCCGATAAACGTAAACCTCTACGTGAGCGGCGACGCTTCTACTCACGATCATCGGCTCCTGTGGTGAATCCAGGAATAATTTCCGACTCCTCGCCGGCCAGTAGAACGCAAACTGATCTTTCGCCGACTCGTCGTCTACGAGACAAAACAATTAATTAATTCCTTGTCGGAAGGAAAACTATAGCGCAGCTTTATTTGCAAACGGTCACTAAAACTGTGATAGTAGGATAGGTTATAGGTAAGTAAATAAGGTAACAAAAATAAATGTAGAGAGACGTGTAGGCAATAAGGTTTAATGAGTTTTATTTAATAGTAGGAAATAGGAGCTGAAAATGTGATATTAGGATAGGAAGATATTGTAAAAAGAAGAGAAAAATAAATATAAAGAACAAGGAAAAAAAAACAATGGAGGAGAAAAGGGATGATTTATTTTTCAGGAATAATGTACAGGCATGCTCCAACAGATCTCTCAAACAGGCAAACGGAGAATGTAAAAGATGACGGTTGTCTTCACTCTAGACAGCGCGAGATATGAAAGAGGAAGCAAATTAGCGGCTATGAGTGTAAGCAAAATAGCTGGAAGCGAGAACTAAACTGATTGAACTAGGCCCTGACTATCCCACGCAGGGGACGATGTAAAAAAAATACTATTTAGCAAAATTTTGATTATATTAATATTATGCGAAATTAAGCTACAACATCATTTGATGGGCTTCTTAATACTTTAGTACAGTTTTGACAACACGATTATTGCGCATGGAAGCAGCGCCGCCGCGGACGAGCTCGCCGCAAACGCTGTTGGTATACGGGCCCGAGGCGCGCGCACGTTGCTACGGACGCACGTACACAGTTTCGATCATAAGGGCTTTCGGAGAAACGGCACGCGAAAATAATACAATTAAAATTGTTTGATCGTCACGAGGTGCACGATAATTGAATATAAAAGATCGAGGTTTAGAGAGGAACATTGTATAAGTAACTATAAAATTTTGCACCCAAACCAAACAAAAATTGCCCTGATACAAGGCGGCACTCGACAAACCGCGCAAGAATCGATTATGGTGTGTAAGATCTCCACCACCAAATCCACATACTAAATCTCAAGTTCTAAATTACATTTACAAATATTTTCTACACGCTAATACAACACTTACTCGATTTAAATACCTAAACTACGTCTACATATACAACTACAACGATTATTTAAAAAACAGTCTACCTATAGCCCTTAAATCTAAATTAATTTACGAACATACATTTATACCGTTATACAACTAAATATTTTATACTGCTTACCTCATCTATCAACTAAATATACAAACCCTGCTTCTATTACACTTTCCAAAACTATCAGAAATATAAAAATACCACTACCATTCTAATCCACATTCCTACTTATATTACACTTAACTTATTACATAGACTTCTCCTAAAAATAACATTTGTCACCAATACCGCCATGTTATTATACGTGCTCTTCTAACCCTTTTTCCATAATATGTTATCCTACTTAAGTCAAATCAAGAGACTGGAATACACTAAAATCCTAAAATTTTTACAGTTGTACAGGCAATGTATCCAATAGCGGGGCTTTAAACTTAAAAAAAAAAAAAAAAAAAACCAAAACCAAAACACACTGTAGATATTAACATTTACGATCGGTGCTTAAACTACAGTTCCAACAGGGTTTTAAAGTGATGTGAAGAGTGAAATATAAAAGCATAGCGAAACGCCATATAGTTTAGAGACTTCAACTTCACTACTATCCTGTGTGCTTTAAATTTACTATCTTAAAGTGTTCAAATTCTTCCCGAAAATTATGTACAACTAGCTTTTACCCTGCGACTTCGTCCGAATATAAGTTTTTTGTTTTCTCCCGGCTATTTACGTCCCCCTGCAACAATTGTCCAACATATCGGTTCAAGTCCTCAAACTTCACATTCAAAATTTGTTCAAAAGCAACCTAAGCTACATAATGGATAGCTCCGAATGTTTCCTTAGTAATATAAAAACGTTACATAATGTACATCGGTTTAAATACTAATAACTACCTACCTGCCAACCCCCGATGTTAGACAGTGTGACATCCATAACATCGTCTGCGTAGGAAGTACTAACTTAATGTAAGTAGTATAATGTACTATTCAATAAAAGAAGAAAACTAAGTGTAGGTGTTATAATTTCGGTTGTGATGAACTGATTACCTATCCGTTTCTTTGTCTTTAATATGGTATTAACTTATGCACTATGATTGATTACTGAGCATAAGTTCGTATAAATGTCTATTAATTACCCTCAAGTTTGAAAGCGTAAAGGCTAGCTAGTTACTGTAGTACTATATTAATTCTGTGGTGTAGGATAATTAGATTTTATCTGTATGTAATTTAACAGTCAGTTGAATAAAAAATCGTTACAAATCAGATCAATAGCTATGGCGTACATGTGATTCTAGACAGAGTTTTAATGTTTGTAGCTAGGTGGTAGCTAGCTGTGTCAGGTTCCTGTGGGCATGAGATATTTTCCCCCCCGAAGTAAACAGTAATTGAATTTGGTACCTTCCTACCCTATACGTTAAGTCGTGTGATGAGTATGGCGCTAAGTTTCGATCAGTTAAAACTGTTAATAAAGAAAGATGCACAAAATTGTATAAATAAATTCCATCCTAAATTATGGCGCCTATCCGACCATCGAAGTTAGAAAAAGTGATCAATCCTAACTTTAAAGGTCTTAGTAACACTCATTTAAAAAAAAAAAACATCAAAATCATTTCAGTAGCTATGGCGTCATTCGCTTCTTGACACGATCACGCTAGATTTCCGCGGGAATGAGGTATTTTCCCGCCGTAAGATAGTAGTCGGTGTGTCCGTGCCTAGGATCTATTTTATATTAACAAAGTCTTATACAAATCCGTTCAGACGTTAAGGCGTGAAGAGGAAACTTTTAAACCAAACTATTAAAAATCACTAACTTTAAAAATTAAGTTGTTTTCTGCCTACTGGCCTACGCCTTAAGTACGATAGCATGAATATTAATAGCCATATCCTTTTCTAGGTTACATTATCATCTAACTAAATTTCATCAAAATCCGTTCAGCCGTTTAGGCATGATAGAGCAAAAAACTCCAACAAAAACCATAAAAATCACTAACTCAATTCAGTTTTCTGCCTCTTCCTACCCCCTAAGTACTATGACGTGATCATTTTGATCTTATATCCGTTTTTAGGTAACCATCTATTCTACTACTAATTTCATCAAGATTTGTTCAGCTTTTATACGTGAAAGAAGCACAAGTCCCAACAAAACGACTAAAATCACTAACTCAATTTAGTTATCTGCCTACTGCCTACCCCCTAAGAACGATGGCGTGAGTAGTTTAGCCTTATGACCATTTATAGGTTATCATTCATCACCATACCAAATTTCATCAAAATCCGTTCAGCCGTTTAGGCGGAAAGAAGTAACAGACAGAAGACAGACAGACAGACAGACAGACAGACAGACAGACAGAGTTACTTTCACATTTATAATATTAGTATGGTAATCAGTAGATTAATGTAGGCGGGACACCTGGTCATAAAAATGTACAATTGTGACCCTGGCGTTAAAGTTGCACCCAGGCTAAACGGTCCGACGGTTAAGTGGGGCAGGCTAGCTGTAAATGTGGTCTAATTATATGACAAGGGAGAGACTATTAATAAACAATAGTTCCAAGGATTAGAATATTGCCGATAAACGTTAAACCTCTACGTGAGCGGCGACGCTTCTACTCACGATCATCGGCTCCTGTGGTGAATCCAGGAATGTAATTTCCGACTCCTCGCCGGCCAGTAGAACGCAAACTGATCTTTCGCCCGACTCGTCGTCTACGAGACAAAACAATTAATTAATTACTTGTCGGAAACTATAGCGCAGCTTTTATTTGCAAACGGTCACTAAAACTTTGATACTGCTACAGTATATTAATCAAGTTCAGCAGTGTTTTCACAGTACTTCTCCACTGGAGCAAATTCGACGTAAGTATGTAAAGCAATATTTTATCGGATTCTCCCGACAATATCCGTGATCCGTTGGTTAGTTAGAAGTACTGTTTCTATAAATTGTTCATATTTATTTAAATATTTCCATTTCAGGTTGATTACTGCAAGTGCAGTTAGCGTGGGGACGGCTTCACCTATGCTCGTGTCGTACGCGTGCAGGTACTCCGACGTCATGAACTGCCCGATCAGGCTGGACTTCCCACGCCCGGCGCGCCCACCACCAGCACCCGGTATGAACTCAGGCCAGCTGAAGAGTCCCTGCGAAAGAACACTACTAGCTGATAAATTTAATTAACATTAACGCCTATTAACTATATCATAAATTCTCCACAACCTGCTCATTCGATGTCTTAGTTTATTGGGACATTAAATGAAATCATTGTGATGGGAGAACGATCCTCAAAGTTATGTTAGGTTTTCAAATTCCTCTTGGCTGGCCCTATACATATATATGGATGTAGTTATAAAAGCTGGAGATGATTACACAGTCGAGATTACCTGGATGAAGCAAGAGAGCACGGTGCCGAAGCCCTCGTGGCCGCTTCCGTGCTGGACGCGCTCGACGCCACGGAGGTGTTGGAGCGCGAGCGCCTGGAGCGCAGCGAGTCCCCGCGGTTGATGACACCCTTGCCTACAACACGTAGAGCTGGATAATACCAAATAAAATTAGCCTCAACTTCCACTGTAGGCTACAAGATGACGACGGACTTGAAGTCGAAAATCATCTATTATTTTAGCTAGCTCTTGTGTATTGATCTCTCCAGGTCTGATCGGCTCGGATGGGTAACTAGAGGTGTAATAAGGCTTACCAGTAATGCTGAAATGCCTGAGACGGTAATATTCCTCTTCGACGCCGGTGTTGGGCATGGAGGCCACGCGGGCCCGCTGCTGGGGCAACCCCAACAGCTGCCTCTCGCCGGTCCTCGACCGCGCCGCCTTCACCGACTGCGACCGGGAGTGGTGGGGGCTGCCGTACCTGACAACGACACAACGATCACTGGTAACATCTCCTAACACAAACAGTATACATTAACGCCGAGCGGCATCATCTAAGTACAATGTTCAATAATTTCCTTTGCTCGTAGTGTACTATTTATGTCTACCTATCACTTAATATCACCACACTCTTAACCGATTGGTTCTAAAAGTTTAACTTATGAAAGTAGCATATTTAAAAATATTATAAACAGGTTCACCTTTTATCAAATTCGTGGAGATCTTCCGATGTGAACTGGCTGGTGACGTCGAGGAGCTGCTGTATGTGATCACTACAGACTCTGCTCTTCCTCCTCCCGCCCTCCTCGCTGTCGCGGATGAGGATCGTGGAGCAGCCGCCGTAGTCTAAGGAGAGGGACGGCTGTTGGACGACAATAGTGGTGCGCCCCGCTGGCATAGTGGTGGTGGCAGAATCGAGAGGGTTTGCGGTGACGTGGACTTGAGCAGGTGCATTGGTGAAAAGTTACAAACACCAAAGAAGTTGAACGTTTAAAGTGGAAGTTTAAACAACAAAAACGGCGGCGGACCGCGACGGGTATATTGGGGAACGAATTCGTGGTGGTAAGGGCATTTACATAACAATGTTGTATAAGTTAAGATGTTCGTTTGAACAGATCATAATGACAGTGAGTGTACCAACTGTCGTGTACCATGATCTAAAACTCACATCCACCATCAGTTCACAGGTGTGGGTTAGTAAATCTTGGTGCAGTTCATCGTTGCTATACCATTAACAGATACGGTCAGCTGATGAAATCAAATTCTAAAACTGGAGATGGGGCAATTCGTTAATCTCGTGGTCACCTGTAGATTGTCTCCGAGAGGAGGGCGGCGGCACGGAGTGCTGGTGCGCCGACGACCTTCTCCGTGTCGTCGTAAATACTTCAGTTCCCTCCAGCTGTCTCCTTAACTTCGCCACCTCGTCCTTGTAATACTCCTGCTTGTCTATCTTCTGTTTGTTCTTCACTCGCGGTTCACTTCCTCGCCTCTTCGTCACTTCCGGTTCAAATTTGAAATGCGTCTCGTATTTCATCTGGTTCGCTTTTGGACTTTTCGGCGGGTCCAGTTTGGGTTCGAATGGTATTTGTATCGAAGTAGACGGGCCGCTGGTCTGGTTCACGTGGGTTTTATTTCTGGGTTTCGTTTCCGTCCTTGCTGGTTCGGGGAGCGGCACGTCGAAGACGAACCGCGCGGGGCCCGGCCGGGGCGACTCCGCGACGTCGGTCGCCGACTGGGGCTTGGTGTACGCCGGAGAGTCGAAGTCGCAGCTGTCCTGCGGGCGGTGGTAGTGAGGCGGCGCCGTGCTGGGTGGGTTCGGGTTGGGCAGTAGCGGGCAGGAGTCGGCGTCGATGAGGCTCATCTGCTGGCTCTGCACTTCCGGAGGGTCCGGTTCGGCGTCCATGGAGTCGTCGGTGCCGGTGACAGAGGTGAGCGCGGTCGCCGCGGAGTCCGTGCTCGTGTTGATCGTCTTGTCGGAAGTCGTGCTGCTGCCCATGGCCACCGCCTGCTGCTAGAAGAGATTACAACGTAAGGACTCGTTCAAATATGAATTGAAAAATTATAATTTTAAGCGAAATCAAGAAGTTTTCAATGCTCCGCACACGAACTTTCCAGTTCTTTTACAAGACTTAAATAGTTGGCAATATCTGTAAAAGCGTAAAGTCACTTTTGATGCTGACACCGGCTACGACGTCCTTCAGATCAATCTCACCAATCAAAATGTCTATGGAGTACTGTTAGCGACACGAATGAGTGCCTTGATTAAATGATGCACACCCGGATGATTTCTTCTTTGAAACGTTTCTTATGTATTTATAAGAATATATGTTGAGTAATAGTGTGAGCACAAGTTTTGCATTTCAGACGAGTAATATCACAAAGTGGGTCTTATAATATTAATGTCGGCCGCAAGAGGTGAAACCTAAAAGAAAAAATGTCAGCTTGGAGGTACGTTCCGTGCTTGTCTTATTATACGAGAGTGGTTTTCATGTTTTATTTAAATTATTCAATATCATCTTTTGTCTGTATGTGCTGTGACGCAGAGCTTCCTGTACGGTTGGACTGTTTTTACTTTACATTTTTTTAATATTTCTGACGGGAAATAATGTTAACCCCAACTGGTATTAGCGATGACGCGGAGTGTGAACACCTCGGCCGGCGCCGGATCCGCGTGGAAGTAACGAAAATAAAGTTTTATCGTTACAGGTTTACTGTCCGCACCTTCCCGGGGCGCTTTGTTATTGCCACTACACCAAGTTTACGAGCATTTTAACTTAACCCAACTTAAGAGCTCATGCTTAAGTGAAGCGAATATCCGTAACCGCGACGGGTTTTATGGGGAGGAGGGCAACGCGTGAGGTGTCTGCGGACGGGTAACCTTTCACAACTTATTTACTACAGCTTTTAAAAATGGAGGTTGTATACATTTCTTGTACCTGTAAAACCTTTATACATCCGTAAATATTTTTTTCTTTGTATTTGTCCACAGTTTGTTCTTAAACCAATACAAAGATTTAGACACTTTAGTTTGTGTGTAAGTGTTAGCCGCGGCCGAGTGTTTGCGGCTTGAGTAATAGCGATAGGTTTGCAGACGATTTGAAATTAACACGAGTGATCAAAAAGGTGGAAGACTATACTATTACAATCATTTAAATCAGCTTATCGATTTGCGCTGCGTTCATTAAATATATTTAAATCCATCCAAATGAGTAGAATAAAATTTACTTTAAAACGCAGTGTAACGTCTACCTACGCTAAGTAGCTACAATATTGCTCGTGTTATAATAAAGTAAGTTGTGTTCGCGCTAATAAGCACGTTATAAGCACACAAAAATAAAACTTACTACTCGTATTGATGAAATGCTTAGTGCGGCGTGTAAGTCACTTGGTTTAGTGCTTCGTAGTAGCAAGCTATTTAATTAGATTCAGCTACAATTTTACTTATTAATTGCTACGTAAGAAGTAAATTAATGTTACAATAAGCAAACTAATACTTAGCGTAAATTTAACTTTATTTAATGTTTATAACAAACATGGATTTATTTTTTCAAGTTAATGAATAATATTTAATATCCAAACATAACAGGGCAGCCATTTAAAGATCGCGTGTAACATTACGTCGAGAATTTATTACAAAGCGAATGGGTTCGTTGCGATTTCTTTGTATATTTATTTATTGCAAAATAAAGTTCGAAAGAAGAAATAGATGAACCAACGGTCCAATGTAAGAACTTAGAGGACTAACCTAACGTCGCACCCATCTGTACCAGCCATTTAAACGATTCGCATCTCGATAAGTATAACACACAAGTGTCTATCAGTGTAGATAGTGTTAGAGGTATCAATAAATCTCTTAACGATTTACTACCCTGTATCGCGTTGTAATTTTAAAAGCAGCCATGTCGCGCCGCTCGTAAATCCTGAAAGCGCCGTAGATTCAATTTAAAGTTTCGCCGCGCTTTGTGGCGCAGAGGCCGAGCGGAACTGGCGCGGACGGGAGCTTTTGCACTCGGTCGTACTTCCGGTACAAAATGTTTAACAAAGTCGGCTGCTGAAGCTGCTACACATGGTCATGTCGGTGCACATTCATTTAATCTTAAAATCTGTTGCCTGTGTCCACGAGCTGCGGTGGGAGGCACGGGGTGCGTTGGGTGGGGGGTGGTAGCCTGTCCCGCAGCCCACCTCGGCTGAGGGGTGAAGGGTTTGTTCCAAACGAATATGTTTCAACTGTAATTAAATCCGCCGCGGGCACCCCAACACCCGGCACGTCGGCCCCTCTCCACTTGTGAGTGTACACGATGGTACGGTTAAATAAACTTGCTATTATTTTAATATTACATGAGCGGACAAGCCGCTGCTTGGGGTACGTCGTGCTGCGAGTTAACTGCAGAGTGAATGTATTTTCTTCTTAATTTACAAAATTCTTGACTTAAATTTGGTGAAGTGAGGTGCATCAGCTAAGTTCTCACATTTGGCAGACGAAATATTTTAACGTTGTTATGTTGGCAAATTTACAACAGGGTCAACAGTCTGCCAGGCGGATGTATATGTATATATACTGTATGCGTTAAGCGCGATTTATGCGTAAATTGGCCCCACCGTAATACACCCCCCCGACCCACCGCCACCCAACCGGTCTAGACGGAGCGCCCACCGCTGGGTCCGCGCTGGGCCCGCATCCTGTGTGCGGATGTGGGCGCGCGGTCGGACGAAACGCTTCCTTTCATCACACGCCGGAGACGGCGCGTGTCCCCAAGAGCGCACGTGGACACTGCACCAGCAAACAGTTAACGAATTGCGCTGTGTTTGTGAATATCTTTACAATATCCAACACAACAACACCTACGTTCCTAACAAATAAACTTATTAGTAAACGTGAATGAGCGCCGCGCCGACGGCCGCGCGTCGCTGATTGGATTTTACATTCATTAAACATTTATAACAAGCACTGCACCCCATCCTCCATCCACCCCCCACAGCACACGCTGAAGTGTTCTTATTAAATCGTAAATTGCTTTTAGGTTTATTCAATTGCCTAATGAAAATTAGCACACGGACAATGACTAATTGTGAGAATTCTTCCCGCGCCGCGTACTGTAGTCCACCACCGCCGCTTCATCCGTAACTAAATAAAAACAAATAGTCCTTGTGAAGTTCGTTTCTAAATCGATCTGCATATAAACGGTTCTCGTTACTGGTAACGCCCGGGTCGGCCCGGATTAGGCCGGATAAGTGTTTATTGTGGGAGCTCTTCTACAGCTTTGATCTTTTTACGTAACAGTAAGTATACGCAAGTCACTCGGCCTCGTACTCGGTTTGTTTTTGGAAATTTTAAAATAATGTTAGAATTATTCAGGCCAATTTTAAAAGTATGTAAATGTTTTGTAGCAATGATTAGTTTTTAACCTGTAATGGAACCGATCATATATAGAAATTGATGAAAAATAACCAAAACGACTGACCCGAAATTAGTTAAGTCAGATCCCAAGTTCACCTCGTTTGTTATCGGACACGGCTGCATACAGACATTTTATTCAAACAGTAAACATTTTGCCAACATTCGCAATGATTGCCCAAATGAATCCAAATCGCTGCATTACTACGATAACGGTTAAAACTAGTCAAAGGGTTAAACACATAACGACCGGCGCTTTGATAATGCTGAAGATTTTATTAACGAAATACAGAAGTATTTCATCAAACTACCACGTGTGACTTTTATGTTAATAATTAATGTTATTCGTAAATTAGGATAGTCTACAAGCAAGTAAAGATTAAAAGAAAAAAAGTTAAGAATCGATCACTTATGTTTAAGCAACTTGCCCGCCGTAAGTTCGGGCTCACCGGAGCGAGTGCGCAATCAATAGACGTTAACCAGCCGATCGTGAAACCTCGTCTCTCCCCCTCCCTCCCCTAGTTAAGTTAACGCCTCAATAATTGTTTTCCAAATAAACTTGCTTCACAATCGGCCCCGTTGTAAATGAAAACCTAATTAACACAATAATTGTTTCCAAAAACAATTTCTATGCTAACGTTCGTTTAATTATTTCGTCAAACGACTCGACAAATGCACACAACCAAGTATTTGTTGACATGAATGTAATTGAAAATTTAACATTTTAGGTGAAAGTTACAAGAGTTCAATAATTAAGTGAGTGCTCTGTCCTCAGAGGAGCACAATGAATTTGTTTATACGGCATCAGAGCAATTCACCAGCAGTACTACGCGTCGCGGCGCGCTGCACTAGTTCATTGTAAGCGATTACGGAGAGGTTTAGTTAGTCAAATGAACTGATAACCAGTTAATTTGTCTTTTAATATTTTTATGTAATAAGGTTGTTTTCAATGAACGATAAATACACATATCGTCTCGTAAGACACCTGTGCCCCCTTTCCTTTGAAAAATAACCATGCTTGTGGAGGTGGCGCTGAGCGATGGAGCGGCTCCTCCGGACTATACGCATCGGGTTCATTTACTTCGGAGAGCTCACCTACATGACTGTTAAAACTTTCAGTAGTTACTTTAAAACAATTTCTAATTTGGACCCAAATTCCGTACGGGTCGAGCTAAATAAAACCGTTTAATAAATTAATATTTGCAAATTTTGGCACATTCTTATGTTTACGAACAACGAAGTTAAGCGATGTAGTTACTCTAGCTGATGTCATTGACAGGTTACCACTGTGCTAAGGGACGTCTGAAAGCGAGGTACATAGTCGAGGTCGCACTCCCCACCCCTCCCCCCTGTATCAAAAGCTTATCTCTAACGTGTAAAACAAACTGTCGGTTCCGTATAATGAAAGGGTGTACTTACAATTTAAATTTTATTAAAGTACATTAAAAGCATTTATTTGAAAACCTACTTCACCTCGCTGTATTTCAGTAGGTACTGATTGATTTTAGGGAATATGGTCAGTTTCGTGTACTGGCTGTAACAGTTGTCCAAGTGGTTCCACGTCGGCCGTGTCACTTCATAAGTCTCCAGTACATTCGGCAGCTGACCCGACAACCACTTGACGTCCCTCGGGTCCACCAGGTAGTCGTTCTTGCCATATATTAGTACCGTAGGCGCGGAAACGCGGGTGAGGTTATATAACGGAGGCTGAATATCCCCGTACCTTTCTAGATTTTCAGAAGGACCGTAATCAAACTTTTGGAATTTATGAGAAATTAAAGTCTGGCCATAAATTGCTAGAGTATAGGCGGATGCTCCGCCCGGGAAGTGGTCGTATAAAACTTTTACTGTTTCTGTTGATATCGAATCTGGATCGTAGGAATCTAGAAAAGCCAATACAAACTTGCAAACAGTCCCCGCTAAGTAATCGTCTCTGCATAACGTGGATAGTATTACTTGAACCGGACTGCCTTTCGCATTCACTTCCATGTTGCTGGGCCTGTTCAACACCGGCGCGAGTGCGGCGTAGTATTCAAAAGATAATTTGACTGGTATGGACCTGGTGTACTTCAGTCTTACAGCCGGCGCCATGATAATTGAAACTCTTGCTTTATCACAATATCCGATCGTATCGGAACACATTGTGAGAAATATCCTGCAGCCTTGCGAAAACCCGACGTACATGAGGTCGGCAGACTTGGTGTACTTCAACACGTAGTCTATTGTGGCCGGCAGGTCCAATGTGCCCATTTCATGAGTTGAGAACTTCCAGAACTCCGCGTCCGAGTCCGGGTCCAGGCGGACGTGTCTTCTTCCGTAGTAATTGCCGCGGAGGTTCCCAGCCCACAGATCGTAACACGCGTCTGCTAAGAGGTAAGCCAAGCCGGCAGACGGTCCGGCGTCCAGCCAAGAATCTGAACTGGTCAAAAGCCCGTGTATTAGCAGCACCGGCGGCTGTTTAACTGGACCTTGACAGTTTTTGCCCTTTGGAATACGAAACACTGACAATATGTAACCATCTTTTGTCACCACTGTATGCTCTTCAGATTTATATCCAAATTTTCTCGTCAATTCTGTAAAATTGGCATCTGCACCTCGCGGGTGCTCTTTGAACAATTCAAATAAGAAGCCCAACCTGCTGTTCTGCCCGTCTGCATGTTTGAGAGGTATTATAAGCATATATGAAAATACGATGACCACTTTACCTCCTACAGCCACCATTTCTGCGATGACTTAATGGTTCATTTGGGCCATGTTATTACATTTATATGGTAAAACTATCAAGTTTTTTATCTTAATGACAACGTATCGTGTCGATATGGGGTAACTCGAAACTTGTTTTAATCGAGTTTAATTACACCGAAGACTTATTAAAAGTAATAGCTTTTTATCTACTTAATTATACTAACATCAGCCCCTGACTTTCTCGATGTTAATAATTTCGACTTCGGCGGGTCCGGACAACTTAACTTCGTGAATGTGTAGCAAACATCGAGCCAACATAATAGATGTATATCTATGAAATTGTCGATGATACAAAATTTAGTTTGTATTACATCAAAATTTATTTGTATTATACATTAGCGTACCATTTTCTGATTTTTTTATTTCTGTAGCAGTTTGTTAATGCCATTCTTAAAGCAAGGCAGGTAAGCAAAAAATTGTTTTAAGGATTATTGTACTCACTAAAGAGAATCTAAAATTTTTCGCACAAAAAAATTGACCAATATTTGAACAAAGTAATATATAATGTATATGGTAGGCGCACGGTCTGATGGGTGTGTTGGTTGAGGGAGAGTTTCCGACCTCAACTCTTGTAGCTTAGAGACCGTCTGTTCTACAGTATGGGGCCGCGCGTTGTCGTAAAGAAGCAGCGGGAAAGATTGATTATCCAAAGCTGGTTGAAGACTTGTGAACTTCTCCATCCTTTATGTTCAGTTATTCACAGTACAGATTTGTAACAATGCCCATACCGTTTTGTAAAAAGCATCGATAAATAACACTGGCACTAGACCATTATCATTCTCGCGGTCATTTTTCGTTCATGGCGTGCTTGTGTAACTAACTCTCTGAGCATGTTGGATTATAGAACAAAAATAATTTTGGTCACAGATAACAAGATTGTTAAAAATTCTCTCGTTTTTGTGCTTGTTGCAGCAGCAGCAAGGCAAAAGGCAGGTTTGCCGATGGTTATGTTCGTGGGGCACCCATTGGTGGAGATGTTTTTCCTTCATATTTGGTCGCAAATGGTTCAATATTGTTTTAATGCTAATACCAAAAGCTGCTGCTAGCTTATCTATAAATCAAGTAGCATCAGTTTCTAGAATCGCCTTTAATTCCTCATTGTTGACGAGTGTCTGGACTGCTGAACGGCAATTTCATAGGTAAAAACATTATACTCGTATTTAGTTCATGTAAATTTTTTTGGCAGTCAGAAAAAATTGAGAACATGCAATTACAATAAGATAAAGGTTAAATATTTATTAGCAATTTTTCGTATTATGGGTGATTATTTTATTCAGAAATCTAAAGAGAGTCAAACAAATAAAATAAAAAAAAACATACAACACTTACTAAGTACTTTGAATTTCCAATATTTTTTGGCCAGTTTCTAGCGCTGCATTAACTGATACATTTTGTCATAAATGAGAGAAGAGTGTTGTCGGTTGTGTGTGTTTGTATGTTTCATTACAATTTTATTCTCCGGTGATTTCTGAATAGAATTGTAATGTAAATCTCGCAGCCATTCATAACTACAGCGTTGATATTGAAAGAATTATATTTATTACGACTATACTCTTTGAATACAATTCATACAAGAGAAATAACAACGCATGCAAATAATGTGCCCGTAGTATACGTACAGTGGTTTATAAAGAGGTTATTATCATTACCTTAGTAATTGTTTTGTATTTACCACTAGATACAGAAATAAATACAGCGCCGCAAGTGTATTCAATTTGCAAATATTGATCATCAAATCTTTTACAAAGGCGAAATATATATTTATTGTCGATTTTCATCCTGCTACTCGTTTCGCTTTACAATATAACAAATATCACACTCGGGTCTACATCAAATTTAATGGATAAAAAACAACAGGATGAATTGTCACAGGTAAATATTTAAGGTTATAACAAAAAGCTGTATTTTTGAAGATATTGCTTGATTTTAGTGAAGATCATCACTTTCGTGTACTGGCTGTAGCAGTTATCCAAGTGGTTCCACGTCGACCGTGTCACTTCATAAGTCTCCAATACATTCGGCAGGTGGTCGGACAACCATCTCACGTCTCTGGGGTCCACCAGGAAGTCGTTCTTGCCATATATTAACACCACAGGCCCGGACGCGCGCGTGAGGTTGTATAACGGCGGCTGAGCTTCTCCATATCGTTCAAGATTCTGGGCGCGTCCGTAGTCGTACTTCTGAAACCTGCCAGATATTAAATTCTGACCATAAATAGCTAGAGTGTAAGCGGACGTTCCCTTCGGAAAATGTTCGTATAGTACTTTTACAGTTTCTGTTAAAATCGAACCTGGATCATAGGAATCTATAAAACTCAACAACAACTTACAAACACTTTCGGCAAAAATGGTTTCTTTGCATAAATTGGAGAGTATTACGTCGATCAGGTCGCCCCTTTGGAAGACTTGTAGTGTAGTAGCGGTTTTCAAAATTGGCGCAAGTGCAACATAAGTATTCACCAAAAACCTTACTGGTAAAGATCTGCCGTACTTTACTCTTACGGCCGGCGCCAAATGAATAGAAACTCGGGCTTTATCACAATATCCGGTCGTTTCGGAACACATCGTGAAATATATCCTGCAGCCTTGAGAAAACCCGATGTACATGAGGTCGGCCGACATGGTGTAGTTCAGAACGTAGTCTATTGTGGCCGGCAGGTCCAATGTGCCCATTTCGTGAGTTGAGAACTTCCAGAACTCTGCATCCGAGTCTGGATCGAGTCGAATATTTCTTCTTCCATAGAAATTGCCGCGGACGTTCCCAGCCCACAGATCGTAACAGGCGTCTGCTAAGAGGTAAGCCAAGCCGGCCGATGGACCGGCGTCCAGCCAAGCATCAGAATTCATCAGAAGTCCATGCATAAGCAGCACCGGACGTTTTTTTACTCGTCTACGACAGTTTTTGCCCTTCGGTATGCGAAACATTGTCAATAGGTACCCGTCTTTAGTAACTACTGTGTGTTCTTCGGATTCGTATCCATGACTGCACGCAAGTGTTGAAAAGTTATTGTAAAGTTTTGAGTTATTAAATATTTTATTTCCCTTCACCAGCCGCCCTTCCTTGCCGTCTAAGTTTATGTGAACAGCGAAAAAATATAAAGCAGCAATGAGCGCGCCGTTTCCTGCCATTATCAATTTAACTATTACCTTTACAACTCCTGTGCCCCAAGCTTATATCATAGTGATAAAAGTATAATATCTTGCTTCTTATCGCAAAGAGTAATTGTGGTGGTGATGAGTGCCATGTTTAAACATGTTTTAATCAGTGACATGCGCCAGAGCTGCGACTAGTAACTGTAATCAATTCCGTGTTCTAGTCACTTGTTTTAAATTTTTTTTTACTGTTTTTAGTAGAACCCCTGTTTTCACGCGACGATGTCTCAACAAACTAAAATTTAATCCAGCGTGAAATTTATTTTAAGCGTGGACTCGGACCTTTCGGAGATACACTTCCCTAAGTCCTGTTGTATCATCTTACAAGGTCAAAACGTATACGATCCGCTTTTTTGCGATTACATTTCTCTAATTTTTGCAGTAACTTTGCTACATTCACATAATATTTTTCTTTTTGTAATGGAATGTTTATAAATAAATGAATTTCGCAACATAAGTCACGGGAGAGAAGAGGGGGCGGGGCCGCAACGACCATCTGATACTTGGTGATAACGACGTAAAATGTTTATAAATGCTACAAAAAAAAATGTATATTTTCTTAGTTTAAATTTTTTTAAGGATCTCTAAAATTGTACATTTATGACTACTTCTTTTTATTGTGTTCTACTATCTTTATTAGTTAGTTACCGGCCTGTACAAGTCGACGACAGCGTCGCGTTACTGTTTGGTGGTTATTCAGAAGGTGAGTTCCGACCGCGCCGGGCGGTGCTACTATTGGCACGTTATTTTCAAACAGAAACCAATGTCCTTATAAATGAATCGAGTGAAGTAAAGAAATTACAGTACTACACTTACACCCTCGTAGAATTAAAAAATAATAGATGGATAAAAGATTTTCTAATAGTCTCCCACTGAAATTAATACTGTTTTTGAAGTGGATGCGATAAGATGGAATATAACACATTTGTGATTTCTCCCAGGCAGGTTAGTTTTTCGGTTTGACAGTTTCAACGTTCATCAGGTGTTTACAAATTTATTTAGTGCATTAGCCACTTCATATACTTAGACTGAATTGGGAAGACACTAATCTCTTTCAAAATGTGGTGGCACTAGCCTGTTCAAGATGTCTTCACATTTCGTGTGCAGGAATTAGACATATCTCGGGTTTCAACTAAACGGTACTCCACATTCGCGCGAATATCTGATCACATATTCTGAGCAAAATGTTTTCTTTTAAAATTTTGGTTTCAGAAAATTGCCCCTTTTAAAGGAGGTTGAATTATTGTTGTGGTCTTGTTTTGTCTCGTTTCTTCTAGAAATCTAGTTGGTGAAGATAGGCAAAAAATTTCGCCTTCGTGTAAATGTCTGGTGAACCTCCATGGCTTTTGCGATGCCTTGGAAATGCGTTATACAAATGCAGTGTACTTCCTGGTAATCAATGTATACGGTGCGGTGACAGTGAAATTAGTTATGGCCAAGAGTAAGGTTGCATCTGTTCCGGCACGGCTCACGATACCCAAGTTGGAGTTGTCAGGAGCATTGCTTGTAACCCGACTTCTGAATCATGTTACTTCCACATTCGAGCAGATGGTGAACATTGGCACGATGTATCCATGAACTAACAGCCAGAATATTCTTTGTTCGTTGCGAGCCTAGGTTAGCTTAAGCATTACAGGTTTTCGTGGCGAATAAAGTTTCTCAGTTCAGTGATTTGAAAGGAAAATATACAATATACATGTATGGGTATTTTTATAGACAACATTACATTCATTTATGAGTTACGGCTGAATTAATTGAAAGCAAGGCTTTAATAAACGAGAGAGTACGAGAGAGAAGATCAAGGTTAGTAAGAATTTTTCGATGCTTAACTTAAAAATTAGTAATATTCTTTGGAGTTTTATCCTAGTGCCTTGGACATTGACCAACTTACAATGTTAGGGCAATCAACAGAGTGTAAAAGTTTTTCTTCTTTTATATCCTTTTTAGCTGCAAAATTTAACATAAAAAACCATATTGTCACAAATATCACGCTTGGATACCGTATAAAAGTGTGTGCAGATGAATCGAAAGAAATACTTTAGAGCGCTTTATTTTTATTATGCATGCTGAATACTTTTTATATTGCGGACTGTATATGATAGTTCTGAATACTCGTATGTTGTCTTTGTCATCTCAATGCCTTTTGTTAATATTTTTTGTTCACACGAGTAACGTATCAATTAAAAAACAATTAATTTACTGAAATTAATTGAATGGGCAACTTTAAGAAAATAAAATGACAACGGTCTCGGTGAAATTATCAAGATTAGAGGAAACTATATTTTTTTAGGTATTGCTTGATTTTAGGAAAGATCGTCACTTTCGTGTACTGGCTGTAGCAGTTATCGAAGTGGTTCCACGTCGACCGTGTCACTTCATAAGTCTCCAGTACACGGGGCAGTTGGTCGGACAACCATCTCACGTCTCTGGGGTCCACCAGGAAGTCGTTCTTGCCATATATTAACACCACAGGCCCGGATGCGCGCGTGAGGTTGTATAACGGCGGCTGAGCTTCTCCATATCGTTCAAGATTCTGGGCGCGTCCGTAGTCGTACTTCTGAAACCTCCCAGATATTATATTCTGACCATAAATAGCTAGAGTGTAAGCTGAAGCTCCACCCGGGAAGTGATCATACAGTATTTGCACAGTTTCTGTTAATACAGAATTTGGGTCGTAAGAATCTAATAAACTTAAAAACAATTTACAAACACTTTCTGCGAAAATCTCATACCGACAAAAGTTGGATAGAATCATGTTAATAGGCCCATCCTTTGGTAAAGCTTCCAGGGTTGCAGGACTTTTCAAATTCGGTGCAAGAGCAGCGTACGTTTTCATTACAGTTTTTACAGGCTCAGATCGGGAATACTTCACTCTTAGAGCCGGTGCTAAATGAATAGAAACTCTAGCTTTTTTGTAATATCCTGTCATTTCGGAACACATCGTGAAAAATATCCTACATCCTTGCGAAAACCCGATGTATATGAGGTCGGACGACTTGGTGTAGTTCAACACATAATCCATTAACGCAGGTAGATCGTTTATACCCATTTCATGAGTTGAGAAATTCCAGAACTCCGCGTCCGAGTCCGGGTCCAGGCGGACGTGTCTCCTTCCGTAGTAATTGCCGCGGACGTTTCCAGCCCACAGATCGTAACAGGCGTCTGCTAAGAGGTAAGCCAAGCCGGCTGCTGGGCCAGCATCTAGCCAGGAGTCGGAACTCATCAGAAGGCCATGCATTAGCAGTACCGGAGGTTTTCTAACTGGTCCGTGGCAGTTGCGACCTCTTGGTATTCGAAACAAAGTTAGTATATAGCCATCCTTAGTTATAACGGTATGTTCTTCAGATTTGTACCCATGGTTTCCAGTTAGCTCCGTGAAGTTAGAATTTGCGTCTTGCGGGTATTTTCTTAAAAATTTGTGTTTATCTCCAAGAGCCTCGTCCTGCCCGTCCACATTTTTGACGATAGCGAAGAAACATAAACAAGCAATAAGCGCGTTGCTTCCGGCTGTGATCATCTTAACTATTACCTTCACATCACAGTTCCTCTAAACTTATATAGTTATGGTAAAGCCTCGTTTTTTTTCTTATCATATCGAATTTTCGGCCGGCCGATGTAGGACGTCTCGTAATTGGTTTTACGCGAGTTTAATTACATTGTATTTAAGGGCATAACATACATATTTGATCTTAAAATGGTCGTTTATAATCATTTGTGTAATTGGCAGATTATATAAAGATGTTAAAATAAATAAGCAATAAGATAATATACGCAAAGCACTATCTACATTCTCAATGATTTGAAATTATTTATGATTTCTGCGCTACGTCGGAGCTTGGTTTATACAAAACCATTTGTGGAGCACCTAGGTCTTGTGTATTAATGTCATGCTTATGGATGAATAATTTCCTTCAAGTCTTATACTTCACGCATTCCATCAGCACACGTAAATGTTATTACTAGATACATATTATTTTCCACATCTACTGTTATTGCCTCTGTTTATCGTAAAATAACCAAATTAATTAATTTATTTATCCTCCGTCTGCACACACCTACATACTATCTGGATGTTTATAGCCATATAAATTTAAAATACTTAAAGTATTAGATATAATCTGTAAACGCCATTGATTTCTTATTAGTAACAATTACTACAAAGTAATTTCGTTAACGTTCTCCACAGCTTCGCATGCAGTAAAGGGACTATGTGACACGTAGCCGTACAGTGTCGTACGAAGGCCACGCTCGGCGCCTCCGCGCAAATTGCTCAATTTGTGTTTATATGTGCAGGGTATGGCTTACTGTGCACGTCACATTTTTATGAATTACTGTAACTACTAATTGTTTATAAAAATTAAGTATTTAACGACTGGAAGCATAACGCACCACCCGCCGGCGGCGCTCGCTGAGCGTATTGATATATTCACTTGCTCAATGAACAAGTTCACACAGACGGTGTGTAATATTCTTAGGTTTTAAATTTAATTGCTTATTTTCCTGACCTACAGCCGCATCACGGTGATCCCGTTATGGTAGTGTCGAAAGTATGTTTAACAAATAAATAGAATATATTTTAACATTGAAAACGATTAAGACCCGCATGTCGAAGGCCACGTCGGTAACTTTACGTAATACCGGAAGCTATATCTGTCCGCGTACTGCACAGTCTATCAGGCGGAACTCTTGGCCATATGTGAGGCAACCAAATTAGTCTTGAGAAGGACGGAAGAGAGCTACGGTTTGTACAGTGACTCTAGAGCCGCGCTAGATACTGTTATAAATTATGGCTCACTCCATCCTCTTGCGGTGTTGGCTAGAGAAAATTTACGTAGGGCCTCTGACCAGAGCAAGAATGTATCCTTATTCTGGGTCAAAGCCCACGCTGGCATACCTGGGAACGAGCGTGCGGATGAACTGGCCACGCTGGCTGCCCTTAACAGCAGAAGGAAGCCAGACTATGACCAGTGCCCAGTGTCGTATGTTAAGTGTCTACTTCGAAAGGCCTCAGTTGCGAGATGGAGCACCCGATATAACGAGGGTACAACCGCGTCCATCACGAAACTGTTTTTCCCAGACGCAACTGAGGCGTATAACTTGATAAGAAAGATCCGGCCAACTGGTCACTTAACCCAGATATTTACTGGCCACGGCGGATTCTCCCAATACTTGAACCGTTTCAAGTGTCGGGACAATCCATGGTGCATATGTGATAACGCCACGGAGGAAACGGTTCCTCATTTGCTAACGGAGTGTCCTTCCATATGAACTCGCGGCATGAATTCGAGCAAGAGAAAGGGCTGAAAATAGATAAAGTAGGTTTATGCGAGTTGGTAAAAAATAAGTTAGTTAGAGATAAATTTTTCAAATTCTGTATAAATATATGTACAATAGTTAACAATAGGAATAAGGATAAGTAAATACGATTTTCGTAATGATATATAAAATATTATTACTAGCAAATTACGTAAATAGGATAAAAAACCCCTGAATAATAATATCAGGGAAAAGTAGAGTAAAACTAAAAAAAAAAAAACAGAAAGGATACGGGAGCTTGAGTCAAAAGTGCAAAGTACAAGCCACTATCGATTCCATTGTCCTAAAACAAGTTCATAGAAGCAAATCCGATTTGTACTATGTATATTGATTACCAAAAAGCTAATGACACACACCACATCCACACACCAGCTCACTAAACCAGCCGACGCGACCGACACTCGCACGAGGGAAGTATTCCGATTTAAATTATTACACAAATTAACTAAAAACTTTGGATACAAAAAAATACAACCGGTTGTACGACGAGGAAAGAATAATTTAATCAAATTTCTATTCTGTTTTAATTTTGTAATATTTCTACATTCGTATATAACTAAACAAAAATATTAGACGTACAACAGTTATCTATTTGTACCGAATGCATTGTGAAAAAGAAAAATATTAAGTAAAGAAATCAATACTCAAATGAATTAGAGTTTCGTAACAAAAACGATAAATATCCTACTAGACAATATAATAAAACTGCCGAAAATAAGAAGTCCGTACAAGAGAAATGTATCTCCGGGCGTCTTCTAATCTAAATCTTCATCTGATATGTGATAACTAACCGCCACATATTTTTTTTTTTTTTATTCATTAGTTAAACCTGCTATTGGATACAGGTAAGCCTTGGTTCTTATTTGTTAATTCTTTTTAAGTTGCTAATTATATTCCAAATATGTGTTCTGTATGTCTCTATTGTGCTTTGTTTCTTTATAATCTCAGGTTAGTTATATGGTGCTACTTTTAGATTTTCGCACGCTATTTCGTGATCTAGTCTAGTCCGTGTAAAAATTCGGCATTTTTCGGCCAAATGCTTGACATATTAACAGCATGCATCTGAGTACTATATCAATAATAACTTGAAAAGTACCTGTTAGAAAATGACTCTGTGACAGATTACGGAGATATTTGTTTATATATTGTGAAAATGTTTCAGTACCTCCGCCAGCTTAGGAGCCTATTTCAATAAATGAATTCGAACACCGAGCGGAGGTCGGACGGTGGACGGTGGACGGTGGACGGCAAGTGAAGAGAGTACGGCGCCGGGTCATACGTCGGCTGCCTGTATCTTGTATATGTATATGTTAGATTTCCTATAACGTGAATGTTACTTTATTATTTGAGAAATAAAGTCTTTTAATTTACAATTCAACTCAGGAACCAGACAGGGTTGTATTATCCACAACACGTTACTGAAATTAACTTCTGCACTCGGTAAATTAAGAGAGAAGTTGACTGTTAAGACTAGCATTTATCTGTGTTTAGGTAAATGTAATAAACATCGGCCGCAAGAGATTTATTTTTATAGGTTAATCATCAAAACCTTAATTAAAGGTTATTTACTATAAGTAATCATTCTGATTTTTTCTTCGATATGGAATGTGATAAACGACACTCGGAAGTACATAAAATTGAACATTAAAAACGATTAAGAAAAGCTAAAGATTCGCTTTCGCAAATAAATAATTAAGATGATTAAACAAAGCTGTATTTCAGTAGGTACTGATTGATTTTAGGGAACACCGTCACTTTAGTGTACCGGCTGTAGCAGTTATCCAAGTGGTTCCAAGTGGACCGCGTCACTTCATAAGTCTCCAGTACACGGGGTAGATGCTCCGACAACCATCTCACGTCCCTCGGGTCCACCAGGAAGTCGTTCTTGCCGTAGATCAACACCACAGGGCCGGAGGCGCGCGTGAGGTTATATAACGGAGGTTGAGCTTCTCCATACTTTTCAAGATTTTTAGAGCGTCCGTAGTCGTACTTTTGGAACCTCCCAGATATTAAATTCTGGTCATATATAGCTAGAGTGTAAGCGGACGTTCCCTCCGGGAAATGGTCGTACAGTGCTCTTGCCGTATCGGTTAATATCGAACCAGGATCATAGGAATCTATTAAGCTCAATAACAATTTACAAATACTTCCCGCAAAAAATGTGTCTCTGCACAATGTAGAGAGTGTTACGTCAATTAGGCTATCCCTTTGGAAGGCTTGTAGTGTAGCGGGGCTGTCCAAAAACGGCGCGAGCGTGTCATAAGCTTTTATCAATAACCTGACTGGTATGGACCTGGTGTACTTTACTCTTACGGCCGGTGCCAAGTGAACAGAAACTCGGGCTTTATCACAATATCCGGTCGTTTCGGAACACATCGTGAAAAATATCCTGCAGCCTTGAGAAAACCCGATGTACATGAAGTCGGCCGACTTGGTGTAGTCTACGATATAGTCTATTGTAGCCGGCAGGTCCAATGTGCCCATTTCATGAGTTGAGAACTTCCAGAACTCTGCGTCCGAGTCCGGGTCCAGGCGGACGTGTCTCCTTCCGTAGTAATTGCCGCGGACGTTCCCAGCCCACAGATCGTAACAGGCGTCTGCTAAGAGGTAAGCCAAGCCGGCAGACGGTCCCGCGTCCAGCCAGGTATCAGAGTTCATCAGGAGCCCATGCATTAGCAATACCGGCGGCTTCTTCACTCGTCCGCGACAGTTTTTCCCCTTTGGTATACGAAACACCGTCAATATATACCCATCTTTAGTTACCACTGTATGTTCTTCAGATTTATATCCTCTATCGCTCGAGAGTTCTGTAAAATTGGTGTAAATGTGCGGATTATTAATCATTTCATTTCCAAACACAAGTCTGCCATCCTGTCCGTCCGCTGTATTGTGAAAAGCGACGAAACACAAACAAGCAACAAGCACGTTGCTTCCTGCTGTTAACATGTTAACTGTTACTTTTACAACTCTCGCGGCCCAAACTTATATCGTAGCGTTGAAGGTATTTTATCTTGTTTCTTATCACAATAACTAATTGTGCCGTTGATGTCAGACAAGTTCAAATTTGTTTTAATGGTGTTTATCGGCCGCGAGTGTTGGGCACCGAAGCGACAGTTATAAACGACACATTTATTACTTATTCCTGTGTCCTCGTCGCTTATTTATAATTTTTTAATATATCAAGGTAATACTTGCATTAGCACACGACAAAGCCTCTCCCCCGTCTCTCACTTCTCCACACACATTACAACAGTCACATTCATTTAGTTACAAATGATTATAAAAAATAGTAAATGTAAATAAATCAAATAAACAAATATTAGAAAAGGAAACATTTATAGACTTCTCGTTTTTCATAAAACAAATTGCATCCTGTCGAATGGCAAGTAGCTTCTGACCTGTGAGTTATGAGCAGTCCGCAACCACGAACGCTTTGTCTTACTTCTACTATACTTCTATTGATATGAGCTACGTGTCGAAGTTCCAAATCAAAGTAACACCTAGGTGTCTAACGGCTAATTGTCGTGTTGGTTGGTGACCACACTACACATATAACACAAATAGGACCATCCGTGTATGTTAATATAACTAATTAAATTTTAATATTACAAATGACGTATGTTTAATAGAAACAGAAAAGAATTGGACCTAAATGAGAGCCATGTGGTATACCAGAAAGAAATGTATCGATTCGATCCCGTTTAAAAAACGTGTAGCGTAGTTAGCTTTAGTTGTGAGTTATGTATTAAACCAACTGACTGTTTGCCTTTTGCAAGTCATTTTTACTTCTTTTTTGATAAATATATATATTTATTGTTTCACCACAGTGGACATTGAGTGCAGGATCTGAAGGAGATTAGCAAAAAATTGCGCAAAAACTTTAACAGGCTTCAAGATGAAGAGTTGTAACAGAGCCGTTATCAGTTACAAATCTGTGGTGGGTTGTCAATAATTCAGCGGTTGTGCAGTGTACCTTGCCTGTCGCAGCTTGATGACTTAGTTTTAATTTGGGAGTGCTTTTAATTACTTCTCTCTTCATGTACAGAGATTAAACACTGAAATGAAGGTGAAACATGTTCTACTTAGGTTTTGTTCTCGTTTAATGTTCGGCGCATCTACAGTTTTATAGACATGGAAGGAACATAAACAAGCAACAAGTTCGACGCTTTCAGCTCTCACCATTGTAAGTATCACCTTTGTAATCCCCTTGGCCCTGGTGTTATAATAAGGCGCCTCATTTAGTTCTTTATCATAATGATTATTTGAACAGTCGATGTAGGTCACCTCGAAATTAGTTTTATCCGTGTTTATTACCGACAAGTGATATCCAAACTGCAAATATCCGCCCGAACTTGTTTCTTATTTTAGAAATATGTATTTAAATATATATTTAGCTATTGTTTAAACTGGAATAACCACATGTAAGTAAATAAATTACACAAATAACAAAAAATTAAGATTATAATCGTTTCCCAATAATAAGAAGAACAGTATGAGTAGTTATCTGTATAAACTTTGTCGTCAGTTGAATTTATTGTTGTTTATGAGTTTATTAGATAATTTAGGAAACGTATCGATGTTGACAAATTAAAAAAGATAAATTGTAAAAGTGGCTTTGCGTCATCGTCATTAACCATTCTGTATATAATTATATGTTTGCGAGACCTAGCATTTTATTATAATACAATTCTACGAATTCTTAAAGATGTTCATCGAGAGCGTGTAATTTCGTTGCACTCGCATGATGAAGTAATGCTTTGTATTCATCAGCTTGTACTTTGACAGTCTCTATGTATGTACCTATATATGTCATCATCATCACCGGCCCGCGGCGGACGTAACCTTTCCCAATGAAAAAAGTAAAATGAGATATATACCTACAAATATACAAATCTCACTTTCACCATTTCCGTAAACTTTAAGCAAGTTGCAATATTTAACATTATGGAGCTGTTTTATCGTAATAATTTAAGTAATATTTAGTACGGGACCGTAAAGTTAGGTAACGACAGTACAAGAGTGTAGTGGATTGTAAACAGTGTAAGTATTGCTACACGCCAAAACATTGTTTTTGTTTGTTGTTTGTTTGTTTGCTACGGTAACTGTACCGTGTTTAGTGAAGCTTTATAATCGCACTCTGGTACAATTATACCAGTTGTAGCTGCTTTTAGATCGCAGATTCAATAACACATTAAGCAAGTTTGGTTTACCGACAGCAAGACGCTGTTGACGCCAAACTATACTGTTTTAAACATTACTGTGTTCCGGTTTGAAGGGCGCTGTGAGCTAGTGTAATTACTGGGGTAACGAGACTTAACACCGCATGTCTCAAGGCGACGAGCGCAATGTGGTGCAGTGTGTACCGTCTTCACCAGGTTTTTTTTGTTTTTTATACTACTATGCGATGAAACGAGCAAGACGTTCACCTGATGGTAAGTGGTACGCTTGCCCATGACAACGCGGCGCTAGTTAAGATGGTACACACTGCACCACATTGCGCTCGTCGCCTTGAGACATAAGGTGTTAAGTCTCGTTACCCCAGTAATTACACTAGCTACAGCGCGCTTCAAACCGGAACACAGTAATGTTCGCTCACTACTATTTGGCGTTCGCGTTGCGAACTTCGCGTTGTTGCGCAGACGTTTCATTTATCCCCATGAGATCGCGTTGCCGGTCGCGACGCTTCGTGGAATAAAAGAAGCTTTAATTGCGATGACTACAATAACAATGGTAAAGTAAGAACCGTCCAATAGTTTATTAAATTTGTTTCCTAGCAACTATCCCAGATCGCAGAGAAATGTTTACTTATGTACTCAACGCATTGTTGCGGGTGATGCGTAGACTTACTACATCCATCGCGCTGGTGTGTGTACTTATAAAGCAAGAAACGAAACGCAGAACAACATCGCACTTAGTATACATAATTACGATATAAATAAAATAATGAGTTTGCAAATAAATAAGCGATGTGATGATTAGACATAACTGTATTTCAGTAGGTACTGATTGATTTTAGGAAACACCGTCACTTTAGTGTACCGGCTGTAGCAGTTATCCAAGTGGTTCCAAGTGGACCGCGTCACTTCATAAGTCTCCAGTACACGGGGCAGTTGCTCCGACAACCATCTCACGTCCCTCGGGTCCACCAGGAAGTCGTTCTTGCCGTAGATCAACACCACAGGGCCGGAGGCGCGCGTGAGGTTATACAACGGCGGCTGAGCTTCACCATACTTTTCAAGATTGTTAGAGCGTCCGTAGTCGTACTTCTGAAACCTCTCAGATATTAAATTCTGACCATAAATCGCTAGAGTGTAAGCAGACGTGCCTCCCGGGAAGTGATCATATAATATCCTTACCGTTTCTGTTAATACAGAATCCGGATCGTAAGAATCTATGAAAATTAATATAATCTTACAAACGCTCTCCGCTAAAATCTTATTCCGACATAAATTGGACAATATTAATTGAACAGGTCCATCCTTTGGAAAAACTTCTAGAGTACCTGGACTTTTCAAAATCGGTGCAAGAGCAGAGTATGTTTTGATTAGAACTTTCAGTGGTACTGATCGGGAATATTTCAATTTCATGCCCGGCGCCAAATGAATAGAAACTTTGGTTTTATCACAATATCCGGTCGTTTCGGAACACATCGTGAAGAATATTCTGCAGCCTTGCGAAAACCCGACGTACATGAGGTCGGCCGACTTGGTGTACTTCAACACGTAGTCTATTGTGGCGGGCAGGTCCAATGTGCCCATTTCATGAGTTGAGAACTTCCAGAACTCCGCGTCCGAGTCCGGGTCCAGGCGGACGTGTCTCCTTCCGTAGTAGTTGCCGCGGACGTTCCCAGCCCACAGATCGTAACAGGCGTCTGCTAAGAGGTAAGCCAAGCCGGCCGATGGACCGGCGTCCAGCCAAGAATCTGAACTCAACAGGAGGCCGTGCATTAGCAGCACCGGCGGCTTTCTAACCGGTCCATAGCATTTTTTCCCTTTAGGTATACGGAACAAACTCAATATGTAATCATCATTGGTTACAACTGTGTGTTCTTCAGATTTGTATCCGTGGTGCCTTGTTAATTCCGTGAAATTAAAATTTGCATCTTGCGGGTAATCTCTTAATAACTGGTTTCCATATCCCGGGCCCGTGTCCTGCGCGTCTACATCATTACAGAGGGCGAAGTAACATAAACATGCAATAAACGCGGCGCTTCCGGCCTGTACCATTTCAACTATTACCTTCGCAATGCGCTGGCCCCTGGTCTTATATTATGGTGATAAAGGCCTCATTATATTTCTTATCATAATGACTATTTTAACAGCTGATATAGGACATCATAATTAGTTTTACGTCAGTTTAATTACATCATCAGTGTTTAAGAGACGACATACGATTGTTATGTAAAAAAATGTTACACAAAAATATTATACTTTTTTGAAACAAAATAAGTTTACCCAACAATTTTAGCGCGGGTTCTTAAAATAGATTCCTAACATCTGGTAACGGCCGGGTTTTATATTTCCAACTCACGATATTTTAAGGTACATATTGGTTATTTTTTTGATTCTTAATTCTCAAATGATATTTTACTAACATTGGTTAAGTAAAAATTGTTTATTAGTGTTTTGAATAATTTGTCCGCTTCTCCGTTTCTAATTTTTCGATATTTTGTTTTGGTTAATCTTTTCATTTTTCTTACTTCTGATTTTCTTGGCAATATCTCTACAACACTTGAGATATTTGTGCCAAGTTGTTGTCTATTAGTTTGTATATATTTGTATTTCTTAATCCTCATTGCGACTTTAAATTCGCTCGTCGCATTGACACTCGCTGGAACTCGTAGCAATTGTTTACAATTACAGAACTGGTTTCGCATAAGAGACATTCACCAGGCGCCGCGGCACTCTGCTGCATCCGTAAGGTTCCACACAATAATTGCGTTTTCATTGTATGCGTTGCACTCGCTTCCTGTCCTACATCATCCTTAAAATGAATACGTATGGGTATGTAAACGTAGGTAATTATTATAAGTATAACGCTAATAATATTGATTAATTACTTTTAAACGCAAAAAATACCCGCTGCATGCGGACAGCGCTCGACCGGACGGTGTGGAGATTTTTGAGAGAGGCCCACGTCCAACAGTGACGTTTCAATCAAGAATCTTACGAATGGCTTGTCCGGAGAGAAGGCACTGATGAGTCCCATCAGTGGGACCAATGAGGAGACTGTTTATTTTATTTTCATTTTTACTCATGTAGTTCTAATCTTTCGCAACCATTTTAATAGAATTATCCCTGCAGTGGGTAGCGATTATTTTTATTTAAATTTATAAATATTCTTAAAAAGTGTTTATAGTTTAACATGTAAGTGTAAGTATATATGAATGTATCTAAACTGCCATATATTATATATGTGTCTAAGATTTCGGTAGATATACTAATGTTATTGAATAAGCAATGTGTTGAAGAAATGTTGCCTGAATAGAAGAGCTGCCGGGGTAGTAACTACATAAATCTCTTTGTCCTTTTATACCTATTGGATTTATTGTCTCAACCGTTCTTTTTTGACTGAGCAGGAGGGGCTGTTATTTATAAAATAATGCTTTTGTGCTCAGAGCAATCGAAATTATGTTTTATTCAAATAACGAAATAAAATTCGAAAACCAGGCGGATGATTAGGCGATATTTACAGAAGCACATCATCGGAAACTAGAGTTGGTTCACGAAGCTGTATTGTTGTAAGTATTGATTTATTACCGGGAAAATAGTTTCGTTTACGTATTGGCTGTAGTTGTTGTCGAAGTGATTCCAAGTCGGTCTCGTCACTGCGACCGTCTGCAACACGTTGGGCAGCTGGTCCGCCAGCGCCGTGACGTCGCTGGGGTCAACCAAGTGGTCGTTGGTTCCGTAGAGCAGTACGACAGGCACGAGGACGCGGCTCACGTTGTAGGGAGGTGGCAGTACACTTCCATACCTTTCCAGGTTTGCAGCGGGCCCGTAATCATACTTCTGAAATCTCCGAAAAAGTCTATTCTGACCATAAATCGCTATGGTATAAGCGGACGTTCCTCCCGGAAAATGGTCGAATAGTATCCTTACAGTTTCAGTTAATACCGAACCAGGATCATAGGAATCTCCTAAAATTAAAAGCTGTTTACAAATAGTGTCTGCAAACACTTCATCTCTGCATAAGGTTGATAGAATTTGTTGAGTTGGACCACCTTTTGGGAAAGCTTCTAGGGTGCTCGGTGTATTTAAACCTGGCGCAATTGCAGTGTAAGTTTCGACAAAAATCTTCACCGGGATAGATTTGGTATGGGTCACCCTTACAGCCGGTGCCGAATTAATGCCAATTCTGATCACTCTGTCACAGTATTCTGGCACTTCGGAACACATGGTGAAAAATATTCTACCGCCTTGCGAAAAACCAACGTACATAATTTCAGACGAGTCGGTGTAATTCAACATATAGTCAATTATGGCCGGCAAATCTAAAGTTCCCATTTCGTCAGTGGAAAATCTCCAGAACTCTGAATCTAAGTCTGGATCCAGGCGGACATGCCTTCTTCCGTAATAATTTCCGCGAATATTTCCCGCCCATAGATCGTAACAGGCGTCTGCTAAAAGATAAGCTAAACCAGCCGACGGTCCGGCGTCCAGCCAGGAATCGGAACTCGTCAGGAGCCCGTGCATAAGCAGTACCGGTGGCTGTTTAACCGGACCCTGACAGTTTTTGCCCTTCGGTATGCGAAACACTGTTAATATGTACCCATCTTCAGTCTCCACTACATGTTCTTCAGATTGGTATCCATGATTCGCCGCGATTTCCGTGAAATTGGAGTTCGCATCTAGCGGGTAATCTTTAATGTTACAATTTTCAGCCCCCAGTCCCGCATTCGAACCCTCGACGGTTTTAAAAACAGCGAAGGTGCACATGAACGTAACGAACACATCGCTTCCTGCAGTTAACATTTTAACTATTGCATGAACAGACTTGTCCCAGCGTTATATTTAAGAGATAAGATAGGTTAGTTCTTATCGCAACGACTGCTTAAAACAAAAACTCTCCAATTAAAGCGCGCTGTGTGGTACGGGTACGGTCAGCACGCTGTGTGGTACGGGCACGGCCGGCGCGCTGTGTGGTACGGACACGGCCAGCGCGCTGTGCGGGACTGCACTCCGCTTGTTGCAGTTTTGCTTTCTTAGGTGTCGATTGAATGCCGGCCTTATATTAATTACATTACATTAAGCTGTATCCACCGCACATGAGCAATGAGTATAAGCTGTTCTCATTGTTTAGCGATGACATTTGCAAATAATATCTTATGGATTTAGTTAAATTTGTGTCAAATTTCCAGTTCCAGTTTGTCTGTCGGTACGTGCGGCAGATTCGGCGGTGAAGTGGAGCGTCATACATACATAATGCATTACACAATTATATTTAGTGCAACAGACGCTACAATGTAAGTGTTACAACAAAAACATTACGAGGGCCTTAGTAAAGAGGCGACGAAGTTTCTTTTACAGTTTGTTAGAAATTTGCATTCTTAATAAAATTATTGGTGATTAATAGAATTTAAAGAAAGTAGATACAGACGTTTAAACGTGTGTTGCGGGAACAACAGGTCTCTTGCGTGATGCGGCGCGGGATAGGATGTCTACACAGCTCCACATTGGGCTCATCATCTTAAAATGTTTTAACTCGTTTCTATAGTAATTTTTGTGCTCTCAGCTACTTTTACTCTGGTGATGAAACTTCTGTTCACTCATTTGATTATAAAAACGTAAAACAGAAGTAGTGTAAGTAAGATAATGGTAATAAGTGCCGGAGAGGCGCGCGCGGAGTGTCCGCGTTAGAGATTCCTCTGAGCCTCGCCGCAGGGGACTGGTCCACGGAAGAAAGCCCCTATCGCCGAGACAACACAGTAAATCAGCTCCATCTAACAGGAGAACCAGTTCCCTAATAATGGTCTTTTTCGGCAGTTTATATTTCGTTCTTCGTCGATTCTCATCGCTGACGTTGTCAGAGGTCCTCGGAGAACAAGGAAAATTCTCGAACTGCTAATGCAAAAATATATTAACGCGGTCGGACATGAGCATGATTTTATCAATGTTTTTATAGTCATTCTTAATATTATCATGCAAATTTTTCAATGAAAGCATGTTCAGTTGCAAAAAGAATTAAAACATCAAACTCAACTCAACACGAGAAACGAAATTGAAATAATAGGGATCCCAGAGCACACCTCTGAGAACCTGAATCACATTGTACTGGTGGCGGCCAAAAAGGCAGGGGTCGAATTGGAAGATAAAGACCTAGACTGGGTTAATCGCGTAGGTCCGCGACGTCCCCCTCAGACTACAACCTTGCCTGAAGATGGTGCCAGGATGCCCCGCCCAGTAGTGGTCCGCCTTCTCAGACGATACAAACGAGATCAACTTCTTAAAGCTACAAAATCAAGAAAGATTTTGAGCAGCTCGGACCTGGGAGTAACCGGTACGCCGCGGAAGGTATACTTTAACGAGAGATTAACCAAAGAAAACAGAGCTTTGTTTCGTGAAACCAGAAACATATCCAAACAACACGGTTACGCCTTCTGTTGGTGTACAAACGGCGTTATATATGTCAGGCAACGGGAAGGAAAAGGAGCCGTCGCAATATTATCAGATAAGGACCTCGCCTCTATGTTTCCACCGGCTCAGACAGCTCCAGGTTCAGGAAACCTTAGGTCAACTCAGCTGGATAATAATGCTCAATAATATTGTCCTAATAATTTTCATCGCTGTTTCACACACAAAATTTAGTACTTGTATATCTTACATGACTTTGCTTGGAGTAAACCCACTACTAACTAAACCTCCATTTATATCTATCACTTTTATTTACCATTATCATTTAATCACATACTTTGACAACTCATTTCTATTATGTACTTTAAATATTATTATTTACATTTACCTTTTGCATGTACTCAAAAATAACATATTATATATTAACAATTCGATTTACATACTAATGACTTATCCGTTTTTAACATTAAAAAATGTATCGTGGATTGGTTGTAACTTTACTTATCCTTACTTAACACTTAATCCCATACTGTTGTTTAAAAATAATTTATGCTGCGGGACTAACAGAACGATCATGTGGTCAGTGTGCTCAAGTAAAATATGTTTAGATATAGTTATAAATCCGCCATGACGTTTATCGATAATTTATATTTAGATTTAGATTCTGTTAAAATTAACTGTGAATTATTAAGTAATATAGAAAGCTGTAAAGAAGTTATTACGTCGAAACATACATTCAAGATTTTTTCGTTAAATATAAGAAGCATACAAAAAAACTTTGACGCCTTGGTAGTGGCCCTGTTGCGATCAGAAACTATATTTGACGTCTTGATTTTAACCGAATGTTGGCTGCTCAATTCTCCGTTCATTCCACACATGCCGGGTTATAATTGTTTTAAAACAAATAGATACATCAATCAAAATAGTGGAGTGGTGGTATATGTTAAAACTATCTGGAAACCATTAATATGTGAACCGAAAATAGAAGAGGCGGATTGTCTAAGTATTATTATTCCTGACTACATACACATTTTAGGTATATACCGCTCACCCTCGTTTAACTTTTTAGAGAAATTTCTCTCATCCTTAGAAACTTACATAAATAAAACTAGCAGTGTACTGCCATTAGTAATCGCTGGTGATTTAAATATAAATATTATGAATTATTTAGATAACCCACAAAGTCTGGAATACCAATGCTTCATGGCTGAAAATGGTTTTCTACCTGCTATAAGCCATCCAACTAGACACTCATCCTGCCTGGACCATATTTATGTCAAACATCAACAGAGCTACGACTCAATAGTGGGAA